>CM076577.1:309176185-309327186 GCA_034641835.2 Pinus albicaulis
AGGAAGTGCGGATATACTACAATAGTTTGATATATATACAGTAAGGTGCATTTTTGTTTTGGGTGCTGTACAATGATATTATAGTGAAAGAGTATTAAGGAAGGTAAATCTATGATTTATCTTCCTAATGTACAAAACATAAATGAAAGACATCATATCCCAAGTGAAGTAACCTCAAGGTAATAAGAAGTAAAGAAGTCCCGAGTGACCTGGCCTAATATCTGAATTGGTGCAAGATAGAGATCGAGTTCTCTTGTATTGGTGCAAGATAGTACGAGGTGGGTAGGCAAAAGAAAGGTCGGTGGAGACCAATAAAGAGAAAGTGTAATATCCCGAAATAGACGACAATACAAGCATACGACAATATAGAAAATGCACCCGGGGAGCCAGACATACAACAAATACTCATAAAAATGCCGGGAATGCTAAGCCATTTTATTAATCTGAGAATATAATGAAATACAATGGATAATCAGAATGATAGCACCTATTCTTGCTCAAGGCAAGTGAAGAGCTCTCTCAGAAGAATAGGAAATCGCTGCTACAAGAAATTGCGTCCCAGCTGCTAGGAAACTGTCGTAAACCGCTGCTGCTGGAATGGACTGAAGCTAGGGGCTGGAATGAGCTGAAAATCTGCTGGAATGAGCTGAAAATCTGCAGATCACCTACTCTCACCACCCCGGACAAAACCTAGAAACCATATCAACAATGGTCAGCCTTCGAAAATCACCCTAGAAACCCTCCTCAAGGAATCACGTTGCCTCCGCCAGGCTCTGCGCAGATGCCAAAGATAATAGCTGAAACGGGGCCACAAACTCCTCAAGAAACCTCCTGCCGACAATACTGATCCTCTCCTCTGGATATCCACTGAAACTCCTGCAGAAAACCCCCGCAACGGAACACCTCCAACTGGAACTGCGTCCTCTCTCCCAGGGACTGCGCAGTCACTAAAAGAAGCCCAGCTCCTCCACAAAACAACAACCAAATCTCCCGCAAAAACACTGAAGAAACAACCTTACCCGAGCAGGCACTCGAAGTCCCCCGGGGCTAAGGGCGAGATCTCCGACTGGAGACACTCAACGCACTAAACAGTGCTGCAGACAGGCTAAACAGCCAGCGTGCTCAAGAAGACAAAGTGTCTAGCTCCAATATCATCAACAACAAGAATGCCCCAAATGAGGCGGCTCGCCCACCTTTTATAAACGGCGGAAGTCCTCTAAAACCCTAACGTGGTCCCTCTCTCTCCCATCATATCATAAGGCTAACGAGCTCCTAGAGGCTACGTGGGCCCCCTCCTCTACGTGGTGTTGGACCCCCATGGCTCCCCATAAGTTATAACGTTCTGCTAATAGGGAGATACTTTATTTTACTTAAGTAGTTAGACCCCTCTTCTCACTTTTATTTATTAATAAACTATAGTCGGAAAAACTATACAAAAATCGAATATTCCAATTAGTTGTTTGCTAATTAAGAATATTACAGTCTCCCTCGGCAAAATGTTGCTTGACCTCAAGCAACTGAAGTGATGGATGCTGCAAAATCTTCTTATTCTCCCAAGTGGCATCCTCATCAAGCAAAAATTGCTTGTCCTCAAGCAACGCTTGAACAAGCCTCCTCTCTAGTTGATGCTCCCCACCGATACTGCAAAATGTGCCTGGGTCCCACTGAAACCTCTCTGACCTCTGCATCACCCTGATACGAAGGAATATCTCAATGCCAGGATCCCAAAGTGACCCCTCACAGTACCAGCCAACCAATAATCCTCCCGGATCCCATCGCCACCGTGGCCAATAATTGCACAAGTCCCACGGCTCGGACTGTGCACTGCCTCTGGCTATGACCAATGCTCTAAGAGGTGAAAACCACCAACAAGCATCAATGCTTTCCAGAACCTATTTGTGATGTACTGTCACTTGCATATGCTACCACACCAGCTGCATACCAACTCATCACCTCTCTCAATCCCGTCACGAGCTCAATCCCATGCGATCCTTGCTCTCCGAAATTGGGGAAGAGTCACGAGTAATGAGAATCGGTGCCCTCACACTTGGCGGGATGCCAGCAACATCTACTATGTCCAAGGGCCTATTCTGTGTGCTCCCTCCGAAGAATACCATAACATCAAGAGGGTACCAACTCATGATCTCCCGCCAGTCCATCCTGGAAGTAGAATCCGCTGTAGCAACAACAACGACATATGGAACATGCTTGGGATATTGCCGCCAGCCTGTAATCAACTCCCACTGCTCTGCCCTGTCGGCCAATGAAAGCTGCCTATAGAAGGAAGTCCCTCTCTCTATAATGGGCCGAAGTGGGCAAGGTATGCTGCAAGCTCCATCGATGTACTCCTAGAGAGTGCTACCCACTAAAAACACTACAGCTCTGCTGACTGTGAGTACATCTATCTACGCCTCATCCCTGTGTCGACCCACAGATGGATGCTCCACCATATCCAACAGCTCCTGCTGTCTACGAGCCTCCTGCGGAACAATCCCATCAACCTCCAACACCTCCAGAGGATATGGATCTGCAACTGCTGTCATCGTACTCGATGTCAATGCATCTGACTATTCTCGCTCCCCGGAAGCGACCTCCACTGATCCTATGGACTCATATGAAGAAGAGTCCTCACCCTGGCATACAGAAGGAATGCCCTCCTGTTCTACCTCCGCCATCTCACCTGCATCGAACATGCCCTCCACCCTCTCGATGAAGTGTCGATACGATATGTGAAGTCCGGACGTATGCCGGGGATCTTTACCTGTTTGAACCCGATATCCTGCTCATGCCGCAGTCTCAACATGCTGAGGGAAAAATGTGCAATGTCTCCCTCTGCGCTGCTCCCCAAACGTGGGCCCAATGATGAGCGATGTGCCACCTTTGCGGGAGGATCATCTCATCCCATAACACCTGGCAAGGTACATCCGCTAGCGCTCCGCCCCGATGCCCGCTAACTTCAGGAAGTCTTTGCGTCTGGTGTCTTTGAGGGCCATCAAATATCTTGGGTGTGCCTCGCGTACCCTGCTGCTCACGCCCAAAGTGCCAAAGGTCAAAAACATAATCAGCTGTACCTGTGAGTGATGTCGAAGCGAGTCAGGTGTGTGAGTCCCCATAGATACCGCCAAGTATCGCTCCTTTGTCTCCTCATCGATCCTGGGTGAAATACCCCCAAAGGTAAGCCTAGTGTCCCTGTCTGTGAGTCTCCTTGGATGCAATACTCTAAGACCCTGCTGTGTAGCACCATACGCCCTCGCATACCACCGATCATCCATGTACTCCTCAACATGCCACTGCACACTGAGGCATTCCCCTGAATATTGCTGGACACCCCATGCTACTACTGTACCACCCTGTACCATCTCGTGCCATGACTGTGTCCAGGCATCGGTCACTCTCCACGTGCTCTCAATGTGATGTAGGACACTCCTACTCCACAATGCAGTCCCACACTCTACGGTACACCACCATGCAACTCCATGTCCATTGGTAGTCCGCTGCTCAATGCTAGAGGCTCCCACACATCCCTGGATGTGATGACCTAGAGTTGTGCCTCTACATGTCGGATTAACACCAATCGGTATCATCGTCTCCACCGTCGCATCACTATACCTACCGACGAATGGGACATCACTCCAAATCCTCCTCAAGGGGTCCGAGAAGTGAATCTCCCTGTGTGTCAGTAGTGTTACCACCACTGCTCGGCTCCGCTGTGTCCTCTGTGCCCCACACAAAGGTGAAGAATCCTTGGCCCCATACAAGGTGCCATCTAGTGGCCTGCCGATGCCACCTCTGCGTGACTCACAGTGTGCGTGACCACCCGTGATCCCGTGTATGAATGTCATGCCAAGACAACCTAGGGAGTCTGCCCATAAATTGGTTGGCCACTAGAGCTGACCGAAACTACACATGCTCTACTACTAGGCCAAATGTACTCTCAAAGACATAGTCAACCAACCTTCCTGGGAAACGATAGGTGATCCCACCTGGATCCCAATGCCAATCTGGGGTTCCTATATTCCCCATGCATAGAAAAAATTGTTGAGCTACACTCGGATCCATCATTATCTCCATACCCCACTCCACCGAGTACCAGCTCAAAATCTCTCGCCATCCAACCTCATTATGTGGATGTTGTACCGTTGTGCGGTTCTACCATTATCATGCAGCCATCCAAGTCAACATATGAGATGCAGCTGGGTGGCTCACCTCTCTCTCTCCAATGGGGAAGAGATGACCTGCTGCTGCTAGTCCCGTCCATGCATGCCTTAAGGGGAATGATCTGATGCTCCAATGTGACCTCTAGTTGTATCATCAGGGAATCCAGTTGTTCCCCAATACAAGCCAACTTGGCCGCCGATTCGGCACAAGCCACTCTCATGCCCTCCAGCTCCTTGTCCTGCAACTCACGGGTGTCTGCCTCCGTCTTGGGAGGATGATCCTTTAAGACGAGAATGCTATCCAAGACGGGTAATCCGTGTCTGCGTGTCATCCAATACCTCTGTAGCTCCTAGTGCCTCATCGAAAGTGGATACATCTCCTGATACCTCACCCATCTGTCGTGTGCTGCTGCCACCCGAAGACTCGGACATGGCTCGAGTCATCACCTCAATGGATGGCTCTGCGGGGTCGGCTCTACCTTCTCCCCTCGTTATCAGCAGAGCACGGTCGAGGGTTCTCTAATGATGGTGAGTCTTTGTGTCCTAGGTGTATCCTCGAACTCCACACGGTCGAGCGGTGTGCCCTCATCCTTGATGGGGGTAACCATTTTAATGGTTTTCCCCTCGTGCTACGATCGAAATTTGGAAAAAGGGTATCCAACTTCCCCACCCAAGCTTTCTGCGGCGCTGGATGACCGTCGATGTCGGTAGATGGAGATACGCCTTTGTGCGGCTACTGACCCATCATGTGAGTGCTGTTGCTTTGTGAAATTTACGGGAGTCTGTTTTGTCTCGACGGAAGTGAACAAAATCTCTGAATGAGATAAGATCTCTGAACTCCGGCCCGTATGCCCGGTACTCTGCAAGGTAGTCTCCCATGTGGCCCGGTTCGGGCTCCTGCTGTGCTCCTGCCCCTGTGTCCTCTCCTAGGAAGGTAGGCATAGTGGATCGCGTGGGTGCATGTGATGCCATAAGGGGGTAGCCTCACGCTCCGGCATATGGTGGGATGTGCCCGATCCCTCACCAGTCTGAAAACCCCTTGGGGCTTCACGCTGCCTAACCTCCCGGCTGGGTGAATCTGTCCCCGCAGGCTCTCCATACGTATAGGAGAGATCCGCATTTGTTTTGAGGGAGAGTTTCCTCAAATATCCTTGCACCATCATCACCGCCATTGGCACTTTACGCATATGTGCCTACGGGCTCTCGGCTTCTGCAGTGCTGTAGCTCATATTGCGCCCGGCTTAGGCCTCAGGTTACCCCTTTGGCTTCTCGAGAGAAAATTCTAGGAACTTGGGAAGGTGATCCTTGCAGAAAAGCCTCAAAAGGGTTTCTTCTAATTCCAAACTTCAAAATTTGACCCTTTGTATTTTGGCCCTTTTTCCAATTTCGTTTTTGGTACTGCAACTGCTAATGCTCTCCAAAATTCTAGCAAACCTCTGTATGATCTCTTTCCTGATGTCATAGACCACAGGTTGAGCCAGAACTATGCTCCGATACCACTGTAATATCCCGAAAGGGAAATAGACAACAATACAAGCATACGATAATACAGAAAATGCTAGAAATAGAACATAAAGCAAATACTCATAAAAATACTGGAGATGCTAAGCCATTTTATTAATCTGAGAAATATGATGAAATACAATGGATAATCAGAATGATAGCACCTATTCTTGCTCAAGGCAAGTGAAGATATCTCTCAGAATAATAAGAAATGGCTGCTACAAGAAACTGCGTCCCAGCTGCTAGGAAGGTGTCGTAAACTGCTGCTGCTGGAATGGGCTGAAACTAGGGGCTGATCCCCTTGCCGGAATGAGCTGAAAATCTGCAGATCACCTACTCTCACCACCCCGGACAAAACCCAAAAACCATATCAACAATGGTCAGCCTTCGAAAATCACCTTAGAAACCCTCCTCAAGGAATTACGCTGCCTTTGCCAGGCTCTGCGCAGATGCCAAAGATAATAGCTAAAACGGGGCCACAAACTCCTCAAGAAACCTCCTGCCGGCAATACTGATCCTCCCCTCTGGATATCCACTGAAACTCCTGCAGAAAACCCCCGCAACGGAACACCTCCAACTGGAACTGCGTCCTCTCTCCCAGGGACTGCGCAGTCACTAAAAGAAGACCAGCTCCTCCACAAAACAACAACCAAATCTCCCGCAAAAGACTGAAGAAACAACCTTACCCGAGCAGGCACTCGAAGTTCCCCGGGGCTAAGGGCGAGATCTCCGACCGGAGACACTCAACGCACTAAACAATGCTGCAGACAAGCTAAACAGCCAGCGTGCTCAAGAAGACAAAGGTCTAGCTCAAATATCATCAACAAAAAGAATGCCAAATGAGATGGCTCTCCCACCTTTTATAACGCTGGCCCTCCTCAAAACCCTAACGTTGTCCCTCTCTCTCCCACGTGCTCCTCATAAGACTGCGCAGAAGCTCCTAGAGGCTATGCGAGCCTCCTCTCATACGTGGTGTGGACCCCCAAGGCTCCCCCTTAGGTTATAACGTTGCATCTACTAGGGAAACACTTTATTTTATTTAAGTGAGTTAGACCCCTTTTCTCACTTTTATTTATTCATAAACTATAGTCGGTAAAACTATACAAAAATCAAATATTCCAATTAGCGGTGCTAATTAGGAATATTACATTTTCTAAGCTCATATGAATGTGGTAGGCTGGCTCATGATGAGACCCCTTATTCTCTCTTGAAAATTTGCATGTGAGCATAGTACTTTTTGAATCATAGCATCTTGATTTATAAGGAGGTCACTGTGCTGGTGTGACAGCCAGATAGTCACAGTGCCATTCAATAGGATTGTTATAGAGTGATTAGGCCAGCTCGTGATGAGACCTCTTGCCCTTCAAAAAGATGAGAAGGTCATTAACCTAGTGTGGTAGCCATTATGGGCATGTCACTTGTTAAATCCCTATGATCATGGTAGGCTGGCTCGTGATGAGACCCCCTATCCTCTTAAATAGTTGCATGAACACATAATAGTTTCTATTTATACATGAAGGGAGGCTCATTAACTCCTTAAGAGTTAGGGATGGTGAAATAATTGAAAGAATGCCAACACAATTAATACCCGTTATTCCCATTTCTTCATATTGGAGGGAAATATTACTCGAACAATGCAGAAAGATATACCATGATAAGGACATATATTGTATGATAACATATTTGAACTGGGGATGACTTAGCCTTTCATTTCATGTATGCACATTTTTAGCTTCCTGATTAAGGATTATAGTTCCAAGGAGTCATCATATTGGTAATTTTACCGTTTCCCTTTCTTCTTCAACTGCCATTTCCTGCTCATAGATGCTTTTAGTTGGAAAAAAGGGATAATGGGATGAAAAAAAAAAGGTTATTTAATTTGAACAGCAGGGAGAAATAAAACGAAAAAATTGGTTGTTCAATCCAATGGAACATCAGCCATTCAGATATTGAACAACAGTCGTTCAGGTATTGAACAACGAGAAGAATAAAAACTCAAAATCATGGTTGTTCAATCTGATTGAGCAGCAGTCATTCAGATATTGGACAACAGCCGTTCAAGGTTTGAACAACAAGAAAAACAAGAACTCAAAATCATGGTTGTTCAAACCGATTGGACAACAGCCATTCAAATATTGGACAACAGTCGTTCAAGGTTTGAACAATAAGAAAAATAGGAACTCAAAATCATGGCTGTTCAATCTGATTGAACAACAACCATTCAAATATTGGACAATAGTCATTTAAGGTTTGAACAACAAGAAAATAGGAATGAAAAAATGCAATTGTTCAATCCGATTGAACAACAATCGTTCAGAGATTAAACAATAGTCGTTCAAGGATTGAACGACAAGAAAAATAAGAACACCAAAACATGACTGTTCAATCCGATGGAACAACAACCATTAAAGAATTGAACAACAATCATTCAAGGTTTGAACAACAAAATAAAACACCAAAATATGACTGTTCAATCCGATGGAATAACAGCCGTTCAAGAGTTGAACAACAGCCATTCAGATATTGAACAACAAGAAAAATAAAAACACCAAAACATGGTTGTTCAATCTGATGGAATAGCAGCCGTTCAAGAATTGAGCAGCAGCCATTCAAGGTTTGAACAATAAGAAAAATAAGAATGTGATTCACAAGAGGATGGGGAAAGAAAAAAATTGTAAGTATGAAGAATGTACATCAAAATAAGACATTTATATACATTATTTACAAATGATGCTAGCAAACCCCTCATGTACTTGAGTTTGTGGGGTTGTCACCCCCTTGTGCCACAACTTGGATGGTGGGATCGTTTCGTACCTATTGACAAAAATATTCTTTCGTAAGAGGTTTGTGACAGAGGCACAGTCTATGTCCGTTGACTCGAAATGTTGAATCAGACCCATCTATGGTGGTCAAGGTGAGTGTGTCATTTCTATGTACTTCCTGAATCTCATATGGACCGAGCCACCTTGTTTGTAGTTTTCCTGGAAAATCTTGGAATCTAGAGTCATAGAGGAGTGCCCAATCTCATTTTTGAAATACCTTCTTCTTTATAAGGTTGTTGTGCCACTTAGCTCACTGTTGTTGGATGATCTCTATGCGTTGCATGGCTAGTAGTCGTATTTTTTCTAGTTCGTTTATTTGTTGGAGTCTTCTAGCTTGAGCTTCTGTTAAGTCCAACCCCAATTCTTGGGTTTTTCTCAGAGTTTTGATTTTGAATTCAATATGGAAGATATGTTCTCTCCCAAATACTAGTTGATATGTGAATATCCAGTGGTGTTTCGCCAGACTGTACGATAAGCCCATAAGGCTTCTGGTAGTCTAGTGGCCCAGTCCCGGTGATGTGTTGCTACCGTTTTGGTAAGGATTGCCTCCAGGACTTTGTTGGTTCTTTTGACTTGCCCATTTACCTGCGGGTGGTAAGGAGACATAACTATGTGGATGATATGGTGATTTCTTAAGGTGGTTGTAATTTTATTACCTACGAATTATGCCCCTCCATCGGTTATCCCTTGTCGTGGCAACCCGTATTGCACGAATATCTTGAAAAGAAAATTAATCACCGATTCTTCTGTGGCTCTTAATAAGGCCACTGCTTCTACCCATTTGGTTACATAATCTATGGCAACCAACATGTAGAATTTCTGGTTTCATGGTGGGTTGAATGGTGCAATGAAATCCAATGCCCACCGTTCAAATGGTTCTACCACCAATTGTGGCTGTAGTGGCATTTCATTAGCTTGGCCCAGGCGGCCCATTCTCTGGCAGTTATCATAGGCCTGGACATATTTTTTTGTGTCTTTGAAAATCGTAAGCCAATAATAGCCTAATTGTAGCACTTTATGCCCGGTTCTGTGTTCTACGAAATGGCTACCACAAGGTTCATCGTGATAGGCTTGTAAGATGTCATAGATTTCGTCTTCTCTTATGCATCTACGTATGTGCATGTCAACCCCTATATGGAAGAGGTATCCACCAATATAAGAGAATCTTGTGCTGCACTGTACAATCAATTTCCGTTCTCTTGATGTTAAGTGTATAAGTAGCTTCCCTACTGCCAGATAATTTTCCACTTTTGCATACCATGGTGTTTTTACTGCTATAGCAAACAGATGTTCATCAGGGAACTGATCATCAACTGCTAGGGTGTCCTTCGAATTTGGAACCCTAGACAGGAAGTCTGCAACTATGTTTTCTTTTCCTGGACGATCTTTGATTGTTATATCAAATTCCTGCAACAACAACAACCAACAAGTTATTCTCCCATTCGTGATTGGTTTATTGGCTAAATATCTAATAGGAGAGTGATCAATATATAGAAACACTTGATAACCAGTTATATAGTGCCTAAATTTATTAATAGTATAAATGATTTCCAGGAACTCTTTTTCCGTCATGGTATAATTTAATTCGGCAAGAGTGAGGTTTTTGTTGATATAATAAACAACATAAGGTTTTTTGTCTTCTTCTTGGCCAAGGAATACTCCTATTGCTGTATCATATGCATCTGAAGAGATGTGAAAGGGAAGTTTCCAGTTAGGACCTCGTAGAATCGGTGCTGTTGATACCAGTCTCTTCAAATCTGCAAAAGTGGTGTCACATTTGTCAGTCCAATGGAATTCAACATTTCCAGTTAATGCATACAAAGGTGTGGCTATTTGTGAGAAATTCTTTATAAATCTATGATAGTATCCTGCATATCCCAGAAAACTATGTGCCTCTATCTGTGTACAAGGTGTGGCTAATAGAAGGATTACCTCTATCTTAGTCGGATCTACCTGTATTCCAGCTGCAGAAATGTTGTGACCTAGAATCACCCCCTTAGTCATCATCATGTGGCATTTTTGATTGCTTAGACATAACCTAGTAGAAATACATCAGTCTAACACCTTTTCTAGCATTTCTAGAGCTTGATCAATGTCTTCTCCATATGGTGTGAAGTCATCCATATATATTTCCAGCCCCTCATCTATTAAGTCAGAGAACATGCTGATTATGACCCTCTGAAATGTGGCTGGGGCATTGCATAATCCAAATGGTAGAACTCTGTAAGAAAAAGTACCTCATGGGAAGGTAAAGGTTGTCTTATCCTAATGTTCGGGAGCTATTTGGATTTGATTGTAACCATTGAACCCGTGAAGGAAGGAAAATAATCGTTTCCCTGCCAATGTATCCAGGATTTGGTCAATGAAAGGAAGGGGGAAATGGTCTTTTTGTGTTGCTTTATTCAATTCTCTGTAATCTATGCAGATTCTCAATTTCCCATTCTTTTTAGGGACAACTACCAGAGGGGAGACCCATTTGTTTTCTGATATAGGATAAATAAAATTTACATCCAACAACTTTTGTATCTCCTCTTTTACAATATCATTTAAGTGCATGTTTAGCCTTCGCTGAGGTTTTCTAATGGGACATGATTCCTTATCAGTATAGATGTGGTGGGTGCATAGCTGCGGGTCTAAACCCTTCATGTCTAGCTAATCCCAAGCAAATTCCCCTTGATACTTCCGAAGGAGTTTTATGAGCTTCTGCTTTTGGTCATCATCCAAATTGCCATTAATATTCAGAACCTTCCCTGGCTCAACCTCAATGGGTATTATGTTACGTACAATGGTCATGGGAATATGCTGATCCTCGAGGTTTGTTACAAGATCCTCTTGATCTTCGTTTTCAAGGACTGTTTTCAACATTTGACATTTTCACTTTCCAGATGGTGGCTGACTCATAAAATTATTGATTATGTCGTCTTCATTTTGATCCTTAAATTCAAGAGTTTCTACTAGTGTTAAGGGTGGACGATTGTTTTGCTACCAGTATGTGCATGGACATTTGTGAATTTTTACTGTGGGTAAGCTTGGTTTGGCAGGTGGATAAATGATAATATTTTTTACAGAATCCCCTCTAGTGATAGTCATGTTGTCGGTTCGACAACCTATGTAAGCATCGGTTGTGGCCAGCCAAGGTCGCCCAAGAATCAATGGATACCCGTCCATCCTGTTCTTTGGATTAATAATTAAAAAATCAGCTAGATATTCCCATGAGTCCACAGAGACCAGGATGTCCTGCACTATTCCTTCTAGTCTGATAACAGACATGTCAGCCAGTTATAGCAGTGTAGTTGTAGGTTCTAAAGCTGATATGCCCAATTTTTGTAGGCCCCTGTAGTTAGGATGTTAATGGCTCCTCCTAGGTCGACCAATGTGTTTGGAAATGAGTGGCCAGAGATTTTTACAGTCACAATGGGATTTCCTGGGCCTTCATATTTCACAGGTGGCTCCTTACCCAGTAAAAAATCAGATAGCGCCCCTACCACATGAACGGTGGGTGCAGCCTTTGTTTTGTTTATTTTATTTTTCCCACATAGGTGTTTAATCATCCTTTCATAGATAGGAATGTCTTGGATGGCCTGGAGGAGAGGAATTTTAATACATAGGTTTCTCAATTCCCCCAAGATGTCAAAGTATAGATAGGTTATCGGTCTGCGCAGAGTTAGCCTCTTAGGGAATGGGGGCGGAGACATCCTAAGTTCTTCAGGTTCATGTTGGTCAACCTTTTTCTCTGTTATAATTGCCTGGTTAGGTTTAGTTGAAGTCTCAGCTCAGGACATGGGTGGATTTGTGGGTTCTATAGGTAAAATAGTATGTCCTGATCTTAGCTTTAGTTTGTTGCACTATTTCTGTTCATGCCGAAATTTGGATTTTCTATGATCTGGATTAATTGAACCGGTCTGTTGTTGGGATTAGGATTGGGTTGGGCTGGTAATTGGGGGCATATGGCAGGTTGTGAGTTATGCTGAACTGGGTAGGGAGCTAGCAACATAGGGTGATTTTGAGTTCCCGCCCCCATTGGTAGGTTGGTCATCCCTAGGGATCGTTGCCCATTCCAATTAGTGTTTTGAGGAGGAGGGTTTGGCCATTGGGCTTGATATGGAACATTTTGCCAACAAGGGGGAGAACAAGGAAAGCTTGGCCGATTATTCCTTGATGAAGGTTTTGTAGGCCAGGGTGGCATAGGAAACGACTGGTTTGGCCAAGTAGAGAAGGGGTTTTGAGTCTGCCAAGCTGTTGCAGGGTTTTGTCGGTTAAACTGTGGCGAAGAAAAGAATTGAGGCAGGTCTTGTGGCATACCTGGTCATGCTTGCCAGTAGCGATGCTAATTAATTAAATAGATTGGTTTAGTCTCTTCCTATGCTTCTTTGTAAACTGATTTCAGCCCAAGAAGTGAAGTAAATTGGTCCGTGGTATGATCCTTAGTGCAGATGGTACAAGTCTGAACCATGTCTAAAGGACATTCCCTGTGGCTATGCTTCTTCTGACATCGTGGGCAAAATATGGCCAGGTTTTGTTCTTATATAGCTTGTTTCTGCTTGGCTTGTAAAACATCAAGTTGTGTTGTCAAGGTACCGAGATGTAATTTTTGAAGTTTTCTAATAGATTTCCAAATTCTTCTCTGGTTACATTTCCATTGGACTGCTTAAGATCTTTCTTCATAGAATCACGCCCAACTGGCTTATTATGTGTACTACCCCGAGAGCATCTAATACACAGGGAAATAATCTCGTCATATTCTTCTTGGTAAATATCTCCTTTCCCCATTATGTTAAGCATTTCAACCCATTCTTCCTTCATTCCTTTAAGCATCATGGCTTTTAAAACGTCCTTGGATAGGGTGGTATATGGGGACCTTTGTAAATTGTATTGAAATATTTCTACGTACTTTTCTAATGTTTCATTGTCTTTTGCAGACATATTAAAGATTTCATCTTTTAGGTCTCAGGTTCGGCAATAGTCTTGATATTTGTTAAGAAAAATGTTCTTCATTTCGTCCCAATTATTGATGGTTTCCCCACCTAGTCCCATGAACCAGCGTAGTGTTGTTCCTTTTAAGGTAGAGGGAAATAGTTTCAGCTTCTGAGGATCAGTGGTGTAGTCATAACCCCTACATAAGACATAAAATTCAAATAGGAATGCATCAGGGTCTTCCGTAGTCAAACCATAGAAGGTGGGAATGATGTGCAAGGGAATGAATTTCATAGGGGAATTTGCAGCATGATCAATAATGGGTACTCCAATGTTGATGTCTGCCTCTGATTCTGATTTTGATTATTTTCCATTTGGTTGAAGAGGTGCCAAAAATATTCAGGGATTTCTTGTTTTGGAGGAGTGATCCGGGGGGTCTTAGGAGGCAAATGTGGTGGAGGTTTTACAACGCTTCCCTAGTCTGGGATCCTAAGTACCTCTGTCTCGACTACTCTTTCAGGTGATTTAGGCTCTAGAGCTTCTATTTGAATTATGCTGCTAGTTTATCCTTCCCATTCTTGTAAATTGCAATAACCTCCCTCTCTCAAAGGGTCAGTGCCTATATGATTAGCACTTTGAAGGCTTTGCTCAACTCCTTCTGTTTCACCGTGAATCTCGGTGTGGGCTACAGATGGTGAGGCTGCATCTTGAGGGAGTGTGATAGGGTTTTGAATGGAAATAGTTCTAGGTCCTATGGATGCCTGAGATTTAGCTCTCTTAATAATTTCGTCTATATATGTTTCCCTTCCAAGGATCACCGGTCCTTGGGATTGTGAGGATTTTTGAATTTTTTCTATCTTTTTCTTCCTAATCATAAAACAAGAGCACCTACTCTACTAGTATTTGAACAATTTTGCTGAGAAGAGGGCTATAGAACAAGCATTTTTCTTGCTAGTACGCAGGTTCTTACCTCCCGTTTTTAATACCCAATTCTTCACAACAATAGATAAAGGTGAATAAAGGATATCACTTTTAACACTCTCCCCGGCAACGACGCCAAAAATGTTGGTGTCACAGAGGTGGCTTATTATAGGAAACCCTAGTGCTCTTCATTTAATTATCAACCTGAGGTAAGTCTTCTTATTTCAAGAGTGTCGGCACAATATATGCAAGTTAGATCGACTGATAGATAATCTATGTTTTTTATGAGAAAGGATTATCTAGCCTCTTAAATTCAATCAACTTAACGAGGAATGATTTGGTAGGTTATGGTTCGTTATTCTGTCAAGCCTATGATTGAATAGCAGGATGGTGGTTTGAGCAACAACTTAATAAATTGAACAACAATCTAAATGAATTGGTCTAAAGAAATCTGAATGAACGGAACAACAGTCTAAGTGAATTGAAAAACAATCTTAAATGAATTAAACAAAAATCTTAAATGAATTGAACAACAATCGTAAACGAATTGAACAGTAATCATAAACGAATTAAACAACAATCGCAAATGAATTGAATAGAAATCGTAAAAAAATTGAACAATAATATTAAATGAAGAAATCTAAATAAATTGAACAACAATCTTAAATGAATTGAACAACAATCTAAGTGAAGCAATCTAAATGAATTTTACAACACTCACTTATATAATTTTGCAATGGAATTATCTTTGTAACTAACTCATTGGCATTAATCAATAATTGGAAGCTTTACCATGCTGACAAAACAATGTAACCCACAAAGATAAGTAACATCGAGCAATAACTATCTTGCGATTTGTAAATTGATTGCAAAGGTATTGAAAGGAACTGAAAACATCTATTGGTGATGAAGTATTATTATAAACTAGAAAATACGAAATGCGATTATTCTGAATCAAGAAATGAAAATACTAAAATAACTCGAAGGAAGAACAAATATAACTTTATTGAGTAGAGAAGTATGTTACAACTGCATTAGATAACTAAACATGGATTATGTAACTAACGCGCAGCACAAAATTGGCACAAAAACTCCCAGAGGTTGGGCCCAGAACACTAGAAGTTCTAACGCAATGAAAACCTCAAAAGGTAATTGTTCAAAACATCAAAAATCAAAGGATAATGCAGAAATACAATATGACAGCTCTGTCTTGACGTGATGATTACAGAGGGAAAATTCCCATTTTTTCCGACTCCCTATTTAGTTCGTCCTTGGTCCTTTTAAAGGAAATTTTACGCAATGAGGAAGTATTCTCCAAACGATAGCCCGCTGCGCATGGCTATCATTTGAGTTCTTGGGCTTAAATCTGTTTGTCTTCCTTCTGCTGGCTTCTGGGAGTTACCAAGATCCCATACGTTTGCGTCTGTCCGTTGTCTTTTCGTTTACCATTAGTTCAGCTACTTTGCCTTCCTGCATATGGAGATACAATAAGTCAATTTTCTGTTATAGAAACATTCCTTTTGTCGTTAGCCCTATTGCTCTAGCTTTCATAAATATTTTATTTCTTTATTGTTAAGATGAGGAAGAATTCCCCAAATTGTGACATAATTTGAAGTAATTATAGGGTGAAAACGTACCTCAATTCGGGCCCAACAATGACGTGTTGGAGAAAATGCGAGGCTATTTAATCTATTGAAAGCAAAACAATTTGGAAATTAAATGTCTCACAAAATTTTTCGGACTATTCTAAGGCCTAGTTCCACTTCTACGCATAAATAAAAGGAAAATAAAGTTAAAAGATATGCAACAATGGTCAGACTTTGGAGAAACCCCACAATAATGGATGCATGGCTCTTCACTCACGTCTTTCCGTACACTCTCCACCCTCTGACGTCCTGTAATACCCTTGAAACTCTGTAATAATAATTTTACCTGAACTAAAATAAAACTCCCCAGCAAGGGCACCAAAATGTTGAGATTTTTAATTAGCGAATTAAAGCTCTTAATGTTTAATTGTCAATCTGGGAGTCGTAAACATGATTTATACTGCGTGTTGGTTCAACTTAATGGTCAGAGTATATAATTTTCCTTAATAATGATAAACTAAGTACTAGAATGAAACACACATTTGCTGGCGGATAAAACATCTTGAAAAGGGGACCTACTTAACTAATTTTATCAAGCCATCATATTCACACTTCCTGCAATCCTGATAGTTAAATTCAATCTTCTGAAATAGAAAGAAATCTCACTAGTTGATGAGGTGAAATCAATAATCAAATTCAATTTCTAAAAGTAATTTAATATTCCTATTAAGTCAATTTTTTTTGTACTTAAGAAGAATATGTACTTTAAATTGTATCTAACATTCACTGCAAACACCACACTGTAATGAAACTATAAGGAAATACAAAGCAATCCTCAATCGTATGACATTCTCGCATTGTAGATGGATAACCTCTGAATTCTACTTTTTAAATCTTCTATGATATTTTGAAAACCCTAATCTATTTTCTCCTCTCATTAACTTGAAACTAACACTTGGAACTAAAAATTTAGATAACCAAAAGGACACACATTATTCTAATGATAACTTCACACCTTAAACTAACTAGAACTACTCTTGATAACAAATTCAAGATTCAAACTAACAAAGGAAATTTCTAAATATTGTTGGAAGAAAACCACTTCACTTCATGTAAAATAACACCTACAATATCCTATTAAAAATGTCATTGCAACTAATCTTTGAGAAACCTTCAATTCAAAGACTTTAATCTAGATGAAATGATTATTCAAAATCAAGCTCACTCTTCAAAATCATGTAACTCATAATGAAAGCTAAATCACTTTGCATTAGACTTGATATTTCTACCTGCACAATCAAATTCACACTCAAAATTTATCTTATAAAAAAATGATTATACTATGAAAAACAAGAAATATTTTAATTGAAAAGAGATCTAATTACTAAGCGAAGTCCCAGGATGCATAAACAAATCAAATGAGCATTAAATCCTGCAAAATTTCAAAAGAAACTAAGTAATGCAAACCTTGTGTTGATCAGCAGTTGTCATTGATGTCAACCCAAGCAGCACTAGGGGCTAACCCAATATTGAATGGGAAGTTTGACCTACCAAATTAATATATTCTGGGTCGATAATTATTTTGATGGTTTCTACTTGTTGAGATGTTTCCTTTGATATATGGCACGCCATGTAATTCTTCACGGTTTGAGAGATATTCATGTTTGAAGTTTGTACCCTAGTTAGTGGGCTAAAACCCCATGGGGTTGGGGCATGGGTCATTGAAAAGTCATAATTAATATTTTTTAAGCTCCTAAAATCCATCCCACGTTTAGTTTTTGAAGCCCCTCTCAACTTAAGCATTCATATATATTGTGATCTTCATTTCCTCCTTAGGCAAGGGATTCGGCCATATGAAACAGGTCATCGTGGTATTTTCACTCTAACGTTTTTTATATGAAGGCTCAGAAGCTGAAATTTTTATGAGGTGAAGCTGAAATCCTGAGGAAGCTGCAGTAAAAATTTCAGATCAAGTTACGCAATATTTTTGGAGATATGATCTGTGGAAGTAAGGATTTTTGCAGGCTCCTTAAATTCATCTCAAAGAAATGACCTTGGTAAAATCATCATAACTCTCTCTTTGAGTATCAGATTGGAATTCTATAAAAAGTGGTAGATATTTAACAGTTTTTTGTTTTCTCTCTATCAATTTCAGAGGCAAATGAGGAAACAGTGACACGTGGAATTTCGTACAAGTGCGCTCTGCTGAAACAGTCCATAATTAGGGTAGTGTGAGAAATTGGGTATAACTCTCTCTTGAAGAATCCAAATTGGGTCAGACTTGTGGCATTGGAAAGATGACATAGAGGAATACTACAGGACTAAAAATCAGATATTGAAGATCTGAAATAACAGAGATACACTAGACTCAATATCGAGCCCCTAGAAGGCAAAAAAAACTAGATCATGTGTTGTCAAGGGTTGCAAAGGACCAGAATTTCTATGGTAGAAAATAAAAACAAGGTGCAACAGAGGGTAGCATGACAAGATCAGCATCCAAGGTGCATAACTGCAGCAAGAAGTTCATCATATGAAGTCTTCAAGTGGGCAGCATTGCATACAATCATTGTAAAGGTATCATTGTAAATACATTATTGTACAAATTGTACTAGTATCTATCTACCAA
Source organism: Pinus albicaulis (assembly GCA_034641835.2). Taxonomy (NCBI): domain Eukaryota; kingdom Viridiplantae; phylum Streptophyta; class Pinopsida; order Pinales; family Pinaceae; genus Pinus; species Pinus albicaulis. The sequence continues at coordinate 309,194,715 of CM076577.1, forward strand.
GGGTTGAAGATGTAGCGTTGGGAGGTCTAGGATCATCATTAGGTGTTTGTGTCAAAGTTGGGGTTATGTTCTAGTATATCTTCTTCTTCTACATCATTCTATATCATTGTAAAGTGGACCATTTTCCCTGGTACGAGATACCATTCATTTTTTATTCTTCTATAGGGTGGTAGGGTGGTGCTAGGGTGAGTTGTAGCTCATTGGGAGTTGGGGCATCTGTTCAGTTGACTATTGAAGAATCTCTGGCATTGGAGCGTCCATCCAGTGGGAGCTGGGGAAGAATGCTTTTCTAGATTCTAGGAAGTTGGAGCTTTATTTTCAATTGGAGTTGAAAATAATTATTAGAAAAGCATTAGGTGGTTTTTGTCCCGGAGTGGGTTTCCACCTTAAAAACTGTGTGCATTTTTGTTCCTCTTGTTTGCTGCTATCATTGTACAAACACTGATAATAATTGAAGATTAACTAATGCTCTAATTGAAAGAAATACTAATTCACCCCCCCTCTCAGTATTTCCAACAATTGGTTTCAGAGCTTGGTTCCTTCAATAGCAGTTTAACAGCTGGAAGGAGGTCATGGAGCATACCAAGAATGGTGTACCTCTATTCAATGAAAATAATTATGCACTTTGGAAAGGAAAAATGGAGGTCTATCTCTTGGCGCAAGGTTACGAAGTATGGGACACTGTTCAAAATGGATTTACATCAATCGCAGATGAATAAGGTAAGAAGAATTTGGTAAATGATGCAAAAGCAAAGAATATTATTATCAGTGGACTTATTGAATCTGCTTATCATAAGGTGTTGGGTTGTAAAACCGCCAAAAATGTATGGGACAAGCTTGAGAATATATATGCAAGTGACTCAAATGTCAAAGAAGCAAAGCTTCAAATCTATAGAGCAAAATTTGAGCAACTCAGAATGAAAGAAGATTGCAACATTGCTGCATACTTTCAATACGTTGATGAAATAACCAATACTATGGAGGGATTGGGAGAGAAAGTTGATGAGAAGAATATTATACGGAAGATTATTAGAACGTTACCAGGGAGATTCAACCCAAAGGTATCGGTCTTAGAATACAGTGTAAATCTGGACAAACTCAGCAAAGAGGAATTACATGGAGTTCTCATAGCATATGAAATGAGACTTGATGAAGAAGAGGGTACTTTGCATCTAGAAACTGCGTTCGTTGCATCTAAGAAAACCAATAAGGATAAACAACCTTCAATTGAAAAGACATGCACCTGCAAGTGTGAAGAAAATGGAGATGATGAAGAAGGTATTTCAGATGAAGAATATGCTTACTTCACGAGAAAACTAAAAATTGGTAAGGGACAATTCAAAGGTAAACTTCCATTGATATGTTTCAGCTGTAATGAGGTTGGGCATTTTGCAGCAAAATGTCCAAACAGAAGTAATGGCAACTCAAAAGGAAAGAAAGGCTTTAAGGAATTCAACAAGCAAGGATCCAAAAGGAACTTTCTCTCTAACGAAGATAGCTCATCATCAGATGAAGACAATGACAGTGAAGAAGAAGCCAATGAGAGAGTATTGTTTATGGCCAAGCACAATAAACAAGAGGTATCAAACAACGAAGAAGAAGGATGGACCATAGAAGAATTTTATGAGGAAGCAATCAAGCTTATAAAAGATCTCAAGGCGGAGAAGATCTATTCCAAAACTCTTGAAGAACAAGTTCAAGGTCTCAAAATTGAAGTTGAAGAACACAAATGCATTGAAGAGTCACTTCAAAAGAAGTTGGAAGAAAGAAACCAAGAAAGGGAAGAATTAGAAGCCAAAGTAGTCTCGCTACGTGAGGAAGTGAAGAAAGGAAAAACTATCCAAAACTATGCCAACAACTCAAGGGCATTGGAAGAACTCATCAACAATCAACGATCTTACAATGACAAAACTGGCATTGGTTACAAAGAAGAAGAAGCAGGACCTTCTACAACAAAATACAATGAACCTATGAGATCTAACATGCATGTAGACTTCATTGGACAAGATTTGCAAGAATAGCCTTGGAAGACAATTCCTCGACAAAAATTTCCATCCAGGTTCCAACATATTTTTTATGGCTATTGTTATTCATGTGGAAAATTTGGTCATAATGTTGTAGAATGTCGCATGTACCCTAGGAACGAATACAATTCCAGGAGATCTGTCAAATATGAACCTCCCAGGGCTCAGCGAAACATCAATAGATTTGAACATTTAAGAAATAATATTGAATGTTACAAATGTCGAAACTTTGGACACATAGCCAAAGACTGCAGACTTGAAAATCCTCCAGAAGAATCTTCAAAGCCACAGAATGAACGAACATGGAAGAAGAAGAAGAATGATAATTGTGCTCTCGCTCTCAAGGCTCAAAAGAACAAAGATGTGTGGTATTTTTATAGCGGTTGCTCAACGCATATGATTGGAGATAGAAATAAATTTGTATCTCTGAAAGAGAAGAAGGATGGAACCATGTCCTTTGGAAATGATGGATCTTCAAATGTTATAGGATCAGGTACTGTCACTCTTGGAAGCAAAGATTCTCTAGCCAATAATGGTCTACTAGTTAAAAACATGAATCACAATCTGCTCAGTGTTGGACAAATGTGTGATCAAGGACACATAATACTATTCAACTCCACAAAATGTGAAATCAGGAAATACGTGTATGGTGAAATTGTGGCTATAGCAAGTCGAGCTCCAAACGACATATATGTTTTGGATGAAGCAAATAAAGCATGTCTAATAGCTAAAGAGGATGATACAATAATTGGTAGCAATGATGATCAACCAAGTAATAATTTTGCTACAAAGGTGCAAAGTGATTTCGAGATGTCTTTACTTGGTTGCAAATTGAGCATAGACGACTCATCTAAGGATGTGGATCAAAGGTTGTACAGATCTATGATTAGTAGTCTTCTATATGTAACAACCTCCCGACCAGATGTTATGCAAGCAGTTGGACAAGGAGCAAGATTCCAAGCAGCACCAAAAGAATCACATATTAAATATTCGCCAACATTGGAATATCTTTGCCAGAAGCTTGGGATTCTCCCAAGTTCTCATTAGATTTTCCTTTTTCAGAATACAAAGGGGGAGTGGATGTGTGTGCAGGTCTACAGGACGGTTGTGTGTCAGCGTGAGTGGAAGTGTGTACAGGTTTGCAAGATGGTTGTGTTTCAGGGGGAGTTACCCTTTGCCATTGATGTCAAAGGGGGAGAGAATGTTGTAGGAAGAGGTGTCATGATCGTAGGGGGAGTACTTATGTTGCCATCAATGCCAAAGGGGGAGATTGTTGATCAACGGTTGTCATTGATGTCAACCCAAGCAACACCAAGGGCTAACCCAATATTGAATGGGAATTTTGACCTACAAAATTAATATATTATGGGTAAATAATGCTTTTTATGGTTTCTATTTGTCGAGATGTTTCCGTTGATATATGGCACACCATGTAATTCTTCACGGTTTGAGAGATATTCATGTTTGAAGTTTGTACCCCAGTTAGTGGGCTAAAATCCCATGGGGTTGGGGCATGGGTCATTGAAAAGTCATAATTAATATTTTTTAAGCTCCTAAAATCCCTCCCATGTTCACTTTTTGAAGCCCCTCTCAACTTAAGCATTCATATATATTGTGATCTTCATTTCCTCCTTAGGCAAGGGATTCTGCCATATGAAACAGGTCATCGTGGCATTTTCACTCTAAATTTTTTTCTATGAAGGCTCAAAAGCTGAAATGTTTTTGAGGTGAATCTGAAATCCTGAGGAAGTTGCAGTAAAAATTTCAGATCAAGCTGCGCAATATTTGTGGAGATATGATCTGTGGAAGTAACGGTTTTTGTAGGCTCCTGAAATTCATCTCAAAGAAGTGACCATGGTAAAATTGTCATAAACCTCTCTCTGAGTATTAGATTGGAATTCTGTAAAATGTGAAAGATAGTGCACAGTCTGTAGTTTTCACTCTATCAATTTCAAAGGAAAATGAAGAAACAGTGACACGTGGCATGCCGTACAAGTGCGCTTTGCTGAAACAATCCATAATTAGGGCAGTGTGAGAAATTGGTTATAACTCTCTCTTCAAGAATCCAAATTGGGTAAGACCTATGGCATTGGAAAGATGACTTAGAGGACTACTACAGGACTAAAAATCAGATATTGAAGATCTGAAATAACAAAGATACACCAGATTCAATATTGAGCTCCTAGAAGGAAAAAAAAATAGATCATGTGTTGTCAAGGGTTGCAAAGGACCAGACTTTCTACGGCAGAAAAGAAAAACAAGGTGCAGCAGAGGGTAGCATGACAAGAGCAGCATCCAAGGTGCATAACAGCAGCAAGAAGTTCATCATATGAAGTCTTCAAGTGGGCAGCATTGCATACAATCATTGTAAAGGTATCATTGTACCTAGTCATTGTAAATACATTATTGTACAAATTGTACTAGTATCTATCTGCCAAGGGTTGAAGATGCATCGTTGGGAGGTCTAGGATCATCATTAGTTGTTTGTGTCAAATTTGGGGTTATGGTCTAGTATATCTTCTTCTTCTACATAATTCTATATCATTGTAAAGTGGACCATTTTCCCTGGTACGAGAGTCCATTCATTTTTTATTCTTCTATAGGGTGGTAGGGTGGTGCTAGGGTGAGTTGTAGCTCATTGGGTGCTGGTGCATTTGTTCAGTTGACTACTGAAGAATCTCGGGTGTTGGAGCGTCCATATAGTGGGAGCTGGAGAAGAATGATTTTCTAGATTCTAGGAAGTTGGAGCTTTATTTTCAATTGGAGTTGAAAAGAATTATTAGAAAAGCATTAGGTGGTTTTTGTCCCGGAGATGGTTTCCACCTTAAAAAATGTGTGCATTTGTGTTCCTCTTGTTTGCTGCTATCATTGTACAAACACTGATAATAATTGAAGATTAAATAATGCTCTAATTGAAAGAAATACGGATTCACCCCCCCTCTCAGTATTTCCAACACCTTGAACCACTATTCTAAATTGGTAGTATTAACACACTCAAATTCAAAGCCTTGAAATCTGTTCTAATTCCGATCAAACTCAGAAATCATTATATACCTATATTGTGGATTCTCTAATTATAGATATGAATGAATGCGATTCAAATAGAGAAATAGAACATGGCTTTGTGTTAAAATGTGAACCAGGTTATAAAACGAATCAAAGATCTTTAATATAGGAGAGCAATCCTTAAGTTATGTAACCTAGCAACCTGACTGTTTGATGAAGCGTATCTCCAGAAGTGGTGGGCCCTCCCATGCCTAGAGTACGCTGATTTATTGTAATGGACGAAGAGATATATAGAACATTAAAGATAGAATTCGAAATTAATCATGGCAACAACGCTTCTACTCACAACTTGAATGCAACCATGCATATTTAAGACAAAATTTGGAAGTCTATTTACACAGGTCACAGACACAACGATTCTATATTTTTTTACACATCAGTCCTTCCTTAAATCGATGTATAACCATCATTTTTATAGCAGTGGTGCTACTATAATTAAATGCATTGATTGTTATAGAGCATATGAATATAGAATATAAATCGATTAAGATAAAAATTAAAGGATTTTTTTCCAATCAGGGTTGAGTTGGTGATCTACTTCTAGGATTAATTTGACAATGCATTGTTGGTTGGGGCATTGCATAGCTGGCAAGCTTCATTATGTTCACCACTGTTATCACAATTCCCTTTTAACTGTTGACCCTTCAAATGATGGAAAAATATTGGATTGCTTCCTTTCACGCAACATATAGACAAGTGCCCTCATTCTCCACATTTGATGTTGTTTATAGGAATGTTATTTGTAAGGCTTACCGAATGGTATTTCTGGAAATAAATCTACAACATAGATCTCCATTTTCGATGTTAGAAATTCGTATTCACATCGTGCACCATCACACCCTTCACCTGTAATTCATTGATTGATGACTTTGCACCATTTGCCTGGATCATTGTAGTGGTATCCAACCATTCCATATTGTTGTTGTTCTAATCTCAGAGCCACGCATGTGAACCATGCTCATATTTATTCTCAAATTCCCTGGTAAGATAATGCTTCACTATTTTTGGGGGCCATTTTGACAATCCAAATTCTGAAACCTATGGTACGAAAATCCATGCCTAGTCAAGACTTTATTTTTCCATGGATGATGCGTAGCTGGCAACATTTGTGTAGATAATGCAACCCTCGGGCCATTTCAATTATTTCCTTGTACCTAATTTCCCACTATGCATATGAAAATGGAATATGGAGATCGTTTTCTGTGCAACACCTCATCAATGAGGCATAAAAATAAAATTGTGTGGTTGTTGTTTCTGCACAATCTCATCTTGGGACTCGTAGTCTTCAATCTTTGTCATTAAATATGAGTTTCTACCCTCAAAGAGTTCTTCATCAAATAAAAATGTGTGTGTGTGTGTGTGTGTGTGTGTGTGTGTTGCATAGCACTTTCAAGATTGTTTCATCTGGAGAAAAGTGTTGTGGTGATGGTATGATGCTCTTATTAATTGTTGAAGGTCCCGTAGATTGGAAAGGTAACCACAGACCAAAATTTTGGTCAGGTAGCTAGCCCTACCTGGACCAGAGAGGGCTCTCTCTTTGTCACTTTAAATATTCAAATTAATGGTTGAGTATCATATGATTTTAGGATATATATGTAAGCTTAATAAGTAAAATTTGTTTTATGTTTTGAATGCTGGATAGAAAAGTCAATGAATTGACTGTAAATGAGGTTTTTAGGTCTGAACTTTGAGGTGAACCAGTAGAGAGTGTGCGAGGCAAGATAGGTAGTTTGGAAACATATTAATCCGTAATTTAGTATAGGATGAATAAGGAGTAAATTTTGAATGAGAATTGAGGTGAATTCATTCAATTAAGAAGAAAATAAACATAATATGGCGAATCTTGTCTAAAACAAAGCATGCATAAACATTAATTTTTCTCTCAAAATTACAAGATATACATATATTTAGAAGTATATATGGTATTAAGCATAAGATAATAAACAAACATGATAAACGCATATGTTCCAAAGAATACTATAAGTATCTCAACACAATTCCTGCAAATTTGTCTTTGATTTCATTCCACAAGTTGGTTACAAGATATCCACTACAAAATATGAGACTATCCAACCCAAAAAAAGACAAAATAGAGTCTACTTATAGAAAATATAGACCATGTCACCTCATCAGGTCGAATCCCATCCAAAATGGATCTTAAATGCAAAATATGAGTCATTTCCTAGTTTCTAGGGAGGTTAGAAACCATTCCCTGGATTTTAGCTATAAACTAGGAGTATTTGTTCCTTACATTAGTGTTGAATTTTGTAACAAGAAACAACGAAATTGGCATCCAAAAACAACATGGAAACACCTACACTAGTGTGGGACCACAAGTCATGTAGTGATGGGTCCTAGCGATACATTAGTGTGAAATTCAGTTTATTTAATAAATTGGATATGTGTCAAAATTAATTATCCCTTAATTAAATTGGACAATAAAATGTAATATTATCTCACAATCACTTGTAATAGTTAACTGAGTGTGATAAACTTAGTTAGCTCATGAATTTCAAGTTAAAGGTAGTTGGTGAGGCATGCAGAGTGATTCTATGTGTTTTAGAGTTCAAGTTGCAGATAAGTGCATGAGTTTAATGCATGATAAATAAATTAACTTAGTTAAGTGAGTTAAAGTCAGTTGAACTAGTTGTAACTAGTTGCTACACTTAATGATAACTTGAATTCAACCTGTCATACCTACTTGTCCTCCTGGAAAGATAGACCATATTTTGTCCAACTGGTTTCTTCATTGGTACCAATGTTTATTGTCAAAATTTCTCTGACCAAGGAAAGTTTCCTTTACAACCTCATCCACCATTCCCAAAATTTATCTCAATACACTTGTTACCTATTCACTCTAATAGTGGATTTCAAAGGACACTTTTGTTCTTTATGATTGTTTATTCATTCATATCAACATCAACTCATCCATTCCAGGAATGTTGCAGTATCTCGATTCTCATTACCATCAAAATGGTGAACCATGGATAGGCCAAAGAGAGTCATCATTGATCTTTTCTTCCATTTACTTACCTAATGTTTGACTCCAACATATCTCCACATTATATTAAGTCATAAATTTTTATAGTTGCAACTATCATTCCAATTAAAGACCCACAAGATTTATCAAGTTATCCTTACCATCATATTAGAACACCTTTTAAAAAATCTTTAAATAATGTTCCAAGAATTATTACTTTCAGTTCAATCCTTTATTTTTACTAGTGGTGAGCCTTCGTATTGCACCAAGAGTGGTTCAACTCCCATGGGATCCTCAACTCAATTTATTAACCTAGGGTTCGTACAAACTTAGAGGTGACAATGCTATATGCACATTAGATTGGATTCAACTCATGCCACCCTCAACTATGAAATTAGACCAGGTTGTTAAGAGACCATTCCTCCTACTTTCATGTAGTGAAAACTTGTTGATGAAAGTATAATTGAAAATTGACTCTAATTAGGAAAGAAAAATTTCCATTTGTTCAATTTGTAGATGCTTAATATCATTTAATGAAGGAGAAAGAAAGATAATCTACTTGCATAAGGAAAGATACTCTACCTTTCATCATTCATCAAATTAGTGACAAAATTCTATGTATCGTCTATCTACTTCACACTTGCTAGAAAATCAGAAATTTAATTTGTAACTAGCTTGTAATTGAAAGACTAATTCTACTATGTTTTTGCAGTAAGGAAAAGGAATGGTTGGAGTGGTCTAGGAGATTCTCTTGATCATCAAATCATAGTTTGGGTTCATTATTCATCCTAAATGAGATAAGGTTGAAGTTGGGAGAAAAGCAGGTGAAGGAAAGTGGTGCTACAAGCATGCTACATGAGGCTACGACAAGAGGTCCTGCAATGCTATAGGAGGGCCTGCAATGCTACATGAGGGGTTCCAAGGGTGTTTTTAGGATGGAGATGAAGTCATGAAGGCATGAAGAGTTGTATCAAGGTTAGGGAGAGTGAAGGAAGGTTGAGGAAGCCTCCTAGCCAAGCCTGAGACCTCTCAAAGGTGTGTCTTGCTCTAGGATGAATGTCCGTGATGCCCTAAATTTTCCAAGAAGAGTGACTATGGATATAACGTTTTAGAGATTGGATTGAGAGATAGAGAGAGAAGATGGAGGTGAAAGAGGTGCCCTTCCTTGCAACTTAACACAACCCTGCAATCAATCAAATACATTCACTCATTGATCATTAACACAATGACAAGAACTATGATGGAAAATATGAGTTGAATTTAAATAACATATATTATATGCTTTAACACTACTCTGATCACCAAAATAAATTCTAAGCTACTAAAATAAAATATGAAGAAGTAAAAGTAGCATTCATCTATTTCCAGTAAATCATAAACACGATATTTTTTACTGAGATTGTGAATCCTTCCAACCATTCTCCCATAAGAGAGGTGATGTAGAAGCTTCCAATCACAAATTTGTATAGCTTAACCTCTATTGAAATGAAAGAAATCTATGAAATTCTTGAAGCTAAAAACATAACACAAATACAAAATAGGGACCTAATCCAATGGGTTGGGTCCAAACCCAAGGGTCTCAACCATATAAAACTAACTCAAATGCATCTTAATAACCAACTTCTCATTATCATAAATCAAGTCTTATAAATCAAATAAAATTTCAAAATGAAAATGTTAAACTCTAAGCTCAATAGCTACACCTAGTTGAATAAAAAATTAGAATCCTAATGAGATTTTCATCTTTTTTATTTATACAAAGGGGTAGCTGATAGAAGCTCCCTTGAAAATAGGAGTGTTTTGCTCCTTGATCTTGAAAATAGTGCATCTTATCCTTATTGAGATTCACTTGCACTAGGAGTGACTCAACTTCCAATGAATTTGAACTGATGAGAGATGATGTTGTGATCCAAAGTCGAGTTAGGGAGTTAAGGAGGTGGAAAAACCCCCTAGATTCTCTCCTAGTTGTCTCCATTGAGCCTCTTCATAGAAAATAACTCAAAAATGGTCCATTTCCTGCAATCAAACCACAATACGCTACATACTATGAAAAACACCATTTACTCTTCTTACTAATCATAATATAACCAAAAATGTGAATTAATGTGAGAAAGGATAGTTTTAAGGCTGGAGGATGGCATCATGATCTTCAAAATATATCTTTTGATGAGACTCATCATCACCCCCCCGCTGAAGGTGTTGCTCATCCTTTGAGCAACTCAGGAATTCATGTGAATCTCTTTCATGGACATGGTGGCCTCTATGACATCCCAAGGCACCTCAGATGGTGTGCCTTCTTGTGGGTAAAATTCTGTACTTTTCTCTATCTCAGACCATTCCTGCTGCTCTTCTGTTTGGTTCCTTTCTTCCTGTAAGCCTAACAACAAGGGTGGAGTGAGTGTTATTCCTATCCAATTGATCTTCATCCTCTACATGAATCTCTTGTAAAATGGTGATTTCTCCAAGGAATTTCTTAACCTTTCAAGAAACTGGTATACTTTGACTTCTAGACTGTGGGGTAAGGCATGCCAACTGCTATGGAAATCATACAGAATTTTAGTTCCCAACAGTCTAAAGGTATCTTAAAAGTGTAGAATGAATTTCTTCTAGTTTGCAATGTATTTGGGTGATACAATTGCATCAGGGGAGATGAGGTTGTGATTGCTCAATGCTAATGATAGCCTTAGGGCTCACTTATTTTCTCTGATGTACAAGGGTTCCTTCTATTTTTTCATTAAATTTTTCTCCTCCTCAACCTTTGTCTCTTCATGAGCCACCCAAGATGATAAAGCCACGAGTTTCACATATCCCAATATGGAATTGGGATTCCAGAAGTTCATATATGTTAAAATGAATTTGTTCATGTAGAATTCAACTACCTTTGCCATGTCCCCATACTAGTTTGTTTACAAAACTTAATAAACTACGTATAGTATTGAAAAGGCATAGAACCATATTCTGATAAAGTCTTTATTTGGAACTGCAACCATTGTTCTTTGAGAGAGAGAGCATACGATTTTGAAGGTTTCCTACATTGCAGGGCTTCCATAGAGAGACATTCCATGGTGGAAAGTTGTGTTTCTTTTTCCTGCAACCTCTCCTTTAGCTTTTTGTTTTCTACATGTAATTGCTCCTTCATCATATACTCCTTGAGTCTCAAATCAGGAAAATATTTTCCCATTTAAACAAATTTTCCCTCCATAAGCCCCACATCTTCCACATTTTTGGATTTAGAAATTTGCATCCGCCTGTGGGTTATGCCTCTCTCTATTTCTATATCATAAAGGAGTGGGATTGCAATTTTTTCAGGGATAATCCTTCCTCCTTCAATTAATTTATATAAGGACCCCAGGATAGGTTGTGGATCAGGCTCCTGGAGCTCTTGGAATTCCTTTTCAAATGTTTTTGGGGTGGTTGATTCTTCTTATAGCTCCTTTTTCTACTCTTGTAGCTTCCTGTGTTCCTCTTGTAGCATACTCTACCTCTCTTGTAGAAAAATCCGACTCTCTCATAGTAAACCCTTCCCCTCCTATAGCTTCCATTTTTCTGCTTGATCAAGGGAATTTTGTGTCTTTAGTTTCTTGAAGGTAGCTGACCTGGTGGTGGGCCTACCCATAGATGCTACAAGTGACTTGGTTTTGGTTTTAGGATAATTGGCCTCTTCAATATTTCCCTCATTGAGTCCTACTTCTTCACTCTTATTTTGTGACTCATAAATAACTATAGGGACCCTTGTGGGAGTTTTTGATTTCCCTTGTTTAATTCTGGTGCTATTCGTGGTCCTGAAATATAAGGGACCTTGTCTTGATTGTTTCCTTTTTGGCTTGACAAGTGTGCCCAATGCAGCTAAGGTTGCAACTACCTATTTTTCAGTATTCCCTAGAGATAGACTTGTTTGAGATGGTTTTTTTATCTTTTTCTTGAGGTTTATAAGTCTCCTTAGATCTTACCCTTCCTTCTACTTTCTTCTACCCCTCTTCTTCTCTGATTTTTTCTTCTCCTTCCTCTACATCTTTTTCCTCTATTTTTCTTTCCTCCTCTTATGTTTTTTGTTGTATATTCCTCCTATGTTTTGCCTTATTTACCTCCAATGGTAGAGTTGGTGTCTCCCTAGGTGTGATGGCTTGGGTTTCTATAAAATTTTCCCTATCCATGTCCACAAATTTAGTCCATAGGACAAGGATATTTAAGTGGCTCAAAGTATCCATCACTATTAACTTAATGAGGCCATGGTGAGCTAAGTGTTGATGCTTTCCTTCCCTCACCTTTCGAATCATCTCAATGATTAACTATAGGAGGAAATGTGGGATACTAAGCCTTTTAGGGAGAGTTAATTCTTCCTTGAATCTCATCTCATGGAGCAATATGAAGTTGTTAGGTCCCTATATTACTAGTGTAGTCCCTTATTGTTGTTAGTGTATCCCCCTTATTGTTATTTTTGTACCCCTATATTCCCCATATTCTTATTATTGTGCCCCATAAATTCCTTCAATTGTTATTGTTGTGCCCTTACAATATTATTGTTAGGTTGGCTAGGATTATATTGTGACCCCATGGAATCCTATATATAGAAAGGAGGTTTTGTCATTTGTATCATCCAAGAATCGTTCATTTATGTAATGTAAAGGAGGCTTCCCACTCTAAGAGGCTGATTTCTAAGTTGTTGATCTCTCTTTTCTTCAATTTTGTGAGCTAGTTTCATAACATTTGGTATTAGAGCTCTAGGGTTTCACTGCTTCAAACAGGTCATCGTGGAATTTTCTCTATAAATTTTTTTCTACGAAGGTTAAGAAGATAAAAACAAAACCCATTTGTGAAGAAATCCCAAGGAACTTCGTGTAAAAATTTTAGATCTTGGTTCACAAAATTTTTGGAGATATGATCTGTGGAAGCTAGGGTTTTTGCAAGCTCTCGAATTTCATCTCAAAGAGGTGACCTTGGGAAAAGTGTCATAACTCTCCCTCTGAGCATCAAATTGGAATTATGTAAGAAGTGGTTGAAATTAAACGGAATGTAGTCCCCTTTTTATCAACTTTAGAGCCGAAGAAGGAAACAGTGACACGTGGAATGTCTTAGAAGTTTGCTTTAATGAACCAGTCCATAATTAGGTCATTGTGGGAGATTGACCATAACTTTGTCTTGAAGAATCAAAATCAGGTTGGAACTGTGGCATTGGAAAGAAGATTAAGATGGATAATAAAGGACCAAATATAAAATCTTGGGGATCCAAAATTACAGATATACATCAGTTTCAATATCAAGTTCCTCAAAAGCATGAAGGAGGTGTGTATTTTTTTTAAAAAATTGCATAAATCTTATTTGAAAAATCAGTTTGAAGTGATTCCAAGGGCATATTGAAGCATAGATATCAATATTTGGTTCTAAAATGGCCCCTAAAAAGAATACAACACCCATTTATCCCTTAGAAGGATCTACTATGACTCATGAAGAGGAAGACGTGCATCATGATATATCGAAATTACAAGACCAAGTGCAACAAATTTTGCTCTCGCAAAGAGTAAAAAAAATGGCATGGAAGCGAAGATGGATGGCATGGAAGCTAAGATCAATGAAAAAATGAAAGTCAATATGGAAGACATGAAGAATGATCTAAAAGCAGACATGGAATGTTTGAAGGACGATTTGATAAAGTTGATACAATAAATAATTCCTAATGGTGAAAAGGTAGTAGAGGAAACTCCCGATGAGAACAAAATAAATATTAATTGTGATTTCATAAACTCTAATGTTGGATTGAAGACCCACCATATTCCAAATATTGATATGAATAAGTTTGATGGAAATGATCCTGTAACATGGATACTACAGATGGAGCAATATTTTGATCTCCATAATGTGCAGAACACACAAAAGGTACGCATTGAAACTTTATATTTATAACAAATTAAATACATTTGTATGGTATCAATGGCTTTGCTCTCGTAATTTTTTTTTCACTTGGTCAATTTTTACGGAGGAAATGATAGCACATTATGAGGATACAAAGAACAACACCTTATTTAGCCAATTGATAAATCTTAAACAAAAGGGTTCAATGGTGGAGCACATTGAGGACTTCCAAAAATTGAATATAAGGGTAACTGATATTCTAGAGGAACACAAGATTTATGTCTTCATAGGGAATTTAAAGGATAACATCCAACATGAGGTTCGCCTTTGGGAACCTGATTCATTGGAGAAGGCATTCGGCTTGGAAAGAAAAATTGAAAGTAAAATTATGGCGACAAGGAAGCCTACCACTCATATCTATAAATATGGAAGTGTTGCTACTCCTAGACTTCCACAACCTACAAGGTTGACACCACAACAATTGGAAGAAAAAGGAGAAAAGGGGCTTTGCTATAGTTGTGATAGCAAATACACTAAAGGTCATAAGTGTGATGGGAATAAATTGTTTTAATAGGTTGTGAAGAGGAGGAAGAAAATGAACAAGAAACTTCAAAAGAAGAGGATATACACCAGAAACCAACCCTAAAGAAAGAATAAATGAGTCTAACCATATCCTATAATTCATTGGTGGGAATTACCACTCCTAAAACTCTCAAGATAGAAGGACATATCAAGAATAAAATTGTAATAGTGCTGATTTATTTGGGTACTACCCATAATTTTATTCATTGTAAGGTATCCAAGGAATTGAATTGCTTCCTATGCCCAGCACTAGAGTGTCAAGTGATGGTTGCAAATGGAGGAACTTCAAATTTCTCTGAAAAGTGCCATAATATCAAGCTAACCATGGGGGAATGTGTATTGAATAGTCCAATGCTTTCCATTCCAATGGGAGGTGCTAATGTTGTACTAGGAGTACAGTGGTTACAATCTTTGGGGATGGTAGCTTTTAATTTTCAAGAACTTTTCTTGAATTTTTTTTTGGAAGAAAAGGAAGTTGAATTACAGGGTATCACAGGGAAGCTAGGAAATATAATAAGCTCTAATGTCACGACAAAGCTCCTGAAGAAATAAAATGAGGCGTAATTGCACAATTATGCTCACTAGAAGTTCCAACATCAAAATAATATATTTCTCTAGATCTCCAGAAAGTCTTGGACAATCATTCCAAGGTGTTTGAAACTCCCAAAGGACTCCCACCTATTCGTGACATGATCATGCTATTTATTTGATTCTGGGAAGTCTTCCTCCAAACCTTACAGATATACTTATGTCCAAAAGAGTGAAATTGAACATATGATTGAAAAAATGTTAGAGGTTGGTATAATTCAAACTAGTCAAAGTTCTTTCTTTGCTTCAGTAGTATTGGTGCACAAGAAGGATGGATCAGGCGCATGTGATTGGATTATAGGGAGCTCAATAAGCTCACTATTAAAGATAAATTTCCCATTCCTATGATTGATGAATTATTGGATGAATTACATGGAGAAATTTATTTTACCAGGTTGGATCTATATTCATGATATCATCAAATTAGAATGAATACTTAAGATATTCCGAAAATAGCATTTCGAACTCATGAGGATCATTATGAATTTTTGGTCATGCCTTTTGGCCTTACTAATGCACCTTATACATTTCAAGGGTTGATGAATTCCATTTTCAAACCCTTCCTTAGAAAATTTGTGTTATTAATTTTAATGATATACTAATATACAACATGTCTTAGAAGGATCATGTTCAACATGTTGACAAGGTGCTCAAACTATTGGAGGAGAAACAATTATATGCAAAAACCTCCAAATTTTTCTTTGGAGTAAAAGAGGTGGAATATCTGGGTCATATTGTATATCAGGAAGGTGTTAAGGTATACCATAACAAAATTAAATCCATTAAGGAATGGAAAGGCCCCCCAACCATAAAGCAATTGCGAGGATTTCTCAGGTCAACAGGGTATTATCGCAACTTTGTTAAGAATTATGGGAGAATAGCAACACCTATAACAACATTATTGAAGAAATATGCATTTTCATGGACTCCTGAAGCAACTAAGGCCTTTGAACATCTTGAAGAGACAATGTGCCAAGCACCGGTCTTAGCTATGCTAGAATTCGCAAAAACCTTTATTGTGGAATGTGATGCCTCAGGAAATGGAATTGGTGTTGTTTTAATGCAAGAAGGAAGACCCGTTGCTTTTGAAATCCATCCAATCAAAAGAAAGTATTTACAGAAAGCTATTTATGAGAGGGAAATGTTGGAAATACTACATGCACTAAAGAAATGGTGACCTTACCTAATGGGAAGATACTTCAAGGTAAAAACTGATCATGATAGTCTTAAATACTTTTTGGAACAAAGACTAACTTCAGAAGAGCAACAAAAATGGGTCACAAAGATGTTGGGTTATGACTTTGAAATCATCTACAAAAAAGGGAAGCTAAATGTTGTTGCATATGCACTCTCAATAAAGGATGAGGAGGTGGAAGCATTTCTTTGTGCCATTTCTATTATCCAACCAGATTGGATAACTGAAGAAACGGAGGAATGGAAGAATGATGAAGAACTATGGAAACTCATTCAAAAGTTGCAGCAAGATCCCAGTACATATAATACATTTAGCTGGAAAAATGATTCATTATGGTACAAATATCACTTATATATTTGTAAGAGTTCCCAACTAAAACAAAATATTCTTTTGGAATTGCACACCTCTCCCTTAGGAGGAAATTCGGGATTTTTAAAAACTTACCACAAGGTGAAGAAATATTTTTTTTGGATGGCCTTAAATCTGATATTCAAAAGTTTGTGGTGAAATGTTTGGTTTGCCAACTAAATAAGTTGAGACAATTAAGACCGCAGGTCTGCTCCAACCTTTATCCATTCCAAGTCAACGTTGGGAGGAGGTTTCAATGGATTTTATCACAGGTTTACCTAAGTCCGAAGGAAAGAGTGTCATCATGGTGGTAGTTGATAGAATTACCAAGTATGCACACTTTTGTGCATTATCTCATCCATTTAAAGCAAGTAAATTTGTTACTGCATTTATGGAAATAATTAAAAAGCTACATGCAAACCCAAATATTATTGTAAGCGACAAAGATCCCATTTTCACTGGAAAATGTTGGACAAAATTATTTTATTGTTTGGGTACTCAACTAGCTCATATCTCATCTTATCATCCTCAATCTGATGGGAAAACTGAGATAGTGAAAAAATGTTTGAAAGGATATCTTCGTTGATTGGTATATAATAAAAAAACACAATGGGTCAAATGGTTACCTATGGTTGAATGGTGGTATAACACTTCTTTCCATACGGCAGCAAAAATGACCCCATTTATGGCACTTTATGGATATCATCCACCGTCCATTAAATTATTTTTAAGAGAAAATTCTAAGGTTCAAGTAGTGGAATATCACATCGAGCATCGACAAAAAGTTCTCTAACTCTTAAAGGACAACCTAAATTTGGCACAAGATCGAATGAAACAACAGGCTGATCAACATCGTAGTGAGAGATTTTTTGGTGTAGGAGACTGGGTATTTTTACGGCTACAACCATACAAACTACTGTCCCTCAAGAAAGATAATAAGGATAATAAATTATCGCCAAATTACTATGGTCCTTACAAGGTGTTGCAAAAGATTGGTACTATGGCATAAAAATTGGAGCTACTTGCTTCTTCCTGAGTGCACCCAGTTTTCCATGATTCATGCTTAAAGAAGGTTATAGGTGACAAAATTCCAGTTCAAACAATATTTCTAGAACTTGATGAGGAAGGAAAAATTATATTGTAACCTAAGCGGTCATGGAAAAAAGAACTTGAAACCTACAAAATCGATCAATTTCAGAGTATCTCATCAAGTGGAAGAACTTACCCACTGAAGCTTCCACATGGGAGGACGAGAATTTTATATCGAAGCATCTTGAACTACTCAAGCATTGAGGACAACACTTTTTTGAAGGAAAGGGGCATGTTAGGTCCCTATATTACTAGTGTAGTCCCTTATTGTTGTTGGTGTAGCCTCCTTATTGTTATTGTTGTACCCTGTAGTCCCCATATTGTTATTATTGTGCCCCATAAAAGCCCACTATTGTTATTTTTTTGCGCTTACATTATTATTGTTAGGTCGGCTAGGATTATATTGTGACCCCATGGACTCCTATATATAGAAAGGAGTTTTTTCATTTGTATCATCCAAGAATTTTTCATTTATGTAATGTAAAGGAGGTTGGCCCCTCGAATATGTTGATTTCTAAGTCATTAATCTCTCTTTTCTTCAATTTTGTGAGCTAGTTTCATAACATAAGTGGTAATCATATACCACACTCAATCTCTCTTCCCAATATATATAATTGAGGATATGGTAAGCCACCTTATCCCATGGGTAAGGAAGACTTTCTTATGACTCCATTCTTATCCTCAACATACTTCTCTTTCAAAATGAAGATTTTTTTCCTAGATCTAACACTCACTACCTTGTATTATTTGCTCCATCAAATTCCTTGGGGCGGGCTGGTCACTTTGCTAATGGTTTCAGGGTGAAGAGATATGGCCAATCCTTTGAAAAAAGTGTTGGCACTATCTTGTCCTTGAGAATGAAATTCCATGGAAAATTCATGAGTGAGTTCATCATCATACCCCTTCAACAACTCAAACAAACCAAGCCATTGGTTTCTTCTGAAGATGTTCACTACAGGATGGTGTTGATGAATCATTTTAGTGTTTGAGCATTCCCTTATGTTAAATCCCCCCCCCCCATATCTTCAGTTGTCCCTCCTTGATGCTACTTAGGTGAGGGAATTTTTTTTTTACAACAATATTGGTGGTGAAACATTTTTCAATTCCTTTGGTAGTAGTGAGTTAGAATGATGCTATAATTCCTATTAAATAATTATTTTTTCTTGATGCTAACCACAAAAATCTGTAAAATTACCTCCTATTTCTTAATTGACTACTACAGACTATCAATTCCAAGCATAGTTTTCACACAACTGGATGTAAGAACAAGGAAGGGGGATTTCACTTACTTTTTCCAAACATATATGGATGCGTATGACGGTTTTGAGAAAAATTTGAGCCACTATCTTCCTTTTCACCCTTTAATTTATCATGTAGATGATTCTCGACCCTCCTATAGCACTTGCATTCCTTCTTATAGCTTCCTCCTATTGCACTTGCAGAAAGGGTTTGAAAATCCTCGGCAGCACCCTAGGTGTTTCGATACAATATCTTGTCCTCTCTCCAACATCTTTTGGAATGAGCGATCATTCAAAAGAAGTCGAGCCCAATAAATTATATTCCCTTTTGAGGTAAAAACTTGGAGCATTGTGGTGATATGCTATTTACACGAGTTTACTCTTTTGGACCATTGTCCCCACTTTTTGCAATAATTTCCCCTATCCTCATGATTATCACCCCACTATTATTGATACCAGCTCACTTTGAGTTAAAATCTCCATGTTGCATGGGCAGCTAATACCAACTTAAGTTTACTATCTAAGGGTGGCCAAGTTCACTAGCCACCTCCAACTCATTAAAATTTTTTTCTCAACTGTTACACATTTTATTCATTTTATACATAGGGAAGAGGTGAGTGTTTCCATACCTGAGCTTGCCTATGTATCAGATTGCTGGAAATGAGCCACATAATATCATTATCTCAAAGGGAGCTGGCTCTTTTTCTTGTTCCTTGTGCATGCCTTCAGAACTTGATTATCCCTTGACTGATAATTTTACTATGTGTGTGAAGACATCTCTCTAATGTCTAGGATGGTACTGCTGGTGGAATTCTATCCCGAGGGTGATGTGTCCCTCCATGGTTGTAGACATGGATCCCTCATGTTTCTTTTTGATGGGAAAAAAATAATCCCAAAGATTTATTTGTGACTGTTAGCACTCTGTAAATTCCCTAAGCTAAGAAGAGAAATTCCAGAGGTAAACAAAAACCACTTTTAGGCCAGAATCGAGCCCTTATAGCCTTGGAGAGGGCTCTCTCACTTTTATTTCTTAAAATGATATAATATTAGGCTAGGTATGATGGTAAATAAGGTCTGATTTTAAAATATATTTTAATGAGAAAAGAGATAGATCCATTAGGCATGGAGTCATGTCAAATCAGTTTTTTTTCTAGTGATATGATGAAGAAAGAAATGGTTTCTCCACAAGGGAAGGTAGGAAACCTTGGTGGTGGAATAAAGGTTCAATCATTGTAGAGGGTGAGTGTAGAAAAGTGAAAGAGAAAACATAGAACATAAAAACCATATATTAATTATAAAATGTTTCTTTAAGATGAAAACATTAATCAATTGGAAAACCTAAATCAGAGAACCATTAAGATGAATTCTGAATTAAACATCTAGTTTTTCCAAGTAATAAGACATACATTTAAGAGATGTAAACACATTATACAACTTAAAAACTCAAAGGAGCACAAAACCACCAATATTTGACAAAGGAATCCCTTCAAATCACCTTCTATCTTTCATTATTTCACTAGCAAAATTTTCAGAAAATATCGCGCACAAAATGTTTGTTCCTCTCTAATCTAACCAACAGAACCATTTCCCATGTTTTTAATCTCTATATACATCATGAGTTTCGATATCCCACTCTAGGTGGTCAAAATTATTTATCAAAACAAACGTCTAACTAGATACATCAATTTTTTAGTGCATATACTGAAAAATAGGAGTGGTTTTCCTTACAACCAATCTAAGCCTAAAGCATCAAAAACTTTTAATATCTGCAAATAAACGTTAAATACACCTCCTAAGACAATATGCCACCTATCCACATGATCCAAATTACTTCTAGAAGCCAAATATTCTAAATTTGAAATGAAATGGTGCTAAATGTCCAGTTTTCAAGTGCATTAGCCAGTTTCGTAGCAAAATGAAGTAGCCCTCCATGTTATGTATGGTTCATCCCTCCTCTATCAAAAGGGAGCAAATGGGTATCCTTAAAATACCTTTGTGATGGTACTAAAACTATTATGTAAGATTCAAAGTTCTTTCATACCTCCTTATGGAATATCCCCCACTTTTGTAGCGCCTTCAAAATTTTGATCATATGATGACTTCCTTCTGATATAATCTGTTGGAAGCATTAAAGTAAATGTTGTAATGTTGGTATAACTCCATTCATGACAATCAAAACTTAAAAAATTCACTATCTCATCAGTACCAAAACTTAAAAATTTCACTATCTCATCAGTACCAAAGATTATATAAAAGTGTGGCAAGCCCCTTGCTGTGTTTTCGAAAACTTCATCAAAACTAACTTGTTTATGTTTTCTTTAGAAAAAAGAAAAAACTTTAGAGCTGAGTGGTACCCTCTTGCTGAAGATTCACCTTTGTACTAGCCTCTACTAGTATATCTAACTTGTCCCTTCCTCTTCCTTCCAGATTCCTTGACCTCAGTGACCTTCTTCTTCACCAATATGAGTCTTCTTTTTAATACCAAGTTCTGTGTGTATAAATTTCTCACTTGCATAGAAGAAGCAGGTTCCACTTTAATTTGTATCTACACTTATCAAGGACTGGTTCAACAACTTATACTTTCTTAAAAAAACTCAATTTATCCCTATGATCCTTCTCTACAAGTTGATCTACATGTTGTTAAATTTCTTCAAGTTGTTCCAATAGCTTCTCAAATTATTTATGTTCATCAAAAACCATCCTTTGTTTAGGTTGAACAATATCCTTTACTTGCATTTGCACCTTGGCATCAGACCTAGTTCTAATTCTTCTTGACTACTCAACTGCCCCCTTTAACTCTTCAACATCAATGACCAATTTACTTTTTCCTTTGGAAGAATGTGCCAATGTTTTCTTTGATGGCTCTCCTTCACTGGGATGAAAAGTTTCTTGTGATACTTTATGCCTAAGTTCCATATTTTATTTCTGCAAATATGATATTATCAGATGAGCCTTGTCCAATTGATCTTGTAAACCTTTAGTTCTCTGGTCCCTTTCATCAATTTCCATTTCCTTATGTGTACTTTCTGATTCCATAAATCAAATAGGTGTAGATGGAGGATCTATAGGCAATCTCCTAGCTGAATATATTTTTCTTGGTACCCTTGACATTGTTTCTACTTCAGGTGAGAAGTCAAGATTCTTAGAACTTCTCTTATCAACTGATTTGATTTTAGTCAAAGGAATTTTGACTAAGCTTGTTGCTATAGGTGAAGCTTCTTTGATTACAACTGATGGGGTTTCTTTCTTAGTCCTCTAGCTATTGGAAGATTGTGTTATCCACCTTGAAGAAACCAAAAACTTCTGCCAAGTCAAATCCTTCTTTTCAAGTTCCTTTATCACCGGCAATTTAGTTAATGAAAAATGAAACAAACTGGCTTCAATCTAATTTCCCTTTGTTTGAACGCTGTCAACCATCTTACATAGACTCCTAAACAAATAATAGGGAATATTAAAAGGTTTCTTGGTTGTAAAATGCATTAGGAGCTTGATATGATAGTGATACACTTTACTCAACCTACCTTCACATGTGAAATACCTATGAATCACCTCTAACAGTTTACGATGGTGGCCTTTAAGATATCCTCTTGGAACAACAAAACCACATCCTTTTCAGCATTTTGGTTTAAGAAAGTCTTTGAAATTAACCAAATCAAACTCCATACCTTTGAACCATTCCTATCAATTCAAAGGGATCTTAGTGGCCTTAGCTATTGTTTGAGTTGTGACTGGAAAATTTGTGTTCCCACCTTTACTTGCAAACCTTCAAAACCTCCAGAAAAATCCATTGTCAACTGTATATGATACCCCTGAATCTTTTCACAAAACCTCATACACCCCACTTGTTCAAAATCCATTCTGATAGTTGGATATGCATTGATTTTTATGACATATTGTGGCTCAAATCGAACAATGGAACCTCCCTTTTTCTTCTTTTCTTTTGGAGTTGACATAATTTCACTTTTGCAACAATGAATAGTTTAGAGTTATGAGCTATTTGTTTTTGAGTAACAATGGAGGTGTTGTGATTTTTTAAACCTCGAATAATGTCTTTAGAGTCAACAAGAAATTAAAAAAAGAATTAAACAATGCAAAATTTTCTCAGGAAAGCCTTAAAATACTTGAAATTTAACAACAGATTAACAGAGAACTAAATGGGACAGTCGCAATGCAAAAGGAAGAAACACAACGTTGAAGGTTTTTGAGTTTTTAAACACTTTCAAGCATAAGAACTTATCAAAAGTAGCTTCAATTTAGTTTTAAAACCAAGTAACATATTGCATGTAGAGGCTTACACAAAGAAAATGTGAATTGGCAGTGACAAATGAGGAATATAAAACACTGTGTGGAATGCTCAGCTTCCACAATTTAATGGAAAGAACTATGATTATTGGGCCATTACCATAAGAGCCCTATTTGTCTCACAAGATTTATGGGAATTTGGAGAAGATGGTTTTGTTGAACCAGCTGATGAGCAGGCTTTTAATGCCTTAACTCGAGCAGAGAATGATATATTGAAGAGAAATAGGAAGAAGGACTCTAAATCCCTCTACTATATTAAATTAGGATAAAACACAGTGCAAAGGAAAAAATGCAACAGTTTTAGAAAAGTAGCAACGATGAATTATCTTTCTTGTAAGATTTTTATGGTTTTTCCTAGCTTCGACATGTAATTTGAGGGTTCATCCAAGAATGAGGAACAAAGATAGACCTGTAATTTCACCTACGAATAAGAATTTACCATCGACATGAAATAATTATAGCACTCTATGAATTCGCAACACCCCTACCTCCCTTTTGCAGCGAACAAAACAAGCAGACCAAAGCTTCTGATGAAAATGGTGAATAACTAAATGATGTGGGATGAAGAGGAAAGTTCAAATAATAATGTAGAATGGTATGGAGTGGAAATAAGATCATTTATCGTGATAGGAAAAGTAAATTATGAATGTAAAACACCTCTTGAATATGTAGCGCTTTGGGAAAAGGGAAGGATTTTCCTTCTAACCGTTATATTCCCGCTGAGATCATGATTTTTCCTTTAAATTCCATTTAAACTGAATCCACAGAGCCTCCAAATCTGTGCCTAAATCATCTCATGATTGCTTTGATGTAGACATAGCCTCTAGACTTAGGTGACCCACTTATAATGACTAAGTATGGTGACTAATTCATAATAAACAAGGTTTTTTTATGACATGATATTTGTAATCTTTTCAAGGTGACCAGTCCTATGATTACCCTTAAATAAGGAAAACACATGACTTTAGACATTTGGACTCTTAGAAAAATATACAACTTTACATGACACTTAATCTAAACCTATACATCTTTAAACAATAATAGTCATGTCATCATGACTAATATTTACAAATTTTACCTTAGATACATAGCAATACTAACATGACCAAGATTTCTAGACATAGGACCCTAATAGTGACTGCATAGGTTGCTACATGAGGAGTTTATTCCTGTAGCATTATTTTAATCCTTCCTTTTATCCTTCATTTTGTATGATGGTGTTGAGGGAAATGATGAAAATCCATGTGTACAAGGTTAGAGTCATGAGGAAGTAGTGTAGAGGTTGGAGAAATAGAGAACAATAGCTTCTGTGTTTTTTTTTTTCTATACGTAGGAAAGAGTGAAAATTTTGAGCAAGGCATGGTGAAATGGAATGGATGAGTGATGGATGGGTGATGAGTAAATCACTGGAGGAACCCCTTTATTATTTTCTAGAGGTATCATGGCATTTTGGGTTGTTCTTCCTATTGGATCACCCTCCTGTAGCTGCACAGGATCCTCCTGTAGCATCACAGTGAGGAGGTGATATTTCGATTTATTATTTATTGGAGGGTGGAGAGAGGTGGTTATATGAGTGAGTATTATGGAGATGAGGTGTATGGATGGAAGGATGGATGATGGCTTGCAGGTGTTGTCCTGTAGCCACCAAAATATTCCAACTGTATGCAATCATGCAAAAGAAGAAAAAGGTTAGGAGAAAGAGTGTGAGCCTATGTTCCTCTTTTCTCTTTATTTTCCATTTTTTTTAAGGCAAGCAGAATACCTCTCTAGATATTTTCAACCTGCATACCTACCCTATGCGCCTCAAAGGAGATTTTCACCTAGAGGTATTTATTTTTTCTCTCTCTTTTTTTCCTCCTAGGTTGCCTTAGAGAGGTTTTTAACCTTGGAGTCAGCCTCAGATGCCTCATTGAGGTTTTCATCTAGGCCTTCTTATTATTTTTTATTTTTTTCTAAATTTTTAGGAATTTTATGGATTGGAAGCTATGAAACTCCCAATCATGTTTAGTTCTATACTAACTAAACTCATGAATTCTTCCTTGGACATAAGTCTTCTATAAAGATTCATCCAATAACCATTTAGAAGTTGGGTAATCCCTTCATCATCAATGGTTTTGATCTATACAAATCCATTTTCATGAAAATTTTCTATTAGATATGGGCATGAACATCTTGTCATTAGGTTTCCTTTGAAATATTTGAACCTAGAATCATATAGCAGGGCCCAATATAATTCCTGAAAAGTCTTTTCCCTGATATGTTTGTCATGCCATACCTTTCTCTGCAATTGTATGACTCCATAGTAGGATAGATTTCATCTTGAACTCATCTAAGTCATTAAGTTGGAGAAGCCTTCCTTGTTTTGTTGTAGCGAAGTCTAAGTCCAACTGAGCTGCCATTATCAAATTTTTATATTCAAACTCAATAGAAATAAAATCCTTCTCTTCATAAACAAAATTATATGGAGTGAACCCAGTGGTGGTTTTCCAAGTGGTGTTATAGGCCGAAGTGGCCTCCACTAGTCTGTCTGCCCAATATTTCCTATTTCCTCTCACAACATTGGTGAGTATGCTCTCTAATTCTCTATTTGTGACCTATATTTTCCCATTTTCTTGAGGGTGATATTCAGTGGATGTATTGTGTTTGATATGGTGTTGCCTCATGAGATCCTCAAGCAAATTTTATGTGAATTATGGTCCTTGATCTATGAATACCTCCCTTGGATACCCAAATTTGTAGAAGTTGTTCTCTTAAAAACTCAACCACTTTCTGCTCAGCTGATGATTTTACAACCTTTGTCTCATTCCACTTTTTCAATTAATCAGTGCACATAATGACGTATTTTTTCTGTCTTGATGGTGGATCAATGGTCCCAATGAAATCCATGCCCTAATTGTCAAATGGCTCTAGGACAACTTGAGGTTGTAGGGGCATCTCATCCTTGGGTGTGGGTTTTCCCATCCTTTGGCACTAATCACATCTAGTGGGGTATCTCCTTGCATCTTTATGTAAAGTGGGCCAATAGTAACCAACCTGTAAAACTTTAAAGGTTGTCCTCTTAGCAGCAAAATGACCCCCACAAGTTCCAACATGACATGCTAAGAGGATTTCAAATAATTATTATTCCCTAACATCTACTTAAGATATGATATGGTCTCAATATGAAAAATCCCCCCCAATCCAAGTGAAAGGAGCAATTTTCCTTATAGTATTTCTTTTCTCTATGGATGATATATTACGAGGGAACCTCCCAAAAACTAAATAGTTTTCTATGTCGGCAAAACAAGGAAAAAACACTGATATGGATAAGTGGTGTTCATTTGGAAGTTGATCATCCACAATATCCTCATTACCTATAGGCAGGGTTAGTCTAGACAAGAAATCTGCAACCACATTTTCTTTCCCTGAATTGTCAATAATAGTCAAATCAAACTGTTGTAACAATAACAAACATCCAATTATCCTAGGATTCAAATTAGGCTTATTCATCAAATGTTTAATGTTGCATGATCAGTATGAACAAAATTTTGATATTAAATGATATATTTCATCAATTTTTTTAAAGAATGTACTACAACTAAGAGTTATTTTTCAGTGACATTGTAATTCAACTCAACTTTAGAAAATTTCTTTCTAATGAAATAGATAGCATAAGGTATTTTATCCTCTATTTGTCCCAAGGCTTCCCCCACAACTTTGTCTGATGCATTAGTATGTATATGGAAGGTAAATTCCAAGTTGGGACCCATAAGGATGGGTGTAGTGGTCAATTTTTATTTCAATACTTCTGGGTCCTCTTGACAGTTGCTTTTCCAACAAAAATATGAATCCTTTTACAGTAATCCAAACAAAGGTGAATCCACTTTAATAAAATCTTTTATGAAACTTATATAATGCCTAGATAATCCCAAGAAACTCCTAACATCTTTTTTCTTTTGAGGGGTAGGGACCCTTTTGATGATGGCAATATTGTTTGGGTCAACTTGTATCCCTTCCTTGGTTATGGAATGGACAAGGATAGTCCCTACATTCATAAAGAATTCACACTTATCAAGGCTCAATGAGAGATACATTTCAATACATTTCTTCAGGAATTTACATAGATTAGAGAGAGATTCCTATAATTCACCCCCATAAGGAGTGAAGTCATCCATGAAAAGGAGTGAAAACCATGGGTGCACAATACCATGTGCCCCAAAACCACTACTATTTACCCTAGTCAACATTGACTCTATCCTGAGTCAAGTTTACCTAACATGTATATCTCAACAGAGTCATGAACAAGTTCATCAAAGATACTTAAAACTACCCTTTAAAAATTAGCAGGGGCATTGCACAAGCTAAATGGGGGAACTCTATAGGAAAAATATCCCTAGGGGCATGCAAATTTGGTCTTGTATTGGTCTTTAGGGCTGATCTATATTTGATTGTAACCACTAAATCCATCCAAGAAGGAAAAAAAAATCTTTCTTGCAAGACCATCTAGGACTTGGTCAATGAAGGGAAATGGAGAGTTATGGTCATGTTAAGCTCTATATAGTCAACACAGATCCTCCACTTTCCATTCTTCTTTAGGACTAAAACCAGAGAGGACACCCACTCACTATCTGAGATGGAGTATATGAACCTTGCATCCAACAAATTTTGTAATTCTTCATTCAAAATGTAATTAAGGGTTAGTTTCATCCTCCTCCAAGGTTGGCGCACAGGTTTTCATACCTCCTTGATGGAAATATGATGAGTACAAATTGAGGGATTCACCCCTTTCATTCCTTATAATCCCAAGAAAAATCACCTTAGTGTTCCCTTAGTATATTGCACAATTGTTCTTCTTGTTTGGATGAGAGAGAGGGGATGATCTTTAAAGTTATGGATGGGACAAAATCTAAAATCTTGACATGTTCAAGGTTTGAGTCAATCGAGCATATTCATTACTAGCATTACTCCCAGATTATTTCACTTGTTCATCAATTGGTATGGTAGTGGGAGGTTGGTTTTAAAGGATATGGTCAACGAGGTCATCTTCATCAGGTTTCCCCCTTCCTATAACAATATCTAGAGTGCAGATTGGGTAGGAGGTTTTATGATACAATTCATCCTCTTCCTCATTTTCTAACCACAAGGGAAATTGATGTTCAATGTAAGGTTGAGAAGGAGGATACAATACTAGTTGTTTTGATAAAGGTCCATTTTTAATAGTCATGTTCCTAGCCCATTAGGGGAATTTTGAGGTCTAAAATGGGCCTTCTAAGGAAATTATAAAATAATTGTGGAAATAATAAAATAATATTATATTACATGATCAAATTTTAGAGGGAAAAAGGAAAAAAACTACTTTTTCAACTCGTATTTTCAACTTATCTCCTTATGAGTTTACTTAAATTTTGAGTAGGAACAATCATTGGATGCAAAATTTGATTCCTCATCCAATTAGTACCCATGTTCATACTTTTGATGGACCCTACTACACGAAAAATGATAAATACATGAAAAATGTGATTGCAATCACATTTTTTCATGTATTTCTAATTTTCATGTAGAAGGGTCCATCGAAAGTATGCAACATGGATAATCTCATGTATTTCTTATTTTTCGTATAGCAGGGTCAATCGAAAGTATAAAACATGGGTACTCCTTAGATGAGGAATCAAATTTTGCATCCAATGAGTACTCCCACTTGAAATTTGAGTAAAACCTTGGGGAGATATGTTGAAAATATAAGTTGAAAAAATAGTTTTATTATTTATTATTTTTTAATCTTTTTACTTTTTTACCCCAAAAATGGTGAATCATCCCCCATGGTTGACATCATCATCTTGAATCTTATTGGTTCTAATAAAGTTTATTTTGGTTGTACATTTTTCTTAGGAGGCCCATTTTAGAATAATGACCCTCTCTAATGTAGGCATCAAATGCAGAAATTATATACAATATGCATGTATATATCCAGACTCTCTTGATCTAACAATATTTATCTTCTTTCTAAATACAGAATCCTTCCACTATAATTCTTGTGGATATTTGATCATTAGTTGCAAAACACATGAAGAAATAAAAACACACATAACACAGTTGTTTAACGGGAAAGCCAGAAGCTAAAAACCCCAACTATCATATATTATGTATCATGGAGATCATGTAACAATCCTCATACAAAGCTTAGTACATAAAGCTATTAATACAATACAATCGTCACACACTAACATAGAATAAATTTGAAAATCCATGCACCAATCTCTGCCCTCCTGCTAGCCTGCCTCTACGGCGCAATCCAAGCTGATTACAAAGACCAATTCGATGCAATCCCACTCTCCTTGACTGTGTTCTTATCATTGGAAACTCCAATGTATATATAGATGCAATTCATGCATCACTAGTAGTCATAATGGATAGTCCATCTTTCCCTTTCACTTATCTCTCCACTGGGTCTCCACTGGATCTGACATGCACTATAGTTAACTGTTGTATTGTTTAGTTGATTAATGAGTTATTATTTGTGAATTATCTAACTAATTAATTCACTCCACTCTCACTAGTGTATCATTCAGTTAGAGTAGATACAACTAGCTCAACTGAGTCTAACTGAGTTAAACTGAATACAACTCCATGAACTACTCTTCCAACTCTGTCATAACTTTTCCACATCAGTTCTAACTGAGTCCTCCATGCATGAACTCCAGTAAAGCCTTAGGAATTGCATAATTCCTTCAGCCCACTGATTTGACAAATCTGTTCACTGAAATAAAGTGCTCCAAGAGAATAAGTTGTTGTTTATTGTCAGATTATTATTAAGAGCTAATAATAACCGACATGCATCTATTTTTAGATCGACGATCTATAAATAGACTTCGCCCAATATTCTAAAAATATAATCTCAACTATTTTTCACATTTGACCAACCATCTACAAATAGCCTCCTGCTACATATAGAATATGCTCACCATGTCTAAAAATAGACATACACCTAAAAATAGACTGTGTGGGCCCCACCTAGTTTAGGTAATTATTTTCCAACTAGGATCAAGGATGATGTTTCAGGATGCCTCCTTCACTGTTTCTTGTTGAAAACTTCAACACTCCCTCTCAACAAGAAAGGACTGTCTTTGCATGCAACATGCAACTCCATGTATTCACCTTGCAACCTTTGCAAGTGCCCTGCAACTCCATGCATCCGCTCTGCAAATCTAATGCAACAATTCTGAAACTGAAAGGCTCCAAACAACTCAATCAGTCTAATGCATCTATCATCAAAGTCTTCAACTTATTCTTAGCTACTGCACATGTCTTCAGGAACCACTGCTCTGTTGAACTCTGCATGCATGCACTCTGCACTTGTTTTCAACTTTGAGCCGCGCTCTAGTATCTGACACTGTCACTTTGATCTGCCTGCATCAATCCAACTGATCATGCTACTGCTGTTCTGTGGGCACCTCGTAGCCAGGTTCAATTCATGAGATCCACACCATCTCAATGAATAATGCCCAGAAATTTATTCTTGGGATTATCCATGCATGTCGCCCCACCTCTTACCTGGTGGTATAGCTACATGCACTCCCTCTGCCCATCTGGCACAAAATTTCTCTGCATGATTGGTTGCTCCCACTCCATGATCCTCATATTGTGGCTGCTCCACATCCCGAGGTTCACTCTTACCTACATGCACATACTGATCCCTCTCAAGCTTCAATTGCATGGCTTTCTCACACTTCCCAACAGTAGGAAGCTCCATAGAAATCCCATCTACTTCAAATCTATAAATATTCTTCTGCATCTCTAGTTGTGGCTGCTCCACAACCTTCTGAGACTGCTTCTCACGTTGCATGTTGAGAGGCTCCCTCTCAACCACCAAGTCAATAACCTCTATTTTTCTCCTCAAAGCTTTTCATGCATCTTTTACCTCAGTGCATGTAGATTCTTGGCTCGTGTACATTGAATTGTCCCACCGTCGCAAAATTTTCTAACAAAAGAGCTAATTTTAAATCGACGATATCTCCCTCATCCGAGCTCTGATTCAACAGTTTTTTTTTTTCTAATTTTGTATTTTTTCGCAAGGAATCCAAATATGCTATTTTTTTTAAAATATTTCACCAAAATTTTCAGATATTATCTACAAACTCACGCACCCAAAAATTCCTGCTCTCATTCCATGTAGAAAATCTATAACATAGCCCTGATAGCATGTAGAAATTATATACAATATGCATGTATATATCCAAAATCTCCTGATCTAACAATATTTATCTTCTTTCTAAATAAAGAATCCTTCCACTATAATTCTTGAGGAAATTTGATCATCAATTGAAAAACACATGAAGCAATAAAAACACACATAACACAGTTGTTTAACGAGAAAGCCCGAAGCTAAAAACCCCAACTATCATATATTATGTATCATGGAGATCATGTAACAATCATCATACAAAGCTTAGTACATCAAGCTCTTAGTACAATACAATCGTCACACACTAACATAGAAGAAATATGCAAATCCATGCACCAATCTCTGCCCTCCTACTAACCTGCCTCCACTGTGCAATCCAAGCTGATTACAAAGACCAATTCGATGCAATCCCACTCTCATTGACTACGTTCTTATCATTGGCAACTCCAATGTATATATAGATGCAATTCATGCATCACTAATAGTCACAACGGATAGTCCATCCTTCCCTTTCACCTATCTCTCCACTGGGTCTCCACTGGATCTGACATGCACTGTAGTTAACTGCTGTATTTTTCAGTTGATTAATGAGTTATTATTTGTGAGTTAATTAACTAATTAATTCACTCCACTCTCACTAGTGTATCATTCAGTTAGAGTAGATACAACTAGCTCAACTGAGTCTAACTGAGTTAAACTGAATACAACTCCATGAACTACTCTTCCAACTCTGTCATAACTTTTCCACTTCAGTTCTAATTGAGTCCTCCATGCATGAACTCTAGTAAACCCTTAGGAATTGTGTAATTCCTTCAGTCCACTGATTTGAAAAATCTGTTCACTGAAATAAAGTGCTCCATGAGAATAAGTTGTTGTTTATTGTTAGATTATTATTAAGAGCTAATAATAACCGACATGCATCTATTTTTAGATCGACGATCTATAAATAGAATTTTCCCAATATTATAAAAATAGAATCTCATCTATTTTTCACATTTGACCAACCATCTACAAATATCCTCCTGCTACATATAGAATATGCTCACCATGTCTAAAAATAGGCATACACCTAAAAATAGCCTATGTGGGCCCCACCTAGTTTAGGTGATTATTTTCCAACTAGGATCAAGGATGATGTTTTAGGATGCCTCCTTCACTGTTTCTTGTTGCAAACTTCAACATCAAAAGTGGCCAACCAAGGTCTTCCTAAGATAAGAGGATATCCATTAAACTTGGTTTTGGGCTAGAGAATAAGGAAATTAGTAGGATACTCCCAAGAGTCAATGGAGACCATAACATCTTCAAAAACTCCCTCAGGGGATATTGTGTATGTATCTGCAAGCTACAACATTGTGCTGGTCTTCCTCAAAGCCCCTTGGAGATTTAGCTTTAGCATGGTATCCTTAGTCATCACAATGATTTCAACCCCAAGATCAATCGGAGTATTAGTGATTATAATTCCATCAATACACACAACCACTACTGGGCTTTGAGGGTCTAGGTATTTTAGGAAGATCACCCTTCCCAACATCAAATCAAATAATTTACCAACAACATTGACAATGGGGATATCTATTTTTTTTATCCCAGGATTTTTGAAACATTTTTATTTTATAAGCTTATTGTAGATGGGGACATGTTTGATAACCTGGAGAAGGGGTATCTTGAAACACAAATTCTCTAATTCTCTGAAAATATCAATCTCTTCTAGGGTGTGCTTACTAGGTTGGATCAACCTTTCAAGAAAGGGAGGTGGATTGTATTTAGGAGCATTCCCCTCCTTCTCTTCTTCAAGCTCTTCAGGCAGAGAATGTGGGTGATTACCTGGGAGCACTCTCCCAGACTGAAGGTTGATCTCTTATATTTCCACAACATAAGTAGGATATGATGTATATCCACTATAGATCTGTTTTGCTTGATTTTTGTTCGGGTTAAAATTAGGTTGAGCGGGAATTTGAGGTTGATTAGGTGGATTAGGATGAGTGAGCTTTGTTTGAGGCTGGGGTGGAGGAAGTAAAGTAGGAGTCTACTTGACTTGAGGCATCCACTATTGTGATGGGTTTCCCCATTGAAAGGATTGGGGAGGATATGATTGAAAAGGATGGTTAATGGGATGAGGAGGATATGGATGAAAAGGATGATTAACGGGATGAGGAGGATATGGAGGAGCATAAGGCCAAGAAGGAGTTGTGGACCATGATGGATGAGTGGAAGGGAACCAAGGCTGGGAAGGTGCATTCTGATTTGGATTTTAATAAGAGTAATGTGCACCTTGCATTCCCTGTTAGTATGGCTGGGGTCCTTGAAGCCTCCTTTAATTAATGAAGAAAAGTTTCTTTGACCCACCTTTTGCTCCTTGGAATACAGATTTGAGGCCTAACAAAGAGGGGAATTTTTCTATTGCATGGATTTGTTCACAGATTAGGCAGGCTTCGATAACATTCGATGGAATTCATTCCTAGGATGTATTTTAGTGCATCTAGGGAAGAAAATGGCTAGAACCCTCTCTGCTTCCTCTTGATTTCTCTTGATTTACATGGTATCCATTTGTAATGCAAATTTATGCAACATTTCACTCTTGAAATCCTCCAATGTGTTCCCTCACAAAGACATTTTGGGTTAAAATCTGACAGTGGAATCCGACAAACAATAAAATTGTTAGAAAATTAAATATTATGGAGCAATGCAACACATAAAATATGCAGAAAATAAAAGCACACAAAAACACATAAAACCAGAGAGACACAGATATACGTGGTTCACCCAGTTTGGGCTTCATCCACCCCGAACAGCCAATCCTTCCTTTCTATTATCCAGCAAAATGAAAAGACAAAACCTATAGCGGATCCGCTATAATATCCTCTGTTCTTTCTCACAGTCTCCCTCTTTGTTTCTCGCTCCGAGAATACACATACAATGCACAGCCGCAATACAATACCCTCATATATACAAGGGGGTTGCCTTCTAGGGAAAAAAACCCTAATCTAAACATAAATTCTACCGTCAGATCATTTGCCTAATGAACGACCCAGATTGACTAGAAATTACTATACTTTTACAAGGCAATTTTACATCTGTTTTTAGCTTCGGGGGCGCTGCCCCCGAAAACCCCTGCCAGGGGGGGCTCCAAAAAGCGCTGCCGCCCCCCCTATACCCCCCATGACAACGATTAATTACGGGCGGTGTTGCCGCCCATTTTAAGGTACAGGGGTCCAATGCTGTGATACAAAGTAAACAAGATAATCAGGCTCCACACCCAACAATCTCCCACTTGGAGACTGATTGTAGCAACTCCACTGCTGCTTCATTTGCTGGACAATGACTCCTCTTTGGACCTAATTGTTTCTCATCTTCATCGTCATCCTTGAAGTCCAATTGAAACTGAGCATGTTCTCAGTTTCTCCCTGGTTACAACTTTTGTTAGCATATCTGCAGGATTCTGGCTAGTGTGTATCTTTTCCAGCTTCAACTCTCCATCTTCCAATATTGACCGTATGAAATGGTACTTGAGATGTATGTGTTTAGTCCTGGAATGAAATGTTGAGTTCTTTGCAAGATGAATGGCACTTTGACTATCACTGTATAACGTGCCCATATCATGCTTCTTACCCAATTCACCCATAAACCTTTGTAACCAAATCATTTCTTTACTAGCCTTTGTAGCAGCAACATACTCTGCTTCTGTTGTTGAAAGTGCAACAAAACTTTGGATTTTTGAAACCCAACTGACAGTTGTTCCACCTACAGTAAATACATATCCTGTAGTGCTCCTCCTGTTATCTCTGTCACCTGCCATATCTGCATCAACATATCCCTGTAGAGCAATGTTTGAACCACCAAAGCATAATGCTTGATTTGTAGTACCTCTCAAATATCTGAGAATCCATTTCTTTTGCCATCAAATGTTTCTTTTCACAGTTGTTCATGCTTTGCTGCTCTCTTGCATGTGCAATATCGGGCCTTGTGCAGACCATTGCATACATTAAGCTTCCAACTGCTGATGCATATGGAACTTTAGACATATAATCCATGTCTTCTTGGGTCTTTGGGCACATCTCCTTACTAAGTTTGAAATGGCTAGCAAAAGGTGTACTAACTGGTTTTGCATTATGCATATTAAATCTTTTCAACACCTTCTCTATGTACTCATTCTGAGACAGTGTTAATTTTCGATTTTTCCTGTCTCTAGTTATCCTCATACCAAGGATTTGTTTTGCAGCTCCCAAATCCTTCATTTCAAATGAATTTTCCAATTTTCTTTTGAGCACATTTATTTCCTGCATGTTAGACCCTGCAACAAGCATGTCATCTACATAGAATAACAATATAATATAGCTGCCATCATTTTTCCTTTTTAGATAAACACAATGATCAGAGTGACATCTAGTATAACCTTGTTCAGACATAAACTTTTCAAATTTTAGATACCATTGCCTTGGAGCCTGTTTTAAGTCATACAAGCTCTTCTTTAACCTGCACACCAATTTTTCTTTCCCTTTTACCTCATATCCTTCTGGTTGCTGCATGTATATCTCTTCCTCCAAATCTCCATGGAGAAATGATGTCTTTACATCTAAATGTTCAAGATGTAAATCTTCCGCTGCTACAAGACTTAAAATAGTTCTGATTGAATTCATTTTAACAACAGGAGAAAATATTTCATCAAAATCAATACCTTTCTTCTGTGCAAACCCCTTCACCACAAGTCTTGCTTTGTACCTCTGTTTTCCTCCATCTTCTTCCTTCGACACTGGCAAACCCATTATTACCATGACTAGTTTTACTGCGAACAACGACTAAGTACCAGAATAGGGTGCCATTAAGAGTCCCATCTCTTCTTCCATGACTGCTTCACTTCTTCACCTTTCAACTTTTGCATTGCTTCTTCATGGCATTCGGGTTCTAACAGAGTCAGATCAATAATAAATAATATGACGAAGAGGAAGTATCGCATAGGGGTCTACTTATCTGAGAATATCTTCTAACACACCTTTCGAGTGTTTTGAGTTACTGTTCTTTTATGCGGTGGTTCTTTACTCTTCAGGTTGGATACTATTATTTTCACGCACCTTTACTTTTTCAGATATCTCATCAAGAACCACATATTCCTTGCTTTCTTTTTCCTGTTTCTTTTCCTGCAACTGATTCTTATACAAGACCTTTTCATTAAATATTACATCTCTGCTCCTAATGATTTTGTGATTTTCATAATCATATAAGCGATAACCAAAATCATTAACACCATATCCAATAAAAGTACATTTCTTTGATTTTGCCTCAAGCTTTGTTCTATTTTCTTTATTAATATGGACAAAGGCCTCACAACCAAAAGGCTTTAAAAGAGAGTAGTTTACCTTTTTACCTGTCCATGCTTCCTCTGGAATACCACCATCCAAGGAACTTGAAGGCCCTCTTTTTATTAGATAAACAACAGTATCTACAGCATCTGCCCAAAATTGTAAAGGCAATCCTGCATGCAATCTCATGCACCTTGCACGCTCCATGATTGTTCTGTTCATCCTTTCTGGCACACCATTTTCTTGTGGTGTTCTTGGAACTGTCTTCTCTCTATGAATTCCATGCTCTGAACAGTACCTATCAAACTCTTTGCTGCAATACTCACCTCCATTGTCTGATATGAGACACTTCAACTTATTTCCTGTCTCAATCTCAAGCAAAGCTTTCCATTTCTTGAAAGTATCAAATACATCAGATTTATTCTGAATACAATAAATCCATGTTTTTCTAGTTGCATCATCAATAGAAGTAACATAATAACGAGAGCCACCGAGAGATGATACCTGAGCAGGTCCCCATACATCTGTATGCACAAGCTCCAATTTTTCGCTCTTCTTTTCTTTCCCAACTCTGAGAAATCTGACTCTCTTTTGTTTTCCATAAATACAATTCTCACAGAAATCCAAATCAACATTCTTCAAACCTGGCAACAAATTTCTTGAGTGAAGAATCTTCATTCCCTTCTCACTCATGTGTCCGAACCTATGATGCCATAATGTTGCATCTGCTCCTTTGGAAGTTAAAGCATTAACAGAGTTAGAAATACCATTGCATAAATACAATGTACCAACCTTTTTGCCTTTTGCTATTACCAGGGCTCCTTTGGTGACCTTCCAAGTTTTATCTGTGAAAGTTGTCACACAACCTTCACCGCCTAACTGCCCTGTTGAAATCAGATTTTTCTTCAGATCTGGAACATGCCTTACCTCCTTTAGTATCCATTGGTTTCCATTATGTTGTTTTACAAGAACTTTACCCATTCCAACAATTTTACAGGGTTTATCATCACCCAAACGAACTTGTCCAAAATCTCCTTGAACATAGTCATGAAAATATTTCTTATCAGGTGTGGCATGGAATGAAGCCCCTGAATCTACAACCCAAGAATCAGTAACATTTTTGAAAGAAAGAATCAAAGCATATTGTAACACATCACCTGTCACATTTGCTTCATGATTGTTTTCTTGCTGTGTGTCTCCTTCTTTTCCCTTCCGAGATCTACGGTCTTTCTTTAGGTGTCCTTTCTTTCCGCAATTCCAGCACACTATCCCCGATCTGGACTTGGATCTGCCTTTCCTTGATTTACTGCGATATCCCAAGCTCTTTCCTCTTTCCATTCTTCTTCCCCTAGACTCTGCACTCAAAGCATTACCTGATGTCTCACCGGAGCTTTTCCATCGCATTTCCTCGCTAAGGATAGCACCAACAACAACATCAAACTTTAAAGTACTAGATCCAGAGACAGAGTTACTAATGGCCATTACTAAACCATTCCAACTCTCTGGCAATGAGCACAAGAATAACAGAGCTCTAACTTCATCATCAAAGTTTACCCCTATAGAACTTAACTGACTGGTAACTATATTAAATTCATTTAAATGGTCTGCAACAGATCCACCTTCTGACATCTTCATATTAAATAGTCGTTTCATAAGAAATACCTTGTTTGAGGCCGAGGGTTTTTCATATAGTTTCGCCAACATCTGCATCAAACCCTCTTTTGTTGTTTCCTTCGAAATATTGAAGGCAACTGACGCCGCAAGACACAACCGTACTATTCCGAGTGCCTTTCTATCGAGAATGTTCCATTCCGTGTCTGTCATGGCCACTGGCTTCTTTGTTTTTTCGCTCAATGGTAGGTACAGATCTTTCTGATACATATAATCTTCCATCTGCATCTTCCATAATGGAAAGTTTTGGCCATTAAATTTCTCGACCCTAAACTTACCATCGTCCACCATTGCTCCCACTCGAACCAGGAACCCTTATTTCCTGCGAGTTTATCAGCCAAATATACCTTCGGCTCTGATACCAGTTGTTAGAAAATTAAATATTATGGAGCAATGCAACACATAAAATATGCGGAAAATACAAGCACACAAAAACACATAAAACCAGAGAGACACAGATATACGTGGTTCACCCAGTTTGGGCTACGTCCACCCCGAACAGCCAGTCCTTCCTTTCTATTATCCAGCAAAATGAAAAGACAAAACCTACAGCAGATCCACTGTAATATCCTCTGTTCTTTCTCACAGTCTCCCTCTCTATTTCTCGCTCCGAGAATACACATACAATGCACAGCCACAATACAATGCCCTCATAAAAGCGAGGGGTTGCCTTCTAGGGCAAAAAACCCTAATCTAAACATAACTTCTACCGTTAGATCATTTTCCTAATGAACGGCCCAGATTGACTAGAAATTACTATACTTTTACAAGGCAATTTTACATCTGTTTTTAGCTTCGGGGGCGCTGCCCCCGAAAATCCCCGCTAGGGGGGGGGGGGGGGCTCCGAAAAGCACTGTCGGCCGCCCCTGGACCCCCCACGGCAGCGATTAATTACGGGCGGCGTTGCCGCCCATTTTAAGGTACAGGGGTCCAATGCTGTGATACAAAGTAAACAAGATAAATAGGCTCCACACCCAACAAAAATCGGAACCTTTGTAGGACATTTAATGTATTTTTTTTTTTAAATCCCGACAATCATCAACTATGCGACGTTAATTACACATAGTCGCATATTCGATGATCGTGTATTGTCATCGAAAAATGACCAAATTTCGACATTAATGGCATTTTCCAGCCAAATTTCGGCATTGATGGCATTTTACTGTTGTGCAACGTTTATCTAACAGACTAGAGTCGAATATCTGACAGGAAATTGATTTATATATGTGGGGCCGAATACATATTTACAAGTTCCAAATTCTTGTTATACATCCCATGTTTTTGAAATGTTATAGGCCTATTTTGAGGTTACTTTTGATTGATAATCATCACTAAAATCTATTTGGTGAGGAAAAATGTAAGCCTTAACATTCCTCAAGGACTGGGCCAAGGAGACGTGGGATTGAAATAGGGGGCTTCAGAGGATATAAAATATTATTTCTATTGTAAAATGTGCAAGGGCTTGAAATTAAGGAGACTTTTAATAACAACAGCTAAAAATAATTGTAGAACTTATGAACATGTTGAAGGCAGAGATAATATCATCCATTAGTAAGTACTTATTCATTATCATCCATTAGACCATAAGAGACTTGTTCTTTATATTTCTTATACATGACATAAGAGACTTGGTCTTTACTTAGTTCAAATATATAGTCAATTGCACAAGTGCCAATCTTCCAAAATATTCATTTTGTGTTTTCTGCATTGAGAAATAATATCATGATGAGTTCTAGGTAGTTAATTTGAAATTAATGTTTACGTTTGTTCATGAATATTTATGTTAGGTAGTTGCAAATAATATTTATTCTAGGTATTTTGGAATTAATATTTATGGTAGTTTGCAATTAATATTTATGCTAGGTAGTTTTGGCATTCATCGACGATCTCTCTCTCTCTCTCTCTCTCCAAAACTAACCTCCTCTCCTCATTGGTGTGCTATGTTTCTCATTTGTTCAAGTTTCTACTGCTAGTATTTCATTTTTCCCTCCCTTGTAGCACTAGGTTTTCCAATTTCCTTCATTCCTAGCATTATTTTTTAAAATTTTCCTTTTCATAACACTAGCTTTTTCACTTTTTTAACTTTCTAGTGCTATATTGTTTCTCATCTACCTTGTTTTATAGTGATAATATTCCTCATTCTTTCCTTTTCCAGTGCTAGGAATTCCAAATGTGCCATTTTGTAGTGCTAGGCTTCCTAATTTCTCTTTATTCTAGCATCGAGTTTGTCAATTAGACTTCTTTCTAGCAGTAGGATTTGCAATTAGGCTATTTTCTAGTAACATTGATTTTGAAATTGCACCCTTTTCTAGTTCTAGGAGTATCCAAAAGTCCTCATTCCAACATTGATTAGTTTCACATTTGTTCTTTTTTCCAGTGGTAGGTTTTTAATTTGTCCTCTTTTTGACCCTTTTCCATCTTTTCCTTCATCCTTTTCCTCCTGAATTTATTACAAGGGGACAGTTTCATTAGGAAATTAAAAATGAATATTCAAATGCAAACATAGAATAAAAAAACAAGAGAATAAAGGAATAATAAAGAAACATTCCATCATATACATAGCATTTAAACATGAATGGATTCTTTAATATGACTTTAAATGAATATTTGTGAAATGTTTAATTGATATATTACAGAGCATCTAACAAGGATGAATTATGCGTATGTATTTTTCAATCAAACAAGAGGATAACAAAAAGATGAAATAAACAAAGAAGAATCACATACACATAAGGGATTGATACATTCCTCAACACACCATACCCTCGGAAACTTTGTTATAGAATGAGTCTGTACTTCTAGATTAATTTTTCATTAATAGCTAAAATTTACAGAATCACAACAGTTTTTTCTCCAAAATTACTCAAAACATGAACCCCTATTACATCATGAAATACTGTATATATAAAATCGTAGACTCCTCGAGTCATTTTTAGAAATTACAGAAAAATATAAATAAAAACAACATTTTCTATAATCTTGGATATTTGTTTCTGGAAATAGCATATCCAATGAATTTCTTCAGGAATTACTGGGATTAGATATCCCTAAAGAATTTATGGTACTAAATAAAACTTACATCCTTTGAATCTATTGCTTCTTGGCCTCACTCCTTGGAATCTCTTGAGTAAACTGCTTTTCCCAATCACTTTCTTCATTATCCTAATTTTTTTGTAAAATCTTATCTGAATTTACAATCAAATCCCTTATGATTTGATTGTCTGCTTCTATGCTGCTATACCTTTTCTCTTTTTGCTCGATGCTCCACTTGATTTTAGGCATATCAAAATATTCATCACTGTTCGATGCTGCTTCAAAAATAGATTCTATCTCTTCCATATATTTCTCTGGTTGAAATAACTCTGTATATTTCACAGTCTATAACTCGTTTACTTCAACATTTGTCCTCTTACCCTTAAGCTCTGATTTATTTTCTTCTTTCAAATCCATGCCAACTCTTTCCATTTTTTAAAAATTACTTGTGAATTTGATCTTTACTCCATAAACATAAAGAATCAAAAGAAAGATCTCAGCCAAAAATAGGGACTCTCAACTGCCAATTTTATCTGCAATCATAAATGAAAAGAGCTATAATGATAACCTCCCTCTCCCACAGCATGTGCGACATGTGTTCCTACTTTTAGTCACATGTAACACGTGCAAGGTCACCTCCAAATATTCTACCAATCTATTTGCCATGATTAAGCTTGAAATCCCTGATAGGTAGTTATTCTATGCTCATGTGCCAAAAACTTCACCCTCGAGAACTTGTTGCAAGAGATGAATCTGAAACATTCCACTTTTTTGCAAATATGGAATTCTTTTGCCAGATAGATGATGAAGGAAAAGATACTGCCAACATTTCTCTGTTAATTGCATCTAATTCTAAATAGAAAGTATATGTAACTGGTGGTAAACCAGAAATCACCTTTCTAACTTCATAAAGAAGGAAAATATCTTCTTTCAGGATTTTAATTATTTCCTCTCCCTTTATATTTGTACTGATTTGATTTATGGCTGATATATCATTTCTTTTAGCTAGAAACATCATATGATATTCACTTTCTAGAATAAAAAAACCCTCTGAATTCCAAAACCTTGGAAAACCGAGAAGAAACATCTCTCTGAAGATTATTTTAAATTTTGATATTCTTTCTTTCATGAAATCTAGTTTCAATGAAATATCCTTCATCATATAATTTTTGATGATATACTTTCTTGCTTAGGATATCATTTCTACTCTATCATCTGTCCCCGCAAAAGTCAATTGGGCTTTTGTTCTTGAATTTAAATAATTGCTAGCATTTTGAGCCTTTGATGGTTTATCTCCCAACATCTGTTGAAAATTAACAATACTGGCTGAAACAATAGAAGCCAATTCTCTTTCATCCTCCACTTCTAAAAAATAACCTTTAATCTTTTTAATTTCTGAAATGATACGATCCCAGATCAAATATTTTCCCTCTATCAAACTCTGCTTTGTTAATTTCAACTGTTGATGTAGAGAATATTTCTCACTTATACTTTGCTCCAAAGCTTTACCTGTCTCTTGAATCTCCTGATTAACTTTATCTAAATTAGACTACAACTTTTTAATCTTCTCATCCTGCACTTAAAGCTTCTTTAAATCTGAAATAAAAGAAGAGTTGGCTTCAAATTAATCTACTTGCTCTTTAGTTGTTTTCAATTGCAAAACTTCAGCCTTCAAGTTTAATGTTTCCTTCTTTAAATCATCTCTTTCTTTTTGCAAATCCAGCAGATCCTAAGTCTGAGGATGATTAGTCTCAACAACATTGAATTTCTTCTTCAAAGCCTAAATAATATTTTCTTTATCCTCCAAAAATTTCTTTGATGCTTGCTTTTCATTAGAATTCCCTTCTGTTGCTATCAAATCTACTTCTACTTTCTTGATTTGATTCTTCCATCCTTTTGACATGGCTTTCTCTTTCTTAGTTTTCTCTTCTAATTTGAAAACCTTATTCTCCAATTTACATTATTGGGGCAACTAAATGCAAATGCTGAAGATATCACAATGAATCTCTCTTGGATGATAATGGAAAACCAATCTAGGGTGGCACTCAAAGTCCCTCAAAGAATGCGTGAGTTCTCCGCTCGAAAAACTCGTGCTAAACAACAAGTGACTTGGCTAAGCAGCTCGATCAACTGAGATCAA
Organism: Pinus albicaulis; assembly: GCA_034641835.2. Classification (NCBI taxonomy): domain Eukaryota; kingdom Viridiplantae; phylum Streptophyta; class Pinopsida; order Pinales; family Pinaceae; genus Pinus; species Pinus albicaulis. The sequence continues at coordinate 309,238,279 of CM076577.1, forward strand.
AATCAATAATTGCCAAATGAAGTGAATTTTATTCCTTTTATAACCTTCATTGAGCCTTCTTCCCACCTTTTTCCTCCATATGATGTTCCCACTCATGCTTTCTAAACCAGTTATTAAGGGTGTGTGTATTTCATGTGTGGGTGGTCCCCATTCATCACCAACAAAATAACATAAGATAAAGTTAACTAACCACTAACTCTTAAGTCTTCCAATGAAAAATAAAATGGGCCCCAAAATCACCAAAATTGGCTCTCAAAACATAAAAATAAATCACGTTCCAAAATATTCATGGAGGGGACATTACACGGGAGTTTTTGGCATTGGGACATATCAAGCCTAGTTCTATCCCTTTCGCTTCATCAATTTTTTTGGTGAAGAAGAAAGATGGCACGTTGAGGATGTGAATTTATTACTGGGCTCTCAACAAGAAGACTCTAAAGAACTGGTACCCCATTCCCTGGATTGAAGAGTTGATGGATGAGCTTAGAGGAGAAAAGTATTTCTCTAAGATAGACCTGTGTTTGGGGTATCATTAGATCCAGATGCATGAGCAAGATATCCCCAAGACAACGTTTCACTGCCATTATGGGAATTTGGAGTTTTTGGTGATGCCCTTTGGGCTAACCAATGCACCAACCATATTTCAATCCTATGTGAACCATGTTTTTCGAGGGTACATGAGGCGCTATGTCCTTATTTTATTTGATTACATGTTGATGTATAACAGAACATGGGAGGAGCACTTGCAGCATCTGAAGGAGGTGCTCAAGATTTTGGAGGGAAAATAGTTCTATGCTAAGTTGTCCAAGTGTGAGTTTGGGTTGATACAAATGCTCTATTTGGGGAATACAATTAGAGAGGATGGTGTAAGGGTGCATGAGGAAAACATTCGAGCCATACAAGATTTTCCAATGCCCCGGAATGTGACCAAGTTGATGGGTTTTGTGGGAATATGCACTTATTACAGGAAGTTCGTAAAGGGCTTCTCACAGTTGGCATCTCCCCTCGGTGATTTGACCAATAAGGGGGCATTCACATGGACAGATAGGGCACATGCATCATTTGAGCACCTCAAGGAGGTTCCCAGTATTGGCACTCCCTGATTTTACCAAGATGTTCACCTTGGAGTGCGATGCATCGGGTGAGGTTGTGAATGCAATACTGTCACAGGGTGGTCATCCCATTACTTTTGAGAGTCGAAATCTCCTTCTGCATGGGAGGTTGTACTCAATTTATGACAAGGATATGTTTGCCATTATGCATGCATTAGCCAAATTCAAGTAGTACTTGGTGGAAAACTAGTTTAGAGTGAAGACTGATCACAATAGTCTTTGCCATTTTATGGGGCAGAAGGGCCTCAATGATAGAAAAAAAAATTGGGTCAACAAGATCCAAGCCTACTATTTTGACATAGAGTATGTCAAGGGAAAGCATAATGTGGTGGCAGATGCACTATCCAGGAGGCATGCGACACTTTCTCTCATGAGCATCTGACATGATTTGAAAGCACAACTATTGGTGGATTACTCTAAGGATCAACGATCGTGTGAGATTTTGGAGGGTACTCATGGGGATGAGTGATACTAGGTGTTGGAAGATGTCATTTAATACAAGGAATGTATATTTTTGGTATCGGGTTCACAGTTGATGGATATAATTCTCCAAGAAGCACATGATTGACCTTTGTTGGCACATCAGGGGTTCCTGAAAACTTACAGGATGGTCAGGGAGTGTTTCACGTGGAAGGGCCTCAAGGGGTCATGTTGAGGCATGTATATGAGTGTGAGGCCTGCCATAGGAACAAAGGGGATTTTACCCATCCAGCTAGGTTACTACAGTTGCTTGCCATTCCGGAGGGGAAATGGGAGAGCATCTCTATGGATTTTATCACATGACTTTCCATGGTGCAGGGTAGCGACTGTATATACATGGTGGTGGAAATCTTGACAAAGTATGCACATTTCTTTGTTATCCCCTCCTGGTACTTTTCTTCGCAATTCACGGAGCTTTTGTTCAAAGAGGTCTTCTGTTTGCATGGTCTTCCCAAGACCATAGTTAGCAATAGGGAAAATTGTTTCATGGGGAAATTTTGGTAGGAGATTTTTAGATTGGTGGGAACTGAGATCACTCCTAGTATTAGTTACCACCCTCAAACAGATGGGCAGACTGATATAGTCAACAAGTAGTTGGAGGAGTACCTATGGAATTACGTGATAGGACAACAAAAAGCTTGGATGAGGTGGTTACACTTGGGGGAGTATTGCTACAATACCACCTACCACATGTCTATCAGTATGTCACCTTTTTGTGATTTATATGGGTATGATGTGTTATCTTTTAATGACCTTGTTTTTGGAGACAACAAGGCCCCAAGGGCCGAAGATTGGATTCAGCCAAGACATCCTTAAGGCTCTCAAGGAAAACTTGCAGACCACCCAGAATCAACAGAAAATATATGTAGACCGGCACAGGGTTGAGAGGAACTTTGATGTGGGAGACTTATTATTTTTATGCCTCCAACCATATATACAGTCAACGCTGAAGTATAAGGGGGCCGAAAATATACAACCACACTTTTATTGGCCTTATAGGGTGATCAGGCAGATTAGAGAGGTGGCTTACGAGCTGGAGCTTCCACCCGGAAGCAAGGTCCATAATTTCTTTCATGTCTCATGCCTCAAAAAGGTATTGGGACAACATGTGACAACTGCTACTGAACTTACCCCATTGTATGCTGAGGGGAATTTAGTGCTTTAATAAGAGGTCGTTTTCGAGACTAGGGAGAGGAGGTTGAGGAACCATACCATCAGAGAATATTTGGTGTGATGGAAGAACTTTCTAGATGAGGATACAACTTTGGTAGGGTGAGCACATTCTTCAGCACCCGATGTTATAATTTCTTGGGACAAGCAATATTTGGGAGTGGAGGAATATGATATCTCCTCTAGTTAAAATTACCAGGCAACCACACCAATTTTGCAATTTTTCCTATGGCTATTAAATTTTGAACTCATAACTTAGAAGAAGTGCGTAAATACAAAGGAGGAATATTTTTTAATTAAGAAAGGACCCACTATAGGAGAAAGGAGAAAATCATGGCAATAGTGGGATGTGGGGAGCACTCCAAAGGGTAATATGTACCCATTGGAGAATTCGATTTGGAGAGAGAAGAGGGAGGGAAGGAGTTTGATGTGGTGGAGCCCACAAAGGAAGAAGGGAAAGAAAATTTACAAATAGAAGCAGAAGCACTAATTTTGGGACTTTTGTTCATTTTCACAACCAAACCATTATTTTCTCAAGTTTTTCAGCACACGAGATCTCCAAGCAGAAATCTCACCCTACTTTTGGTGTAGTTCGAATGCCATCCCTAGGAGGAATTCCATCCCAATTTTAGAGCTATTCTGGGGATTATTCAAGCAGATTCATGGGCCTTTCTCAGTGGATTGGACATAGGAAGAGAATACACACACCCAATGAGAGGTTTTTGTGGGGCAACATTTTTGTTGGGCCTTTTAGGAGAGGATTGGACTCCAATTTGTTGGAGTTTTGGGGCTTATTCTACATATTTCTGGAAGGATTTTGTTGTAGCTTCATCACCCATTACCTTGACTATGTGGGTCTTCACAGAGGCTTCTCTTGAGATACACGTGGGAGTCAAGCATGTGGGGAATTCAGCACTAAGTTGAGTTGGGTTAGGAGGAGATATCCAAGGGGAAAGTTTGCTAGCTTTTGGCATCATTTTTGGAGAGAAGAACAATGATTTCTTCAGGAGGGCCAAAATTCCTAGTCACTAGAGGAGCACATGGAAATTGGGGAAATTTCGGGGGTCAGAACTAGCCCAAACCCTTTCTGGGATTTTGTGGGTTTAGTGAGAGGAGACTGGGGTTGATTCTGCTTAATTTTCTAAGCACTAGAGGTGGGTCAAATCTCTAATTATTTCAGCCAGCAGTGTAGTTCCACAACGGCCAACACAGAATTCTTGGAGGAGAGCCATTATACAACAGTTGGGCAGCTGATATTTCATCACCTAGGGCTTTTAGCTTGCCTTGGGCAATCCCAGGTGCACTCCTTCCATTTCATATTGTACTCCCTCTATTGTATAATAAAATTGACCCATTTTGGCATGTTTCTAGAGAATTTCTGGTTTTCTGATCATGTGTGTAATTTATTGTGTTGAATGTGTTGTATTTGCTTTGCTTATCATTATTAATATCCACTAGGAATATTACAAACCTATAATTGAGTACCTTTATGCTATAAGGGTGGAGGTAGATTAGACCTCTGGAATCCCTAGTATATCTAGTAGTTTGGTCATTTGGACAGTCTCTCAAAGCTCGGGAGTGACAACTACATGAGGAATCTGATTGCAGCATGTTTATGGTTGGGAGGTGAGTTATTATCCTTGTCCCATTACCCATTCTCTTGAGAATCACACAGTGAACTATATAGGTATGTTGAGTGCCTTATTAACTTTGATACCTAAGGAACCACATTAGTGGACTTTTAATATACCTATTGGGACTATTTTTTTTATGCATCTTTCTAAGTACTATGAATACATACTAATTTGTAGTGTAAGGTGATGTGTATTCTCAACACTGTGTGCAAATTCTAGTCTGTAGATACAATCATGTATCTTGTCTATTATGCTTGTGTTGGAAATATGATGCAATGTGTTGTCCTTGATGGCAACCCACTTGATGAAGATGATGGAAACCTACTTGATGAAGTTGTTCTTGACTTGATGAACTTGTTAATGATGTAAATCTGATGTTCTACAAGTAGTACAGAAGTTGCAGAAGAAAGGAATATCAGTATGTGCAAGAGTAATGATGAAAAATGTATGTCATAAGGCATACGCGGGTTTGCTTAATAGAAGGCGCGTATGCACGCGGAAAAGTACGTGCCAAGTTGCGTATGGTCAATTGCGCTCTAAATGTGTAAAACCAGGGGTTACTACCATGGAATTGACCCATTGTATTGAGCACTGAGTTGTCTATTTGATCCCGTCTAGGAATACCATCGGAAGTGATGTGGTTTTGGCTCATGGTATTGAAAAAGGCTAAATCTATATAAGGCGGAGAAAATCATTGTGCAAGTGCAGTGCATGAGTCTGGGTTTGAATGAATACTTCACTCTGAAGTATGTCTGAATGGAAAGGGTAACAGTTTGAGGATAGATCTGAATCTATGATGCACCTATGAAGAAAATGATGAAGAAGGGAATCTAGATCTGAAATGTATTTGTATCTTCTAGATTTGTTTATGGAATGCTTAGATCTGAGATGAGGTGAACATCTGTCTGAAGTAAAGGGTTAAATCTGAACTGAATATCTGATCTGAAGAAGTATGCTGCTCTATAATGTCTGAAGATCTATACGCTAGTTTGTCGCAGCGGAAGCGCGTATATACGCGGGTTTGATGAAGAGAAAGCGCATATGGGGTGTTCTGTAATGTGCAGATGTATACACGGGTTTATTTGAATGGAAGCGCATATATACGCGGTATCAGTGAAAGGAAAGCGTGTATTAAATCTAGGGTTTGCTGAAGAATGAAGCATGAAAATTCTGATCTGTTCTACTGTGTTACTGTTATCTGTTAATGATGTATTCTATAGATCTGGGTTGTCTGAATTGATAAGTATTAGTTTTGATGTATGATTGAGCTTAAATGTGTGGAGTGGGTCCAGTCTGAAAATATGATGAAAAGTGGCCTACAAGTTGTGTTCTATTGAAGATATTGAATCCAGTGTGAAAATTGATGAAACGTGGTCCATGGTGGTGCTGAGGGTTGTAGCCTTCAGTCAGGGGGGTCGTAGCTCCCTTCCAGGTGAGGCTGGTAAACGAGAGGAGGGGTCATAGCTCCCTTCTAGGAGAGGCTGGTAAACGAGAGCAGGGGGTCGTAGCTCCCTTCCAGGAAAGGTTGGTAAACGAGCGTAGGTGGGTGCCTGCGTGCTGGTATGAGTCTGTGCCAGCACATAGTTGTAAGATGTTTTCTCTGTAATAAAATATTGAAGGCTGAGACAACGACAGCGGTGGTTTTCTCCCGACTTGGGTTTCCACCTAAAATCCTGGTGTTATTGTGTGATGCTTATGTGTGATGGTTTATTCTATTATTACTGCACATGCTTACTGTTATCTAATCATCAGAAGAATGAATGTTGCATAGATCTAAGTAAAAGATTAATGGCATAATAAGATCTCTGTATATACGCGAGTTTTGTGAAGGGTATCCACGTATATATGCGAGTCTGGTTCATTAAAGTAGCGTATGGGTTTTAGAGCATGAAAAATAAAATTTTTTAGTATGCCCTAAATACTGATTCACCCCCCCCTCTCAGTATTTTTCCCAACAATTGGTTTCAGAGCAGGTTCTTCTGCAGAAGCTTGATTGCTTGAAGGAGATCCGTCGCAATGGGAAGTCATGAAGGGAAAATGTCTATAAGGCCACCCCTGATCAATGGAAATAATCTGTTATTCTGGAAGATACGAACAAAAGCATATCTGCAAAGTCTTGGTGCAGAAGTATGGGCAATCGTGGAAGGAGGTTATCAGTATCCAGCAAGTATTCCTACTGATGCAGCAGAAAGGAAGAAATATGAAATCAATGCCAAAGCAGTCAATGTCTTATTAGGAAGCATGTATGAACCAGAATTTGCTAAAGTGATGCAGCTAAATTCAACAAAAGAAATATGGGACAAAATCATTCTGAGCTATGAAGGAGATACAAAGGTAAAAAGTGCAAAACTCCAAACTCTCAGAATTGAATATGAAAATTTAAGGATGCATAGTGATGAGAGTATTGCCAGTTTCTTTTTGCGTCTAGATGATATTGTAAATCGTATGAGAAGTTTGGGTGAAACCATAACCGATACTACTCTGGTGGAAAAAGTCTTAAGATCTTTAACTTCAAAATTTGAGTCAAAAGTGTCAGCTATTGAAGAAAGGCAAGATCTGCAAACTCTTACTATTGTTCAACTACATGGTATTATGACTGCTTATGAAATGAGACAAGGAGGTCCCTCTCAAATCAAAGAAGTTGCTTTTAAGGCATGTGCAAAAGGAAAATAAAAGGAAGTTGTCAAGGAATCAAGTTATATATCAGAAGAAGAAGAAGCAAATTTTGTAAGGAGACTCCAACCAGGTACTGGAAGATTCAAAGGTAAGCTACCCTTCAAATGTTTTGATTGTGGAAGAGTGGGTCATTATGCTGCTAAATGTCCTTATAAACAATTTGAAAAGGGAAAGAGTTATTATGCAAATGAAGATAATAATGAAATGTCAAGTGAAGATGAAGAAGATTCTGACCAAGATCTGCTAGTGCTCATGGCAAAGAAGCAAAAGAAGAAGGCTACTCAAGAAAAGAAGATATCTCAGAAAACATGTGCAGCAGAAAAAATTGAAGAAGAGGAAACAGATATTGATTGTTGTCCTTGTAATCCACTCACTTGTGCATGCAATGATGAAGATAGTGAAAGTAACAGTATAATTCTAGAAGCAAATCTCAAGATCAATGATGAAAGTAATTTTTGGGATCAATTTAAAAGGTGGGAATCTATCCTCAAGGATGTGATCTCTAGATTGAATGAACAGATAGAAACAATGAAGGGAAAGATAGAAATGTATCAAAGACTGTAGGACAAAGTAACCAATCACAGTGAAGGACTTGAAGCAGAAATCATCTCGCTCAAAACAGATCTGGAAAAATCAAATAAGAACAATGAAGAACTTCTACAATCATTTGAAAAGGAAGGACGTGAAGCAGAAATCATCTTGCTCAAAACAGATCTGGAAAAATAAAATAAGAAGAATGAAGAACTTTTACAAATCTTTGAAGAGCAAGAAAATGGGTTGAAAGAAGAGATTTTAAATTTGAATGATCAAGTAGAAGGAGGAAAAAGGGTTGAAGAAAGCTTCAAGAAGCAATGCCAAAAATTGGAGGTTGAGGTAAACATTCTCAAAGGTAAATTAGAAGAAAAGGATAAACTCTTGAGGTTTCAAGATAGTACCAAGATTCTGGACAATATTCTTAATAATCAAAGATCTCCTGCTATTAAACTTGGTCTTGGTTTTCATGAAACTGTTAAAGGAGAATCTAGTTCACAAGGAAGTGCTAAAGACTCAAAGGATGTCAATGCAAAACCTAAAGAGTTGAAAGAAACAAGAAGTCAACCGACAATCATGAACACTCAAAGGAAATCATTCAATATGTTGAATGCTTTAAATGTCATAATTATGGGAATGTTGCAGCAAATTGCAGAAGAAGATTGTTTCAGTCACAAACAAACAGATTCTACACAGAAAATTACTCTGGCTTCTTCAAGGGATATTGTTTTTCATGCAGCAAGTATGGTCATAAAGCAGCTGATTGCAATAGAAGGAAGAATAGAACAACACATTATGATCCTTATGCTTACTTTTCTTGTCACATAAGATGCTATACTTGTAACAAGTATGGAAATGTAGAAAAAGAGTGCAGGATGAATAGATCTGAAAAATTGGAGAACTTCCAGCACACAATAAGAAAGTTCAAGCAAAGTTGGAAAAAGAAGGAGGACCGGTCAGAAACGTAGGGAATATTGACCCTACTGCAGTCATCCGCTTCTAAAGCTTACTTCTCTTAATGACTGCAGAAGTGATGTGAGATACATTATAGGGATTAGTAATGTATTGTCACAGGGGGAGCAATATATGATGATTCTCATGATTAGTTTGGTTATTCTGGTTATGTTTATTTCTGACAGAGCATCTGATGAGAAGAATACAGGTACAGGTGGTACAACTTCAGGGGGAGATGAAGGAATGTGAATTTTTCAATGTTTCACTTTCCATACGCGGGTTCAATGAACTAAAGCCACGTATACACGCGAGTTTCAGTGGAGACAGTCGCGTATGCACTTATGATAAGGAAATTTGTATGACTGCTGAAGATCAGGAGCATAGGTTCAGGGGGAGCATCAGTCTGACTATTAAATTATTGGCACTGTATCTTCTTATTTCTCAGTTCCAAATGATGATGACATGGATGAGCCCTGTTTTCTTTTTACTGAAGAATTTTTGTTGCTTGCACACTTGGATGAGATGGATGTCTTATGATTCAGAGATAAGGACAGATCATGCAGAAATTGTTGCTGATAACTTGCTGTTGAAAGAGCTTCAGGTTGCACAAGCTAAGGAGGATCCTTGGTCATATGGAAAGGATACTTGGATCATTAGCCTTGCTGAGTATAATGAATTTTTGGCATTATGATGGTTCTGAAATATGATCTCTCTCTTGAGGTCTTTCTGGTATTAGTCATAAAAAATCATAATTGTAATTTGATGAAAAGGTCATTTTGAGACCTATGATGTAAATTTGTACTATTCAGTCATGTAAGGACTTGATCAAATGTGTAAAACCACTTGGTTGGGTATTTGAGTCTCATTTGTAAATCCACTTGGTTGGATCTTTGATGTAAGTATGAGTCCTTGGTGATAGGAAGGTCATAGAGTCATGTACTTCATTGAAAAATATGTTTGAACATTCAGCATGAACTCAGGGGGAGCATGGTAACTTCAATGCACATCAGATCTACAACGCTCTTCTATCTACATGAGGAGAAAAACCTTATGTTGGTTTTGATCCGCCCTTTGCCCTTGATGTCAAAGGGGGAGAGTGACATGGTGTTTGAATAGGGGGAGAATATCATTATACTTACTGTATCTATCTGTTGTGATCAAACACCATCGTGGTTGCCATCAAGTCCAAAGGGGGAGATTGTTGGCAATATGATGCAATGTGTTGTCCTTGATGTCAACCCACTTGATGAAGATGATGGTAACACTTGAAGAAGATGATGGCAACCTACTTGATGAAGTTGTTCTTGACTTGATGAACTTGTTAATGATGTAAATCTGATGTTCTACAAGTAGTACAGAAGTTGCATAAGAAAGAAATATCAGTATGAGCAAGAGTAATAATGAAAAGTGTATGTCACAAGGCATACGCGGGTTTTCTTAATAGAAGGCGCGTATGCACGCGGAAAAATACGTGCCAAGTCGCGTATGGTAAATTGCGCTCTAAATGTGTAAAACTAGGGGTTACTACCATGGTATTGACCCATTGTATTGAGCGCTGAGTTGTCTATTTGATCCCGTCCAGGAATACCATCAGAAGTGATGTGGTTTTAGCTCATGGTATTGAAAAATGCTAAATCTATATAAGGAGGAGAAAAACATTGTGCAAGGGGTGTGCATGAGTCTGGGTTTGAATACTTCACTCTGAAGTATGTCTGAATGGAAAGGGTAACATTTTGATGATAGATCTGAATCTGTGATGCACCTATGAAGAAAATGATGAAGAAGGGAATCTAGATCTGAAATGTATTTGTATCTTCTAGATCTATTTATGGAATGCTTAGATCTGAGATGAGGCGAACATCTGTCTGAAGTAAAGGGTTAAATCTGAACTGAATATCTGATTTGAAGAAGTATGCTGCTCTGTAATGATTGAAGATCTATACGCTATTTTGCTTGAGCGGAAGCGTGTATATATGCGGGTTAGATGAAGAGAAAGTGTAGTATGTGTGTTCTCAGAATGTGCAGATGGGACACATGGTTTATTTCTGAATGAAGGTGATATACGTGTGTATCAAACAAAAGGAAAGCACATATTAAATCTAGGGTTTGTCAAGAATGAAGTTGAGAAGCATGAAAAATTCCCTGTTTGCTCATTGCATACTGCGTATTCTGTTAACGATGTATTCCTACGTATCCGGGTCATTCGAATTGATAAGTATGACTTTGATAATGACGGAGCTTAAATGTGTGTGGAGGGTCCATTCGAAAATATGATGAAAGTGGCCCACAAGTTGTGTTCCCTATTGAAGATACGATCCAAAGGTGAAAATTGATGAAACGTGGTCCATGGTGGTGTTTGAGGTTGTAGCCTTCAACAAGGGGGGTCGTAGCTCCCTTCCGTGAGGTTGGTAAACGAGAGTCGGGTCATACTCCTTTCCAGGAGAGGCCGGTAAACGAGAGCAGGGGCTCTGGGAGCTCCTCTCCGTGAAAAGTACTGCAAACGAGCTGTGGGTGCTCATGAAGGTTTTGCATGAGTTCAAGGCCACAACATTAGGGTTGTAAGATGTTTTCTCTATAATAAAATATTGAAGGCTGAGACAATGGCAGCGGTGGTTTTCTCCCGACTTGGGTTTCCACCTAAAATCCTGGTGTTCTTGTGTGATGCTTATGTGTAATGTTTTATTCTGTTATTACTGCACATGCTTACTGTTATCTAATCATCAGAAGAATGAATGTTGCATAGATCTAAGTAAAAGATTAATGGCATAATAAGATCTCTGTATATACGCGAGTTTTGTGAAGGGTATCCGCGTATATACGCGAGTCTGGTTCATTAAAGTAGCGTATGGGTTTTAGAGCATGAAAAATAAAAGTTTTGAGTATGCCCTAAATACTGATTCACCCCCCCCTCTCAGTATTTTTCCCAACAGCTTGATGGTTACTAGTTCCATAATGTGATGTTAATGGTAGTGTACTCATCATGTATTCAATTTGATTCCCATGGAACCCTACTGAGTTTTGTTCTAGGTTGCATTGCATGTGTAATTGTCTAAAATTGTAGCCAAACCATCAATAATTTGTTTGCATGCTTTAATAATTTCCATTGAATAGTCTTTCTTTCATCTCATCAATATTCCAGTTCATCAGCTACTGCAACCTTGATCGACTCATTAAGACAGAAGGGAGCTTTGCACTAATTTTCAACAAGAATATCATACTATAATTGTTTTTGGTAAGAATAACATAAAAAAGACGAATGTGGATTTAATGCATTATTGAACTCAAAGTAACGATTAAATAAATTTATGCTAACAACGTTTTCCACACACAGTAACTACACTATTTATCATGATTTCATTGAATGTTTGAACTGTGTTATCAAGCAAGCACTCTGATTTTGAGGGACATAAGTATCGAGTATGCACTAGGTTTTAGATGGGATTTGGTCATTGGAAGGTACATATGCACTACTACCACACCATGCCTTGTGATTACCTCCCTATCGCTTAAAGCAAACAAAAATGGTTCCTCTAGTTCGAATGGTGAAAACTGTTAACCATAATCCAAAATTATCAAAAAATTGATTCACTAGGAAGTTGTTAATCCAACACCTTTCATGTGTTGTCTCCTACCTAGATGTTATATCCTCTATATGGAACCTCTAAAAATGTCTCATTTCCTAGAATACTATGATTACTTGGTGGTGCATGCAGTTAGGACATTAGGCGCAAGAATTGATTTTGTAAACTAAAATATAGGTTTTGGTTGTAATCTCAATGGATGCCTTGAACGTTTTGCCAATAGGAATTTAGTTACACATATTTTTAAGAAGATGAGGGTAATTGGAGTTAAGAATGGATATCAAAGGATATGAGATGTGTATACTCATTTGGATTGGTTAGTTCTATCTTTGATGTGGCTATATGCGCATAAAATCTCACCTGTACATCTTTTTATAAAATTTTGAACCTCAATGCACAAAGGAACTCGTGCAAATAAAATCATTGCAACGATAAGGAAGGTTGCAGCTTGGGTGGAAATTCTTAAGAACTATCATTCCTCTCACATTTTCTTGTTCCATATTTTACCTCCTATGTTCCTCTGACTTACGATTTTTAAGAAAGTATTTTTTTTCTTTGAAGGCATGTCAGTTGTAATATTCCCAATTAGCAATTCTCCTAATTAGAATATTAAAGTTTTGATAGTTTTGTATTTCCTAATGTTTTCCAGAAATAATGTAGGTCGGGGACCCACAAATTAGATTAAAATGAACTAAAGTATCTTTCTATAGTTTATAGGCAAATATTGCAGCCTTGGTGGGGGCAAGATGAGCCAATGAGGAGGAACTACATATTCTAGAAAGGCAGTGCATTGGTTTGACTGGAAAAGGCAGCGCGGGAGTGGCCAGAGGAGGGGCATCGTAGTTTTCGGTGGGGAGGGCCTTTGGAGACAAAAAGGAAGAGGCATCTCATTTTTCTCATTCATTCAATCATCTAATTCATTTTTTCTTTTGATGGAGCACGCTTGAGCAGGAGCCAAGGCTGCATTTTTTTTTAGCAACTGAGTGTTCTCGAGATGGAATCTCACCTTTTGTTGAAGTCAGTACAAGATCTCCCTAAGAGGATTGAGGAGATGGGTTAGCAGCTTAGAAATGGCAGCAAGGGGAAAGGAGTCAAAGGGGAATTCCAAGTTGGGGAAGGCCCTGGCACTTCACAGCACTAGGAAGCAACCCACACTACATTTTCAATTGTACCACATACTCCACCATGGTCCACTATCCCCACGTTCCTAGCTTCAAGGATAGGAGGGCAGCAAGAGCTAGAAGAGGCTCACTATGGAGAATTTTTCATAGAATATCAATCTTATGGGCTAGATTTCAGAAAGGCCATCACACTCAAATATTTATGCCAGTTGAATACCAACAACAAACCCAGAGGCCATACCGGAGGAGGATACATGCAGGGAAGTGACTTACAATGTACCGTGGGTAGGCTTTTAATCCAAAATTTTGATTTCTCTTCTAAGAGTTCAACAAAGGAATAGATGGAGAAGTTGGATGTCTACTTCCAGCTAAATTAGATGACCGTGACAAAGGAAATCAAGGTTTCCACACTGCACATGGAGGGAGAAGCCCACGATTGGGGGTTCCATGGGCTGACTACGCTAGGTCACGCAGGGGTGACAACGTATGATGAGTTCACATAGAGGGTGTTGGAGAGGTTTGATAGGAAGTACTCAGAAGAATAATTTGGGGAGTTAACTAAGCTCAATAATTCAAGGAGTCCAAAGGTATACATTTCAGGATTCTTGAGATTTTCGGTGATGGTTTCGGACTTGTCGGAATCCAGAAGGATTTTCATATCTATGGAGAGCCATTACGGGGTTTAGTGAGGTCGAACTGAACCACTACATTACAGGATGGAGTGGGGAGAGCGAGAGAATTGTAGGATGCCCTGCCTAGGGCTAGAGCACCACTGCCTATTAGACCATTTTTCCAACATAAAGGAAGATACATGAGATCTTGTTGGAATGAGGTCGCCTAACCGCATTTTTGGTCCAGTTTTGTAATATTTTGTAATATTTAGTCTAGTGGAGGGGCTTTGGGACAGATAAAAGCCCCTGATGAATTGTAAAGGGGTCAAAGGGTAGACCAGGAGTCTGCAAACCATGGTTTGCAGACCATATAATAGTGCAGACTAATATGTTATAAATAGATAGATAAATCGAGTCTAGAGAGAGGCTAAGTGGTGTTTAAGATTGGATACGAACTTGTGGATCTTATGTGTCAATTTTCTGGGTAAGGGCTCCTGCTAGCTGTGTGTGCAGAGACCCTGAGTATTTTTATGTGCAGACCCCACTTGCTGTGTGCGTGGGATGGTATATAGAGTCTATAAGTCAGATCTATATATGAATGAATGAGAAGGTTGTTGATGATATTTAAGTACTGTTGTGTTATGATTAACAACTTATGTTCTAAGATTGTTTTCTCTCTGAATACTAATGATATACTGATGCGCACGTGGATGCAATATTATGAATGTGTAAATCTGGTTTAAATACTCTTCTCGATTTACCTATTATTTACAATCTGTGCTTTGTTGATATACTGTTAAGAGGTTTTGTAGTAGGGCTTCCCCCGCGCAGGTTTGTTAGATCTAAAGGGACCCTCTTTAATTAACTTTCTCTCTCAGGGTGCGGAAACTTGGTTCTAACACCCTCCCATACTACTTTGGGTGAGACCTTGACCTGCGCAATAAGGTCATTGCCAAAAGGGCCAGTAGTATAGGGGTTTATTGTCAAACCTTAAAACTGAACCTGGGTCAAGGCCCCTAAAGCCAACAAATGGTTCTGCTGCCAGGACTGGAAGAATTTTGAGAGAGAGATCGGGTAAAGCCATGAATTCATTGGCAGCCATTGAAGCCTGAGCTTGAGGATTGGTTCAAATAGCAGATTCGGAATTTTTCCCTAAAATATAATAGAAGTAAGAAGATATATGTTGAGGAGTGGAAAAACAAGTATATTTTTACAGAAGTGCATGAAATCTTCTTTGTATCCTTCTCACATGAATTGCAAGAGTGGTTGGCATGATTGGTGGAGTTCCAAAATTGCTGGAAAGACGATCAGGTCACACAGTGGACCCCTTAATTAATCCAACAATTGGAAAATACTGATAACAAGATTACCAGGACCGTAGACCATTGGGTTGACAGTTTTTTGGGAGGATTCATGAGAGAATTTGCAGTTGATCATTTTGTATCATATTCATAAGTGGAGCGAATGTTCTTCAATGGATTTAGAGGTAAGTTCTTGAAAACCCTACCGATGTTAATTAAGATGTTATTGAGTGAAATGGGTGTCTTGTGTGGCCACACCGAGTGAGTGACCTCCGACCAGAGTGGAAGCACAACACGAAGTGGTAAATACTACCGAGTTAATCAAGAAGGAGATAGATTGATATATAGTCCCTTAAGGGAATCACCCCATTTTAACCAAGGCGGGGCTGCGCAATTTGGAGCCATCCCCCCGACCAGGCCAACATCAAACCCACGTAAGGGTAATAATTCTCCTACCCCACCTCTGCCAGCACCTGAAGACGATATGGATATGCACATGAAACTACCTACCTTTAAAGGTGTAGGAGATGAAGATATGGATCAATTTTGGTTTGTAGTAGAATCTGTATGGATTGTGCATAACGTTAATAATGATGTCATCAAACAAGCAAAGCTATCCATAGCCTTTAAAGGAAGGGCCCTGGACTAGTTTATGGGATATATTGGTCAAAATGAGAACGCATCAATACAAATTATTAAGGACGCCCTGAAGCAACAGTTCCAAAAGCCCAAATCGTACTCTCAATATGTAGTCGATGTGAAGGACTTTAAACAGAGACCTACGGAGTCTATTTGGGAAGATGATCAATGATTGAAGAAGGCCCTCAGTGATGGGGGATTTTTCTATGAGGATAAACATCATAAGAAATGCACTACAAGGAAAAGACCCTCTAGTAGATGTTTTTGAGGAACCCCTTATAAAAGTACCCTAGACATCTGTTTTTAGTGGAGGTTACTAGAGGAGGTTGGAGGGTGGAGGTTTTTGCAAATGTTTTTCGTCCGGTGCGCTTATTAACCTAAACCACACTGGTGTGTTCAACAAGAGAAAGAACCGGTGTGTAAAAAACATTCGCACACCGGATACTGTACGCTCCGTACAAACCCGCCCGGTGCATCTTATTACTGTAGTGCACCAGTGCTTTACAAATATTCTGCATCGCTACGTCACAAAACCCCGCGCCAAAATAGAAACCGCCTGGTATGGTCTTAAGAAACCACCCTGGTGTGCCTATAAAACCTTGCGCACCGGAACAGGGTTAAATAAAAAAAATATTACGGCCAAAAAATCACATTTTTCACTTTTCTCAGTGCTCCAGAGCTCTCAAGCATCAGTGCAATTTATCCTTGTATGAGCCACCCTGACATTGGTGCTCCCCTTGCACCCATTGCACGCACTGATGCTATGCATTGCCCACTAATCTCCAGCCTAAATTTTGTAAAATGGTGGGAAAATTTTCTTTTGCAAATTCTACAGCCAATATGACTCCTTGATGGCCAAATGTACAGGTATTTTTCTTGTTTTTCCATAATTAAGCCTTTTAGCAGATTAGAATTTAAAAAAACCTTAAAATTAACCATTTAAAAGAAGAAGAAAAAAAATCACGTGGTGCGCTTGAGCCATTCGGCTCGCACTGGTTCATGGTGCTGCCTGTAAATTTACAGGCCACACCACAACTGGTGCTAATGGTATCCACATCAGTTCTGGGGTGGTACCGAAGGTGCACCGTGTTATTTTAAAATAAAATAAAAACGTGGTGCAATCGATTACCTAGCCGCACTGTTGACCATGTGGAATAGCGGCAATGCGGTGTGTTGACTTAAATATCCACCCCGAGGCAGATATTTTTGTCAGTGCACCGCATTCTGCATTTCGACAAGGTCAACGGTGTGGCCTGGTAAAATACCACACCATTGACTATGTAAAAATGTCAGGAGGTCGGTGCACTGACCGAACTATACGCCCCAGGGCATAGAGTTTAGTCAACGCACCACACTCCTAACACCATATATAGTCAACGGTGTGCTGAAAATTTTCAGGTGCATCGCCTCCGGTGCTTTGAATATTATATGGTGCACTGCCTCCATTGCGCAACAAAAAAAAGACACACCAAAACTGGTGCATGCTTGTTTTTTGGGGCGCACCGACGGTTTTGTTTTTTTTTTTCCAAAAAAAATTATATATGTATATTCCTAAATACATGTCTCATTTTATAAAAAAATTGTATTTAATATGTCAATCATTCAGAGACATGAAAGGAGAGAAGAGGGGGAACAACAGCAACAACAGGTGGAGCAGTATGACATGGTTCGCCTATGGGAGGCATGAGAGAGGGAGAGAGATGCATACCCTCGCCTTATTACAGTAGCTACCCAGGGGCTCCTAGGGCGGGTAGGCCTCCTCAAGTTCTATGAGGCAGCTACTTCCCTAAAGGTCCATGGTGTGTTTTTGAGACATCTTATCGGCAGGTGGAATGCCCATCGACATGCTTTCTAGGTTGGTCCTAACCAGTGGTACATGCCCACTGAGGAGGACATATATTTCATCACAGGGCTATCGAGGAGGGGTGGATTTTCCCTCGTTTTGAGAGGTTCAAGTTGGCTATGTAGCAGGGAGTCAGTTGGTGTACTCCTAGAGATACATTAGCACAGATATACTATCTCCTTCAGATTTTCAGGTCTCCGGAGGTCAGTTATGTATTGGCGCATTTGGTAGTCAAGAGGTGAGGTGCCTCTCACTTCTGATTTCAAACATTTCACACAACACCATTGATGGGAAACACATTAGTTTCTCGCTTCTATATTATGTTGATTCTTTAGTACAGGAGCCACAACTTGTCAGGTGGTTTGCCATTTTTTTGCGGTAGTTCTGTACAGCCTTAGGTAGATGTCGTGCTCATGCACAAGGGAGGGTCAACTTCCCTTTTTCTTTAGAGCTTTTTTGTTTATTTTTTGAGAGGTTTCTAGAGATGAGGCCTAATTTTATTCAACAGCCTCGTAGGCCGATGTTCGAGGCACGGATGCACATGTGGGGACAGATGATGCCCAAGAGGGGCGAGACTGTGTTTTCTGAGAGGATATTGCATGATGCACTGGAGTTTCTAGCCAGTGTTGACGAGCATCCCTTCATTATTGTCCCCTGTCCTTATGCTGGTTTGGATTGGTGAGGGTGTGCCAACATCCTCTTCACAGATGATGAGCCGCTGGATGATAGAGGTAATATTACTGTTTTATTTAAATTTATTCTAACATGTTCTTTAACTTGTTTTTATTGAATTGTGTAATGAAATTGTCTAATTATTGTTGGGTCTTTTGATGGCGAGGAATTGCTAGCACCACCACATGATCCAGGTGTGGATCTTGATGACGATCAAGGTATGCCAGATGATCAGGATCATCAAGAGGTCAGTGCAGAGAGAATTGCTCCTGCTGGTGTGCCGATACCACCTTTTGCTAGGCACGGTCGGCTTGATAACAAATATAGGATGGAGTTGGGCGACCAAATCACTGCATTGATTGTTGAGGTGGCCATCAGGCCCGCTACTATGAGAAACATACAGGCCGATGGTAGGTTGTTACATATGTGGAGAGGCATGTCGCGTGACATGTACAACCTGATGCGGCATGTCGTAGGAGCTACAACCTTAGTTACGAAGCTAAGGAGGACCATTGCACGTTATAGGCATGGTCGAGACGTAGCACGTGATCGACAGTCCACGAGTAGCGACGCATCATCTGATGATTTTTCACCTCGTGTCGCGCCAGATGAGCAGCCTTCACTAGCATCGAGCAGCAGTCATTATGGAGAGCAGGC
Source organism: Pinus albicaulis (assembly GCA_034641835.2). Classification (NCBI taxonomy): domain Eukaryota; kingdom Viridiplantae; phylum Streptophyta; class Pinopsida; order Pinales; family Pinaceae; genus Pinus; species Pinus albicaulis. The sequence goes on from CM076577.1 coordinate 309,257,261, forward strand.
TGGACCATTAGCCACATCCAGTCTGCAGCCTGCAGCATCCAACAGTAATCATGATCATGAGCAGGCTGGACCATTGACCGTCGAGGCTGCACCATTGACTGAGCAGGCCTCGACTAGTACTGTTATTGATGTACCACCATCTGATCCATAACATTTATATTACGGTTGTATATTTTTGACATTATTTATATATATATGGTCCATGTATTTTGTGTTCATGTTGCAATTATACTTAATTTACATGTTGGTGATCATCATGATGTGTATATTGATAGGTCATGTTAGATATGTTCATTTAATGTGCAGCTTGTAGATAGATGTGTATGTGATAGCATGAGTTATTTAACATGAGATGTATATTTGATGTTTGTGTTGTGATGATGTTATACAATGCTAATTGTGTTTTGTTAGATAATCATGATCACGATGATGTTAGCGAATTTGAATGTGTTTTTTAGTCGAATAAGATGTTTGTACGATGGTTATCATGATCGTGATGTTTATTAATTAATTTAATATTAAATGACCAAGATATTTATTAAATATTATGTTGTGATTGTAATTGAAATTTTAATTTTAATTGTATGTAAAATTGTAAAATTATATTTGTATTTGTAATTGTAATTTTAACTGTAATTGTATGTAAAATATTTGTAAAATTTTAATTGTAATTGTAATATTTAATTTATTGTGAAATGATTGTAATTGTAATTGTATATATGAAAAATTGTAAAATTGTAATTGTAATTGTAATTGTATGTAAAATATTTGTAAAATTTTAATTGTATTAATGTGAAATGATTTTATTAAAAAAGTTTAAATTTGTAAATTTGTAAAATTGTAAATAATTGTAAAATAATAAATCTAGAATAATATGAATTTTTTTAACATAATAAAGTTTATAAAATAATGCAAATAAATTCATGTACTTTAGGGTTATCATTATTTTATTATGATCTTACATACCAAAAAAAAGAACTTTATACAGTACGCCATTTTTATTGAGATCAACATAATTGCAAATTATCAAGTGAAATATTGATTTTAACATTAATTCAAAATACATATTATAATGTTTCGAAAAAAAGAGTCTTATAAGGTATAAGGTAATTAAGTCCTCTTCTTTATAAAAACCCATTTTAAAAAGTATAAATATTGATGAATTAATAACACATCTACCATTTCACATGTACTAATTCCATTGAATAGATTTTAGAAGAATTCGAGTATATTACCATTGCGTTGCCTCTTAGGATACTAATTCCATGAACATATTTTAGAAGAATTTGAGTGTCAAGAATGAAAAAAAAAAAACCATTTTTGGACTATTTGCATTTTATTAAAAGGTTTTTGAGATTTTTTGTGGGGTTTATGGGTTCATGGGACAGTAGACAGTACCGACCCTGTTGTATTGGTATTTCAGTTGAATTTTTCCTAGCAGCGATATGACCGAATCTTGTAGCTATGCATTTAACAAAGAACCCATATATTTTGAGAATATGATTGAAGACTGTTGTCATATACTTGAGCACTATTACATTTCTTCACCATATTAGCACAAAATATAAAGAATAACTTTTTTCACCATAATAACACACAACTTTCAAAAAAGAAAACACTCCATTCTGTGTTTCGAGGCATTTTACGCAAATGATAGGCATTTCTATGGAGTTTTATCCATATTTTGCAATTTAATGAGGGTTGGAGGGAGCTTACAATCCTGTATCTGTAAGTAACTGCACCCTTCGGTATAACCAAATAAAACTCAGGCAGACTTCTTAGCGAAGTAAACTAGCCATAATCAATTCCTTCGAGACCTCAACAGAAGAAATAGATATGCATGTCAGAGGCTCCTGTTGGCACATTTTCTTGTTGCAGGTTGTGGAAAAGTTCAAGTTTCTTTTTTTGAAAGAAGAAGAGGTGTAGTTTTGAAAAGAAATGACCCAAATATTTTCACAACAAAATGTACATTTCCAACATGTCTAAAAACTAAAATATCTCCAACTTCAATAAACTGCTCAGAAACAAAAATTTCCCAACCATTTGTGAAAATTGTTCACGTCTTAGCGTAGCACATGTTCACATGCCACAATTGCCCACTTGGGCCCTGTAGTATTGCATCTTCACACACCCCACATTGCATTCTCTCCACATAATCAGTGGGGACCTCCTACAATAAACAAAATGCTTTAGAAGAATAGTTATTTCCATCAAGAATTTATCCAATTCTAATTTCAAGAATAAACAAAATTCTAATTCTCAATTTCTATCATTGGAGTTCACTAAATTTTGATGTACACACCTAAAAGTAATTTCGGTGCCTTAACCGCAAATCAGTGCTACTATACATATAACGACACCGGGGTGTTTTAGTTACTGCGCATCGGTGCGTTTTAGTTACTACGCATCGGTGTCATGTTACCAATGGGTGCACCGGTGCGTTGTTGTTAAGCGACGCGTCGGTGATAAATAACCGCAAATAAAAAAATCGCAACTCTATTTTTTTTAAGTGAAAAAAAATGGTAAACTGAAAAATGGGCGGAAAAATATTTTCGAAAATCTAATTTCATAAAACAATTCTTTAAATACTAAACACTTTTTATTATTTCACTATTTTTGCAAACAATTTTAGCCAGAGATTTGCAGAAGACATACTTGGAGTAAGAGAGCACGAGAGCACTATGGAGCAACGAAATACCTTTGAACAAAAGTATTCAGACAATTAGAATTCCAAACCTGTGGTGATTCAAATCCTGTAGCATAGAATTTCAAAAGATCTCATGATTAAATTTGATTATTTTTTTTACTTTTTCTGCAGTTTTTTTATGAAGTAAGAAAAAAAATTCAATTTTTTTTTCATTTTCAGAAACAAAAGAAAGAAAAAATCCATTTTTACCCTAAACCCTTCATTTTTTTTTGTTTCTGCCATTTCTTCTCCCTGTTTCTGTGATTTTAGAATTAGGGCTTTTCATTTTAGATTTATAGGGTTTGTATTTTTTAATGAAATTGCTTCAGAATCCATCGCATTGAATAGTTTTTTCTTCCATCAAAATTTCGAACTAGCTACCGAGGTTCATCATAAAGATAAGATTGACATCCAACCCACAGGCCAACTTGCATAGTCGGATCCCAATCCATGTCGGCCCTTGCATGAATTTTTGAAAAAAATGATTTTTTTTATTGGTGTGCCCTGCGTAACCTAGAGCACCGGTGCGCTGTATATTCCCAGCGCACTGTGAAAGTAATGTGTAATAAAAATTAAAAAATATTTTTTTCATTAGTGCGCCATATGTAAAATAGGGCACTGGTGCGCTATTTCATTATGGCACACTGCGAACGTGTTGTTTCACAAAAAAATGTTTTATTGTGTTAATCGGTGCACAATGTAACATATAACGCACCGCACCGGGTCTCCTAGTTGACAGAGAGCACCATATGGTGGTCCCTTATTTGCGCGGGGTGTTTATGCTACAAAAACTAACACTAGACGATTTTTATTATTTTCTCTATGTTAATTAGTGCGGTGGTTAACATGTAACACACTGATGCTCCATGTTGACATAGAGCACTGTACGGTCTATTATACTATTTGGGAGATGTGTTTATAAGACCCCCACCCACTGACGTTGATGCGTACACCATCAATGGCACACCGGTTTTTTCAGATATTTTTTTTTACCTTAAAAGTTGACAATTTATTTATAAATATATTAATGAATGATATGGTACATGTTTCAGATTGATAAAGAAATGACTGACAAGAGATCAAGTAATAAAAATACTTATAACACATCAAGAAAAGAAAAAACTGCAAGTTCTTTGTAAATTCTTTACAAAAAATATTATTTTTGAACTATATGTAAGTTTAACTAATATGTACTATTTATTATATATCATGCAGAGCCACAAAATGACGAAGCTCGGTAAGATTATTTCTGATCTAGGACCAGAAGAGCGTAAAAGCTTGATGGAAAATTTGCAAAAGGATGAATCAGGGGAATGAAAAAATACTATCGATCCAATATGAGTTTCTTTTTTTAATTTTCATTAATAATATACTTAAAATTATTAGATAACATGTGTCAAACAATCTATTAATTCACATCTGTTTAATGTATTACAGGGACCAACAACTCATAAAATGAATGTTGTTCTAAGAAAAGAAAAAAAATAGAACATGCAAATGCAAATCAATTACTCAGCTCATCTGGAGTGGTACTCGAGGTTAACGAAAGGGGGAAAAACTTTTACAAAAGTTTGAGGGATCTAGTGGAACGAATGTATAGACGTTCTTTCCACTTACAATACAAAAATCAATACAATGATTCCAAGAACCAAATTTTATCTAAACTACAGGAAGAGTTTCCAGAGAATTGGTCAATGAGACATGTTAGACTTTTAATAGCAAAAACGTACAACAAAAAAAAAAATGAATGAAAAAGTAATATTCCTTTAAATGTTTGTCCAGAATTATTTATAAATATCACTTTTGTTATATTTATTTTTCATATATCGATATAAAAACTAAATGGTTTATTGTCATGTTACATTTTCAGGAAGATTATGAAAATCTCAAAAGATGAACGAGCTGATATTAGAAATATGCCAGTAGGAATGTCCAAAAAGGTGTACAAGGAGATGGTCAAAGAAATGGAAAAAATTGCATCGTAGGAGGAGCCATCTCAACAACAACATGCTTCAAATGTAATATGTAATCATTGAATTTTTCGATCCTTAGGTACAATAAATAAACAATTTAGCATTAAATATTAATTTTTAAGTATTTTCTTGCAGAAAAGAAAAGAAAATGGAACCCATTCAACACATAAAACAGGACGAAAAGGAAGAAAAGGGTTGATATCTAAGTTTGTGAGTAATTGTTACTTCCTTATAACAACTTAACTAGATTTAATTTTTGTATTTTTTAGGTTGTTTTACAAAAATCATCATTGAATGTCTTCAAACATGTGCTAACGTACAAAGAAGAACCATCGGATGAATTGATTGAGATTGGGTTAAATATGGGTTGTGAGTATATGTTGGCATATCAGAAATTAATTGTGGAATTTGTAAGGATCTATCGATCTTGTTTTACTTAGCTCCATCTATAATTAATAGAACAAAAAAAACTTTTATATTAAATATACGATTTGTTATGGGGTATAAAACTTGCAGAAAACAAAGTATGGAACTATGCCAACAGATGAAATCTTGAAATATGGCATGGTACATGGTTTTGAAAGAATGTGTATAGTTTATGAGTCAATTGTTGCTATGGTACCTCATTTATTTTCAATTTACATTGATGTATATTATTTAATATTGAAATTTTCATTATTCTCACCAATGTATATACACTCATTACAGTTTATTTTTATGTTTATAGAAGGAAGGTGAAGAAGAAGGAAACAATCAACACCTTGAACAAAACATTTCTGAAAATAACCCAAGTCATGGAAGTAGCTCTAGAAGTGACAACAATTCAAGCGAATAATGATGATCACTATGTTTGGATATCAAAGCAAGCTGTTGTATTTTTTGAATTATTTTTCTACGAAATCAGACAATTTTTTTAATGTAATGGACATAGTGTCCCAATTGAAAGTCAAAGGGATACCAATAACTGTCTCATTTTGTATGACAAAGACTACGTTATTCATATATATATATATATATATATATATACATTTTATTTAATTATATTGTGTTCTCCATTGTCATTGTGAAATGTAACACCACTGATTAAATTTATGGATGATTAAATATTATAATGAAGATATGTGAAATTTGATGATATGATATAACAAATTAATCCAAACATCATATTCAGATGTAGTAATAAAAATTTAATTCATATGAATATTGTTATAAGATATATATGTGTCGACTTTTGATGAATAATGAATTTTAAAAAATCACAATAATTATGATATGATATAACAAATTAATCCAAACATCACATTCAAATGCCTAAATAAAAATTTAATTAATATGAATATTGTTATAAGATGTGTCAACTTTTGATGAATAATGAATTTTAAAAAATCATAATAATTTCACTGTCACAATTCAGTGTTTCTAAAAAATACAAAATGAACATCGATGCGTTTGTATGCTGCAGTGCACCGGCGCATTTCAACAACCTATGGGCACTGCACAAATACCAAAACCAATTAAAAATCTCGGTGCGTTTGTGCGATACTGCGCACTGGTGCGTTTATGTGAGACTACACATTGGTGCATTTGTACGACGTATGGGCACTGCACAAATACCAATACCAATTATAAATCTCAGTGTGTTTGTCTAATACGACGCACCGGTGCGTTTCTAAAAGTCTACGTATCAGTGCATTGAGACGACCTATAGGCACTAAAAAAATCCCAAGACCAATTAGAACGGCTCCGTGTGTTGTATCACCAATACTACGCCCGGTGCATTTTTATACCTTGACAGCCCAGTGCATGCACCTTTGACCGCTGTGGGGCCATCGTCTAGAAGACACGCACTGGTGCGTTGAAACCTTGGTAGCACACCGATGAAAAAACATCCGTAATAACCTCCGACTGCCCAATTTTTTTATTTGTGTTGAATTTCTGTTAAAAGCTCCGCCAAAACCTCTGTAACCATCAACAGATGTTGTAGCAAATGTTTTTTTGACAATTTTGGCCAATTTTATAACACTAAAAACCTCCTTTATAACCTTCGCTAGAGGGTATTTTCCTTGTAGTGATGATTTATCCCATGTTATTACCACATTTATGCAGACTTTGGGGACAACAGAAGATTGCCTCCCAGGAAGAAGCCCTGGAGATTGCCATGAAGTTAGAAGTTGCGCCAAGAGATGACACTCAGTTCATGGCACTACATATCTAGATCCATCTAGAGGCAATGCACTTAGAAATTCAAAACCTACGGAAGGATCAAGGTAAGGAAGCTAGCTCGGATATATGATGCATACGTTGCAGGGTGTCGGGCCATACTAAGGATTAATGCCCTTTGTTATTGGATTATATGCAGGCCAGAGGGCCAAGCCCTCTATGCCCTAGGGAAATGGCTGGACCTAGTAGGCCCATGCTATGGTGCACTGACTATCGAGTAGTAGGAAGACATGACATATATCACTGCCCACGGTTAGGTGCCTATGTTCCAAAATTGAAACAACAGTGGTGTAGATTCTGCTCGTCCGTGGGTCATGACGAACAAAACTGTTAGATATTTGACCTCATGGTATTACGGGGAAACCTATACAGGATGAAGGCAGACCCCTCATCACCACTATCTCCTTCTGGGTGGGGAAGATCTCCCGCAAGAGGAAGGGGAGGAGGGAGAGAGGGGAGTGTAGGTCGAGGACATGGACAGCTGATCTGCTATAATTGTGGGGACGTGGGACATTTTGCACAAGATTTCCCATACCCTGTGCACCATTCCTGCAGATATTGCAGGCAATTTGACCATGTCATTGAAGACTTCCCGGTGCTAATAGAAAAAATGCAGGAGAAACAGCATATGCCCACACAAAATGTTCAACGGTTTAAGGCAGAGCCATGGTATGATGGACCATGTATCAATGTGATCACACGCAGTGGCATTGCCACCGGAGGAGTCGAGGAAAAAGCTGCGACTGAGTCACTAATCCAAAAAGCTATGGAAAAAATGGAAAGCTTAGATCCGAGAAAGGGGAAAGAAACCTTCATGGAAGCTCGGAGGGAGATGACCAAAGATGAAGCATCTACTTCAAAAGGTATGGTAGATCCAAAATCAGACGAAGAAGCTAAACCATTTATCTAGGCATGTATGAAGTTGTTGCACAACCAGAAGGCAGTAGAGAATCTCCAAGCATTAATAGATAGTTCCGCAAAAAAGGTTGCCTCACAACTAGAGGTTAAAACTGTGAACAAGCTATACAAGAACAAAAAAAGGACTGGAAGAGAGATGTGCATGACTCCGCAGATTAGAGACTACGAAATGGATCAAGTCATCCTTGACTTAAGATCAGACGCAAATGTCCTACCCAAGCAAACCTGGCAAAGAATGGGAGAACCTAAGCTAGAATGGTCTACTATTCAGCTACGGATGGCTAATCAATATTATCCCATTGGGACAACTAACAAAGGTTGTAGTAGACATTGTAGGTGTTAAATTTGATGTTGATTTTGAGGTAGTCCAGATAGTGGATGACGCTGACCCCTAACCCACGCTCCTGGGCCTGGATTGGGATATTGACATGGGAGGTATCATTAATTTAAAATGGAGCATGATATTTGAAAGTGAAGGTACACGGGTGATATTCCCTTTGGATCCAGCAGAAGGTGAGTCGTACACTAAACCAGTATGAGAGGAGGAGGATGTTGATCACATCTACAAGCTGACCACCCAGGACGACAATTGGATCAACCCCATGGCTAATGGTATGTTATGCTGGGAAACAGACAATGAATTCTTATCTAACTCAGATGGAGAGATAAAAAATTGGTAGAACCAATTGCATGATGTATCTGCATCGCGGTGTCTTGAGATCTCAAAAAGCTTCTGATGCATCTCCTTAGAGGTAAGAAAACTACCCTACTTTGATGGTTCTAGTAATAAGAATTTTCTTAAAGAAATTGAAGTAGATATCCCTGCAGAACAGAGATTTTGGGCCCTTGAATTGGCCATGTGCGTGACCCCTGCATGATGGTGGGAAACCCATAAGGGAGCTTTTCAGGACTGGGGGGAATGACAAAAGATGATGATCCTACAATTTGACCCTCTAGTCAGACTGTTGATGGAAATATTCTCGGCATGAGGGGATCCGCACAAGAACTTGGCTTTCTGGATGGAAGTATGGAATGAAAACACATGGAATGGATAGGTCCATATGTTTTTTCACGCGTTCGGACCAATCCCCACCACTTGGTATTTGGATGTAGAACTACACCAATGTAACTGTCACTGGGGTATAGTGACTGAGGATTTTGTAATGACGGTTGGATTGGCAGGAGGAATGGAGAAACTTGATGAAGCCCTGTATGATATAAATGCTCTGGTCTTTAATGAATCCCTACCTAAGAAAGAGTTCACTACACCAGCCTGTGATATGCAGATGCAGTACATTGTCCACTGCAGAAATTTGTCAGTGGAAGACTGTGATGAGGAACCTCGGAATATCACTATCCCAAATTTAGAAGGAGAACATGTCATTGTAGCACCCTTGCTATAGGCAGTTGATGTTACCAAACCATTGAAACTGAAGGAAGTTAACATTGGCACGGAGGCACAACCCAAGATGGCCAAGATTGTGGATTACTGTGATAATGACACAGTAGGAAAAATCACGGAACTACTGACTGAATATCAGGATCTATTCCCCAAAAATTTCTCGAAACTCAAGGGGATCGTCAAGGATATGGGTGTTATGAAGATTACCTTGAAGTCGGATGTTCGCCCTGTCAAACAACGGCCCTATCACTTGAACCCTAAATATAAGCAGAAAGTCAAGGAGGAAATTGAGAAGATGTTGGCCACAGGTATCATTGAACTGGTGGAATAGTCAGATTGGGTAAGTCTTATGGTGGTCCAGGAAAAGAAGACTAAAGGAGAGATACGTATCTACGTAGACCTACGCAAGTTAAATGATGTCTACGTACATGACCCCTTCCCTACGTCGTTCTCCGACGAAATTCTGGATAATGTGGGAGGTCAGGAAGCTTACTCATTTACTGATGGATTCTCAGGGTACCATCAGATCTGCATAGCGCCTGAAGACCGCAACAAGACAACCTTCATGACCGAATGGGGATCTTTCTAGTAAATTGTCGTGCCATTCGGACTAAAGAATGCCCCTGCCATATTTTCATGCGTAGTTGTAGCAATATTCAAAGAATTCATTCATAAGTTTTTGGAAGTCTATTTTGACGATTGGATAGTTTTTGGTTTAGTAAAGAACCATGTGTCAAACCTGCGCCTGTTGCTGAATGCCTACAGGAAACACCAAATTTAGCTAAACATCAAGAAATGTATATTTTTTGTCCCATTTGAGATTCTATTGGGACACGTGGTGTGTCAGCAGGGTTTGATGGTTGACCCAACCAAGATCATGATTATCATAAATTTGGCAGTCCCCACTACTGAGAAATAGCTGCGTTCCATCCTAGGCCACACTGACTACTACAGGAATTTTATTCAGGGGTATGCTTTGATCATCGCTCTGATGGAAAAGTTGTTGAAGAAGGATGTCTCTTTTTTTTTGGGATGATGAGTGTTAAAAAAGCTTTGAGCTACTACAGGAAAATATGGTAACTACACCTATTCTTATATTCCCTTACTGGGTAAAGGTTTTCATGTACATGTGGATTCATCAGGGATTGCATTAGGAGCTGTCTTGGCACAACCTAGAGAAGGGGACATCGATCACCTAGTTTCTTTTGCTAGTATGAAGCTCTCGAGTGCAAAGCGTAATTATTATACCATGGAGAGCGAAGGATTGGCAATGGTGTATGCCCTCCAGAAATAAAGGCACTATTTATTAGGAGGACACTTCAAGATGTTCATAGATCATTCAGCTTTAAAATACTTGGTAAATAAGCCTATGTTGGGGGGGGGGGGGGGGGCGGGGGGGAATTTGTAGGTGGTTACTAGTGTTTCAGGAGTATGATTTTTAAATCATCGTGAAACTGGGGAGGTTGAACGTTGGGCCTGATCACTTGTCTCGGATCGAGAATGGGGAAGAGCCAACCAACCTCGAAGAAGGATTAATTGATGCACAACTATTTGTTATCAAGGTGGTTGACGAGCACTTTGCAGATGTTATTCATTTTTTGACCACGCGTAAGGCATTTGATGGCTACTCAGTGCCACAGAAAAAGGAATTGGTCGCCCGTGTGGTCGACTTTACCATAATCACAAGACAATTGTACAAAATAGGCACGAATGAGGTACTACGAAGGTATTTATTGGAACACGAAAGGCAAGATATCTTGTTCATGGCCCACGGAGGGATTGCAGGAGGGAATTATGCAAGAAAAGCCACTGCATAGAAATTATTAAGGGTTGGGTTGTGGTGGCCCACATTGCACAGCGATGCCCACGCGTACTGCTAGGCCTCTAACTCGTGCCAACGAACTGGAAAGCACTCACATCGAGATGAGATGCCCCTACAACCCCAGATGGCTCTGCAAGCATTCGAAAAATGGGCCATAGATTTTGTGGGACCCATCAATCCCCCATGAAAGAAGACAGGTGCCCAGTATATCATCACCGCCACTGATTGTGTAACCAGATGGGTAGAAGCAAAAGCTGTCAAGGATTGTACTGCGGACACTGCTGCACACTTTATTTTTGAACATATTCTGACCAGGTTTGGTTGCCCAAAGATCCTAATAACCGACCGAGGTACACATTTTGTTAATGAAACTATTGTGGTTCTTACTGAAGAATTCCAAATCCACCACGTGAAGAGCACCCCGTTTCATCCACAGGTGAATGGGCCCATAGAAGCCTTCAATAAAATTTTGGAACATGTGCTCACGAAGGTATGTAACGCTAAAGTGATTGGGATGTGGGCATCCCCTTAGTACTCTGGGCCTATAGGACCAAATGTAAGAATCTCATGGGAAAGACACCCTTCAGAATGGTCTATGGGAAGGAGGTCGTCATGCTTATGGAATACATTGTTCCTTGTCTATGCATCTCAGCATTCACAAACATGGCAAAACCAGACATCATGGAGGAATTCTTGGCATAGCTACTGGCCCTGGAAGAAGATCGATTCATTGCTCAATTCCACTAGCAGGTTCAGAAGGCTCGCGAAAAACCTTGGCATGATCGACATATTCAACAGAAGATATTTAAGGAGGACAAATTGGTATTACTTTAGGACATCTAGTTTGCGTGACACCCAGGGAAGTTTTGTAAGCACTGGCTGGGCCCATATATTGTGAAGGAGATTACCGATGGTGGTGCGGTCAGGTTTTCTACGCTGTGCGGAGACTTCTTGCCAGGGTATGTTAATGGAAGTCGTCTAAAACCCTATAGGGACAACCTGGTGTTGACCAAATGACTATATGGTCGGAGTAGCTATGTAACGGATGCTGCGCACATCAGGCAGGGTCAATGGCTATGCAGGGATGATGCGTAGGGAAGGAGGTACAAAGGGGTACGATACAGGCACAAGGGTGGTATGCGGTATAAAAAAATATCCATTGGAATGGGGAAATTGCATGAAAAACTAATTTTACCATTGAACGGAATGAGAAAGTGGCAGTTAATGTGGCGATCTAGAAGGATTTTTTACTATTTTCGTAATGATAGATGGAAATTAAGGCTAATATGACCATTTTTCGTCATCATGAGCTATAAGAAGAGGGGCGTCGGTCACAAGGGGTTTGTTTGTTGTCCGAAACTCTTGTGCCTTGGGCACCTCGGTGAATTTTGTCTAGTCTCTACAGTTGCCATCCGCATGCTTGAGCGAGCTACCCCTTTTGATTGTAGCAACCCTGAATTTATCTTCCAAGCAAGAATGAACGCTACTAACCCCCCTGAGTCCTTGCCCGTCATGGCTTCCGTGGACGTTGGATCTAACGAGGTATTCAAAGTAACCCCTGAAATGGAGGAGGTCGTGTCTATGCCAGCAAAAAGGAAAGGAAAAGGGAAGGTGAAGGGAACAGAGAAAGGAAAGGAAAAAGAGACGAGGTGGGATAGGGTCAAACCACGCACGTCCCATTGAATTGTACATTCCCCCCGGAAGGTCACGCACGTCCCATTGGATTGTACATTCCCCTCGGAAGGTGCTTAAGGGTCGCTCGTCGGATTCATCCAAGCGCCCTATGACGACCACAAAGGAAGCTCTGCATTTGACTCCACTATCCTGGCTGCCACCACATCTTAAGCCAAGCAAGCCTACGACGTGGGCCCCCAATAATTTCGATGTCGTCCACGCCTACCTACAGATCCTGCTAGTCCCAGCAAAAGTATCGCTGCATGGAGATATGTTTGAAGGCCTCCCCCTCCTTAAATTCGATGATCATGATCTAAGCAATTTGGAAGCCTTCCCGACCCTGGCTCCATAATTATATCTTGAAAGGGTGATGTACGGTAATGTGCAGAAGGTCAAACCAATGCCATGGGCACACGGGTTGGAAAAATTAGGTATATTGAAATTGTTGCATATCCACCACTTTGGCTACTACAATATCACTGGTCTGGTTGTTCGCCACTGTTGGCACTAGTCCATGATGGGTGTTTGTGGATCCAGGGTCGCATCCCGATTAACACCACTTTAATTCACCGAATCAACGACCTCCCCATGCATGGGAAAATTCCTAAGGAGGGCATTGGTAAGAAGTATGAGCAGCATATTGCTGATGACGTTCAAAAGAAATATCATGGTGTTCGCAACCAAAGATGGTTTCAATTAGATACAATAAGTGATCCAGGGATGCACATGGGTACCCTGTTGCTTGCATGCAAATTGATGCACAAATTCCAGGCATGGGCCGTCCCCACCTATGTAATTCAACTTGCTAGTAGATGCGAAAAGGGGGTCTGCTTCAACTGGTCATAGTACCTTGCGATGAATTTTTAGACAATGTGCACAAGGCCTAGGATCAAGGAAAATATTTTTGCTACTCCTGTCTGATACTGTTAATTTCCTTAGTTGCGTGGGAAGGACCTGATGAGGCAGTGTTCCCCGATCTTGAGCCAAGAATTTGTGAGGGAGAACGGTTTGCAAACCTTTCGGATTCTAAGAATTCTAAGCGACTCAAGGATAACAAGGTCTTCTGGGCACTATATGATCAAGCCCTAGCAGCGAAAATTCATTCCTAGCTGCGCTTGTCGCCTATGGTATATAACAAATTCAAGGATATCGCGGCATTCCAGGTTACCATGAACAATGTGCAGGTTCAGGCCCACAAAGATCCAACTTGGAATAACCTTCCTTACATGGCCACAGAAGCAGATATTGAACAAGTGATTTCAACTTGGCCACTAGAGTGGAAGATTGGTGCCAAGACGTCTGGCCCAGGCACAACAGGCACATCCGGCCAAAGCACCACCCTGAAGGATACTCCTCCACCAGACACAACGAAGGGGCCTGAGGCACATGCTATAGAGAAGAGCACGACCCAAGAGATCCCTAAGGACACCACCATGGGGACAGAGCCAGTGTCGCAACAGGACAAAGAAATTGACGGGCTTAGTGTCGAAGATACGACGTCGCCACATGGCATCAAACGCACCAGTGAACCTCCAAAAGGGTCTAGGAAGAAGCGCAAGGATATTAAGCCTGGTACGGATGTAGAGGTCACATTGATAGAAGAGGACTTAGAGAATATTGCAGACACCGTCACTATTGTGCCAGAGGACCGATGGACTGCTTTGGAAGGACAACACAAGGCCACGATAGAAGCATTGCAATCTGAATTTCAGGCCCTACAGCTGAAGGCAGACACACTTCAGGTGAGCGTGGATCAAGAGAGCCAGCCAGCTACAATTGCAGCTTTGACCACCATTGCGGGAAATCAGATCTGCCCCCTCTGAGGCGCATGTTTTACGATGATACCCACAGAATTATGCAACCAAGTCCATGCATGCTCTTTGGTTGATCTCGATGTGGGGCATTTAATGGGTGCGTAGCTGCGTGACTTGTTTACCTCCATCATCGCTGAGCTTTAGTACAGGGAATTGTGAGCGCAAAAACACCTTAGTGAAGCTGAGAAAACTATTTTGACAAAAGCTTTTGAAGCCGCCCAAGCCCAGGCAGCGCACATCACTGCCATCGCACAGCAGGCTGAATTACAGAAATTGATTGATTGGCTCTACGAGGATATGTCAGAATTAATTCTTGTCTCCGCTGCACAACAGGCAAAGATTGAAGGCTTGGTAGCTACTTTGAAGGCATCTTGAACTAAAGTACAGGTTTTTAAGACTGATTTGGAGCTTCAGATAGCATCGCTATAGGCCAAGCTCCAACCTGAGACCCCTCCAGAGGTGTGTGCCCAGCGAGTTGTGCTTGTCATGGAAGCTACAATCAGTATTACCACACAAATCAATCAAGGCACCACCTTGTTTGAGACTACTATGGATTTATGGTCTCAGGTGCAGGGTGACCCCCTCCTTCACCAAATTGATCAGGAGCTGCACTAAAAGGAGCAAGATTTTGAGCAGATGGAAACCACTATGACCACCCTTGCCCCAGCCCAAAGACTAGCGCGCCTTCGTACCAGCCACGCACTCAGAAGTGAAATTGTGGGGCTCTGGCGTAAGAAGCAGGTACTCACTGACCATCTGACGCCCTTGATTGACGAAGTTATTAAGCTTTCACAGGAGTTAGAAGGGGTCGTGAGACAGTTGAATCAGACCTTGGAAAGTGTCACCACAACTATTGAAGGACCGACTTCAAAAAAGTTGGTTGATATTGCACAGAATGCAGCCACATAGAGCATAGGTGCTATTCCCTCGTTGGCTGCTGCTATTGAGCAGCTCCAGGAAACAATGAAGACCCCGTCGTCACTATGACTCAGGATGACTCACAATATTGTGTTGGGGGACTGTTGGAACAAGGTCCCCTAACCACAGTTTTGGGCTAGTTTTGTAATATTTTGTAATATTTAGTCTAGCGCAAGAGCTTTGGGGTGGGTCAAAGCCCCCGATGAATTGTAAAGGGGTCAAAGGGTAGAGCAGGAGTCCGTAAACCATGGTTTGCGGACCATAGAATAGCGCAGGCTAATATGTTATAAATAGATAGATAAATCGAGTCTATAGAGAGGCTAAGTGGTGATTAAGATTGGATACGAACTTGTGGATCTTTTGTGTCGATTGTCTGGGTAAGGGCTCCTGCTGGCTATGTGCGTGGAGACCCTAAGTCCTGCTATGTGTGGACCCCACTGGTTGTGTACGTGGGCTGGTAAATAGAGTCTGTAAGTCGGATATAGATATGAATGAATGAGAAGGTTGTTGATGATATTTAAATACTATTGTGTTATGATTAACGGCTACGCTTATGTTCTAATATTGTGTTTTCTCTCTGAATACTGATGATATACTGATGTGCATGTGGATGCGATATTATGAATGTGTAAATCTGGTTTAAATACTCTGCTCGATTTACTTGTTATTTACGATATGTTCTCTGTCAATATACTGTTAAGAGGTTCTGTATTAGGGATTCCCCCACGCAGGTCTGTTAGATTTGAAGGGACCTGCTTTAATTAATTTTCTCTCTCCCAGGGTACAGAAAACTGGTTCTAGCACCCTCCCATACTACTTTGGGTGAGACCTTGACCTGCATAAGCAGGTCATTGCTAAAAGGGCCAGTAGTATAGGGTTTGTTGGAAAACCTTAAAACTGAACCTGCGTCAAGACCTCTAAAGCTAACAGAGCTCTACCCCCAAGAGGAAACCAGGGTCAAGGACAACTTGATGATGACACCAGGAGGGATCTTCGGAGGAAGAAGCTTTGTTTCACTTGTCAGGAGCCATGGGCACCAGGCCATAGGTGTGCAAGAGGGAAGGCACACTCCATAGAGGGCTTCTCAGATAGTGATGGGGATGAGGAGGCATTATTTGAGATGGGAGGAGAGGACAGTGTAGCACCCAAGGAGGGAGGACCTCCACCTCCACCCACACCAGTAGCAGGAGGATCCGCATTTGCACCTTTAGGAGGGGTCCTCGCATCACTGCGTGGGGTACCCAAGTATTTGACCTTGAGGATCTGGGGTATAATATAGGGACAACGTGTTTCAGTGCTTGTGGAAAATGGGGCCACACACAACTTCATTTATACATAGATGGTACATAGGAGGGCCATTACGACATAGGAGTTTGAAGGGTTCTTATTGCAAGTGCTGGGAGATAGGACCATGTAGTGCGCCACCTATGTCCCAGCGCTAACTGTAACCATGGGGAACTACTCCATGACTGACCACTTCTTTGTGGCTGAAATTCTGAAAAATAACATAGTGTTGGGATTCTAGTGGCTCGACACCCTTGGTATATTCACCACTGATTGGAAGATACTGGAGATGGATTTTCCAAACTTATATGGTGAACCGATGATGTTGAAGGGCATATTGCACTCATACCCACCACAGGAAGTTTTTTCATATAGGATGGAGGTTGATTTGAGGCGTGGAGATATAGAGTGGGCTATGGAGTTGAGGATCTCGGAGGCTGGAGGTGTGACCAAGCCACCTCATCCTGATATTCAGGCTATTCTAGACAGATACCCGATAGTATTTGGGGACATACCACCAGGCCAGCCACCTGACCTAGGATTTGAGCATACCATTGAGTTGAAGCACGAGATGCAAGAAGTGATCACAACCCCCTATAGGCATCCTAAGGCCTACAAGGATGAGATTGAGAGAGCTATCCATGAGGTCTTGGCATTGGGACACATCAGACCCAACTCTAATCCTTTTTCTTCTTCAGTTGTTTTGGTGAAGGTCATTAAGGATGTGCATTGACTAAAAGGCCTTAACAAGAAAACCATGAAGAACTACTACCCCATTCCCAGGATTGATGAGCTAATGGATGAGTTGAGTGGAGCTTCTCCAAGATCGATCTGAGGTCTGGGTACCATCAAATCCAGGTGAGGGACAAGGATGTCCCTAAGGTTGCGTTCAGGTATCACTATGGGCACTTTAAGTTTTTGATGATGCCCTTTGGGCTAACCAATGCTCTGGCCACATTCCAGTCATGCATGAACCACATATTTCGTGGCCAATTGAATAAATTTTTGCTGGTATTTTTCAATGGCAAATTTATATATAGCCGGACACGGGAGGAACACTTGCAACACGTAGAGGTAGTACTATGTATTCTAGAGGAGCAACACTTTATGCAAATTTGTCTAAGTGTGAGTTTGGTTTGAATGAGATGCTCTATTTGGGGCATATCATTGGGGTTGATGGAGTGGGGGTCCATGAGGAGAATATCAACGCCATCAGATATTGGCCAGAGCCCAAGAATGTGATATAATTTCGGGGATTTGTGGGCATATGTACCTACTACAAGAAGTTCGTAAAGGGGTTTTCGCAGTTAGCAGCACCCCTCATAGATATGACTAAGAAGGGGGCTTTTCTATGGACCATGAAAGTGAAAGAGGCTTTTGAGTGCCTCAAGCAGGTGATGAGAAGTTGCCCAGTGCTTTCTTTTCCTGATTTTATGCAGCCTTTTATCCTGGAGTGCAATGCATCCGAGAAATGAGTGGGGGAAGTGTTGATACATGGGGGACACCCCATAGATTTCGAGAGTCAGAAGCTATTGCCTCATGAGAGGTTTAACCCCATATATGTCAAGGAGATTCTAGCCATCATGCATGCGCTAGCCAAATTCAGGAAGTATTTAGTGGGGAACGTATTTTGGGTGAGGATAGACCACAACAGACTCAGATTATTTCTAAAGCAAAAGTAGTTGCAAGAGAGGCAACAAAAGTGGGTGAGTAAGATTTGGGCCTATGATTTCAACATCGAATATGTCAAGGGGAAGCACAACGTAGTAGCTGATGCGTTTTCTAGGAGGCCGACTTCTCTTTCACCGGTAAGCATTGAGCCAGATTGGAAGGATCATTTGTTGGTAGAGTACTCCAAGGATCAATTTGCATGCGGAGTCTTGGAGGGATAGGTGGCAGATGACCACTACTGGGTGATGTATGGAGTGATATAATATCGAGTCTGGATCTATCTAGTGGCCAAATCCCAGCTTCAAAAGAATATCCTACATGCAGCCCATGAATCACCATTGGAAGGGCACCAAGGTTTCACAAATACTTACAGGGCCATTAGGGAGAGGTTCTCATGGAAGGGCATCAAGGATAATGTTCTGTAGCATATTTGGGAGTGTGAGGTGTGCCAGTAGAACAAGGGAGAGATGACACATCTAGCAAGGTTGCTTCAGCCACTTCCCATTCCCTAGGGGAAATGGGAGAGCATCTCGATGGATTTCATCACAGGTTTTCCCACGGTGCAGGGCAAGGATTGCATCTTCATGGTTGTTGACCACTTGACAAAATATGCACACTTCTTCGCGATCTTGGCCAAGAACATGACCTCACAGGTGGTCGAGTTGTTCTTCAGGGAGATATTCTGGTTGCATGGTCTCCCCAAGACCATTGTCAGTGACCGAGACGACCATTTTATGGGAGGATTTTGGCAGGAGCTATTCCGGTTGGCGGGTACAGAGCTCACTCCTAGTATGAGCTACCATCCCCAAATAGATGGCCAGATGGAGATAGTTATCAAGTGGCTGGAGGTAGCATACGAGCTGGAGCTACCTCCGGGGAACCGGATGCATAACATATTTCATGTATCCTGCCTGAAAAAGGGCTTAGGACAACAAGTGACAGAAATAGTTGAGTTGCCTCCCATGGATGATGAGTGGCACTTAGTACTTCAGCCAGAGGCAATTTTGGGACACCAGGGAGAGGAATTTGAGGAGGAGAGTGATCAAGGAGTTCCTAATAAGATGGAGAAACCTGCCAGATGAGGATGCCACCTGGGAAGGAGAAAAGTTCCTCTAGCACCCATCATTGCAGTTGCTTGAGGAAAAGCAACATCTTGGCAGGGAGGACTGTAATATTCCTAATTAGAAATTCTACTAATTATAATTTTAAAGTTTTGATAGTTTTGTATTTCCTAATGTTAGCCAGAAATAATGTCACAGGGTAGCATAAGGCATGGTTTAAGTGGCTACACATGGGGGAATACTGCTACAACACCACCTTCCACATGTCTATAGGTATGTCTCCATTTCATTCTTTTTACGATTATGATGCTTTGACATTTGTTGATTTCATGTTTGGAGACAGCAAGGCCCCCGGGCAAAATATTGGATCCAAGAGAGTCAAGACATTTTGAGGGCTCTCAAGGACAACATGAGGGAAATTCAGAACCAACAGAAAATCTATGCTAACAGGGGCTGCATGGAGAGACACTTTGAGGTTGGGGACTTAGTGTACCTCCTCCTTCAGCCATACAAGTAGTCCACACTAAAGCAGAAAGGGGTAGAGAAGCTTAAGCCTAATTTTATGGGCCTTACCGGGTCACTTGGAAAGTGGTGGAGGTAGCATATGAGCTGGAGTTACCCCCGGGGAGCCCGGTGCATACCATATTTCATGTATCTTGCCTGAAAAAGGCGTTGGGATAGCAGGTGAAAACAATAGTTGAGCTGCCTCCCTTGGATGATGAGGGGCACTTAGTACTTCAACTAGAGGCCATTTTGGACACCAAGGAGAGGAATTTGAGGAGGATAGTGATCAAGGAGTTCCTGATCAGATGGAGAAACATGCTAGATGAGGATGCCACATGGGAAGGAGAGAAGATCCTCTAGAAAACATCATTGCAGTTGCTTGAGGACAAGAAATATCTTGGCGGGGAGGACTGTAATATTCCCAATTAGCAATTATGCTAATTAGAATTTTAAATTTTTGAGAGTTTTGTATTTCCTAATGTTAGCCAGAAATAATGTTGGTCGGGGACCCACAAATTAGATTAAAATGAACCAAGGCATTTTCCTATAGTTGAGAGGAAAATATTGTGGCATTGGTGGGGGAAAGATGAGCCAATGATGAGGCATTTTGTATTCCTGAAAGGTAACGCAACGGTTGGACAGGAAAAGGCAATACAGGAGTGGCCAAAGGAGGGGCAGTGCAATTTTTGTTGGGTCCCAAAAGGAACGTTGGGCCTTTGGAGACAAAAAGGAAAAGGCAGCTCATTTTTCTCATTCATTCAATCATCTAATTTGATATTTCTTTTGAAAAAGCACTCTTGAGCAAGAGTTAAGTCTGCATTGTTGTTTAGCAACCGAGTGTTCTCGAGCGGGAATACCAACCTCTGCTTCGGGAGACTTCGAGTGCCTGCCCTAGGGAGGAGAATTACACTAGTTTGATTTAGGGAGAAGCTATGGATCCATTCACAATGCATTCATCAACATATACAGCACATCGCAGTAGTTAGAGGGAGCTCATCTGAGTGCAGAGAAGTGTAGTGGTTTTGAGGAGGAAATTGGTGGGGAGGCTGAGAGCTTCCTAACAGGGTTATTGCACATGTTTTGGGAGCATCCTGTAGTTATATTTCCAGGGGCATAGTTTCAACTAGCAGCATAGAGACCCAAGCACAAGAGGGCCAATTTCTAAGGTCAGCCATTCCACAATTCCTTTGTGGGTTATTGTGGTTTTTGTGAGTAGAGTCCGGGGTTAAAAGCCCGAAATTTTTTTAGCAGTATAGCAGGCCCTTAAAACATTTCCTCTGAAGGAGCAACAACATTCTGGCGAAGGACTATGCAGAGCTACAATGACACAATGTACATTTCTGAGGGAAATTTTAGGCTTGTTCCAAGGCTACCTTCAAATTGCCTTGGGAAAGCCCAGGTGCCTTCATTCCAACACCTCTCTTGTACACAATTTATCAATATTAATAAAATGGCTCAGCAATTTTTATGGCTCCGATGGTGTATTTATTTCAGTTTTTGTTTTTCTATTTACTTACTGTCTTTTAGCCTATTATTACTGTAATTACCGATTAGGAATATTACGTCAGTGGCCTTGTGGTTTATGTTTTGTTGAAAGTTGTAACAATGCCTCTGTTTGCAGGATGAAACATATTATCATGAACTATATGATTCAAAGCTTTAGTATGATTGAATTATTGTTGCAAGTAGCATTCTTGAATGTAAGACAATGTTGGGGATTTGGAATTCCCACAACATTTATTTTGAAGGAGTGCAGATCCTTCAGTTGCTTTGTATCCACTTTTCTTATGTTTGAAAGAGTTAATCTAAGTGATTTATGTTGTCGTTATGGACTGTAAAAAAGTGCAGGCTTCTATTTGTGCAACCTAATGATCATCTTTGTGTATATCTATGAGTCCTTTTCGTTGAATCAATAATATGTGGTTTATTTTTTTATTTTTGTCATACTCATTATTCACCATTCCCAATTCATATGTTATATATGAAAGGAATAAATAGTTTCCAGCCTGTTTTCTTGTTTTATGTGTTTGCAGTTGCACACAGTTCTAAGATTAGGTTTTTGGTTTATTGCAATGTTACTTTTTTCAAGGGAGGCGGGAGAGTTTCCTACATATGGCTACTCAAACCAGCAACATGTGCAAATGCTTTCCATGCTAAATTTCTAGTCATAAATTAGCGTTAGAGCTTAGAGATATATTGTCTAAAAATGAAATTTTCCATGCCCACAGTAGAACACATTTGAACAATTGTAAAGGCTATAGTGTTATGTGGTGGGATTCCACTTCATATTAGATGGGGTCTTTGTCTTTATATACACATATTCTGGCATGAAGCGTTGTTGCAAGATCTGTTGGAGGGCTGACTTTTCTTTGACCTGCAAGACATGAATATTATACACAAAAATATATGTGTGCCATGTAGTCATACTCCAACAGTAAGGGAAGGAATTTCCACTATCTGCAGAAATACGATAGTACCTCCCCATGGTAGTCTAGAATTGCAAGTTCCTCAACATGATTCAATGTTGGATAAGCTGAATGGAAAAACTTTATGCAAAATCTGAATGGCAATCCCCATGCAAACCAAGGAAGATGGAAATTAGAGATTACACCATACAGATGATCTCAAGTACTTCTCTTTCTTCCTTTATTTCAACTTGATGCTTGGATTTATATAATTTTTCTGTTCAACATTAGAATTGATTTAGCAATGTGCATGAAGAAGTTTCTGGACTGGACCATTTCTGCACATTCTGTTATGAAAACACACCTTCCCTAGAAGCATGCACTCTATCTCACAACTCAAAATTAAGAATGTTGCTTTTGTGACCTCATCTTAGAATTTTTGCAACCAACAACCTTATGTAAATAAGACAAGGACAACTAGTATATGCAACAGACTGTAGGTTGATGAAACTCATGAGTACTTGGATAGCTAGCCTTGAAATTGTCTCTATAGAAAACTGTAACTCTTTGTGTAGAAAAAGATAAAAAAGTAAATTATAAGGATAGGCCACGTGAAAGGTCTATATGCTATGCAGAGCGAATGCTAATAGAAGCACATTTAAAGATGATAAATGATGATGTACCTTCAGCTTTGTATTAATCATTTCATATGGGTGTTTAGTGGAAAATATGAAAATAAATGTAATATAAAATGTATAAGATATCAAGTGGTACATCAATCATTGATACTGAAATATTATATATGTCCTGAGCCATATTATATATTGATACACAATCATAAAATAGTAGTTTTTTTTACAAACTTCTAGACCCCATTCTCTTAACCACAACTTGGCAGTCAGGTTTACCTAATAACCACCGCCTTAGTATTAGGAATGTAAGAGGGTGTGTTACACTCTCTTTAATTGAATTCTTGTCTCAGGCATGTAGATACCAAAACCTGCTCTAATACATGATGAAAACCTACAGAAATGAAATTCAAATCAGACTACACAACATTTCCATTGGAAACACACACAAAAATATATGAAGGAAAATGCAGGCCTCCATGGACTCTTTACTGTTGTTAGAAAACTGGGGGCCAATTTACTTCACAAAGTATAAAAATACGTTTATTGGTCTAAGTATAAGCTATGGTTACATTAATGGCTCATGAAAATAAATTCTCTAACTTCATCTATATTCTTCTTATTTACCATTGGGAGAACCACCTTCTTTCTTTTTTCTTGTTGAGATCCTCTCTAGCTCCTCATCAATATATCTAGTTAATAATATCCCCCTCATGGAATATGCACCCCTTGGAGGAAAATTCAATTGTGTGGAAAGGAGGTCAAAATAGTTGGCTAAGGGACCCACAAGGAAAGCTGAAGCAACAATTATAAATAAAGGGTTGAAGGAAACATAGAGTATATTTTTGAAAATTTTCCATTTACACATCATTGCTCAAGTTGTTTAGTTGAGTCACAAGTGTGGTTTAACACCAGAGGTTTCCAAGGGGAAATATCACCCTCTTCTTTGGTGGACCACGAGTGCCACCCTAGGGATGAAAACTCTACTCTTCTTTGGTAGCTGGGAGGATACCACACAATAGCACGAATTTCTGGCACTAGGGGGACAAAGAAAAAGGGAGCTACACAGGGCTTGGAGTGGCATTGTGCCGAAGAGAAGAGATTTGTAGTTGCTGGGTTATTTTCTCACACAAATACTTGTCAAAAGGAGGAAATTTCCAGGAGCATAAGTGCTTTTCTCGGTAGAATGAATTGGGGTGGTTGGGCCTACATCTCTTTTCCCAGGACTATGCAGATGGTTGTGGGCTATTTTTGGGGGAGGCTCGGTGAGTGGATTGAGGAGTTGGAATTGTTTGGGATTTTATTGGAAGGGAATTAGAAGATATTTCCTAGGCTTTTAGGAGCTTGAAATGCCTCATCTATCACAGGTGATATTTTCCGACAGTAGAGGAGGGCTAAACATTTGGGGTCAATTTTGGAGCGTCAAAACTAGGACAAACCCTGTCTAGTTTTTCTAGGTTTATTTAGGAGAGGCCAAGATTAATTTGGAAAATTTTTCTAGGAAGATTCGAGGGATCAAACAGGAGTCCCAACTCAGCCAACAGCTCGAGGAGCTAGGGGGAAATTGGGCTGAAATTCTGAGGTCAACATTTGGCCAATTCCTTTGTGGGTTATTGTGGGTTATTGGAGGAGAGCCCGGGGTTAATTTCCTGGAATTTTCTAAGCATCATAGGAGGCTCTAATAGTCATTTCTTGTAGCCATAAGTGCAAATTTCAGATAGACAGTGTAGAACTTGGTTGGGGACAACCACATTTGTGTCTGAGCAACTGATGTCATCACCTGAGCATTGTTAGATTGCCTTGAACAAGATCAAGTGCATGCATTCTGATATTATCTTGTACCCAATATTTATCTTAATAAAATGGCTCAACTTAGTGTAGATTTTGGCATTTTCTGGGTGTTTAATGTGGTGTAATTTTATGTTTGTTTTTTGCTAAGTTTTCTTTATTTATCATTGTAAATTTCCATTAGGAATATTACAGTGGTATCAAAGCCATGATCTTGGCTAGATGTGGGGTTTCCAATTAGATCAGGGAAGATTTATGCATGTATACACAATGATGGTATAAAACATAAACAACCCATGGCACAAGGAGGATTTAATAAGTGCGAATTCTTGACCCAGTTGATGAAGGTGTCAGACCAAATATATCCTCTTCCTTACATAAGAGACACTAGAGATGCACAGGTCATGGGGGTGCAACCATCTACACAGAATTGTGGGGAGCAAGTAGATACACCAAGTGTGAAACAGGGGTCACCCATGTTGGAGACTCCCTTGACCATGCCAGATTACATCTTAGTGGAGAGAGTGGAGCATACCCCAGTAGTGCCATCCGTTGAAGTGGTGAATGGGGTTGTGCCCGATTTTTTGGGTGATAGCAGCACATAATAGATGGATGAGGTGTCAGGGTTCATATCCACCCTTGATAAGGCGCTAGGAGATACAGAGGTATTAGATGGTGGCCGCACATAGCAGTGTCATCAGTTTCAGGTTGACCTTCTAGCATTAAAAAGGAAGGCCACGTCAGTACAAGAGGCTATTCTGTGACAAAATGAGGAGCTGGAGGGCATGAGAATGGTTTGTGCCAAGTCAGCGGCCAAGCTGGCTCACGTTGGTGAATGATTGGATTCCCTAATGGTACATTTAGAGGGCACATTGGAGAGTAAGAGCATCCCTTTTCAGTCATACATAGATGGGGCTAGCAACACTGTTGGGTCACCTTTGCCCATTGGAGAGAGAGAGATAGAGCTACCTAGTCATATCTCATACGTTGACTTGTATAGCAGGATGAGATGGCCTGAGTTGCATAGGGTGTATAGCATGTTGGGGTTGGATGGCGAGAGATTCTGAGATGGTACCTGGTGGAGTGGGATATGAAGGTGGTGGTGGACCCGAGGGTAGCTCAGCAGGAGCTTCCTGGTACTGGAGATATCGAAAGCTCAGACTGGCATTGGGATCTGGGTGGGACTACCTATCATTTCCCAAGTATGCCGGTTGACTACATCCCGGATGGTACAGTTGACCTAGCAGTGTAGCACGCGCCTTCAAAAGGGGAGTTTTGGTCAACACCAGTGATCAATCGGTTTATGGGTAGAATCCTTGGGTTGTTTTGATATGACAATTGTACATAGGATCACAAGATGATAAACATACTATGGAAACATTTTTTCGGAGGAGTTGGCATTGGCAAGCCACTAGACGGTGTCTTGTATGGAGTTATGGATTCTTCACATTTGTGTGGGGAACAGGGGATGCAAAGGAGCAACACAATGGTGGCATTGCAACTGAGACATAGGGAGATTCACTTCTTGGGTCCCTCATGGAGGATTTGGAGTGGAGATCTGTTCATCAGAGGGTATGGTGATGCGATGGTTGAGGTGATGATATTGATCGAATGTGGGCTGACATATCCAGGGATGTGGGGCAACATCTAGCGTTGAGAAGTGATCTACAAGTGGGCATGGAGATGCATGGTGGTGTGTTGTAGTGTGCTAGATTGCACTTACATTGCATTGAGTAGATGAGGGGAGTGACTGGTGTCACGACACAAACAGGGAACAGGACGACACAGGATGGTATAGTGGTAGCCGGGGATATTTGGTGGTGTACAGGGACAAGTTGTGGCATACAGTGGCATGTTGAAGAGTGTGGTGGTACTTGGTGCTATGCAGTGGCATATGGTGCGACACAGTGGGCCCTTGGCGCGTTGCCTCCCATGAGACTTGTGGACATGGAAATTAGGTGTACCGTTAGGTGCATCTCACTTGGGATCGACGAGGATGCGGTTGAGCTCCCGAGGACGCCATGTTCAATGGAGACAGGTCTTTGTCTAGTTTATCAACGAATCCAAGGGAAATAGAGGGGCATCCATAGGGTTATTCTTCAGTACCCCTGAAGAGTCTTGATCATACCGTTGTGGACATACCCACCCATCACTCCCCAGTGTTGCTTATGATCAGAGGGCGTTCGGTTGCTGCCCCTCGATGCTCTTCGTTTAGGCGACGGGACATGGGGGGGCTACCCTAGGTAGTTGGATGAGACATCATGTATCATGGATGGGGAGGAGGCTCTCTAGTTGAGACATTTTGTGGAGGTGCGAGCTAAAATATACAGGCTTAGGGATGGCGTGGTTTATTGCTGAGGTGGCATAGGTTCCACTCCTGGGCTCACACATGGGGAGTCGATTGTGAGGGAGCTGCATGGTTTGGCCTACGTCTCTTTACCCAGGACTGTGCAGATGGTTGTGAGATATTTTTGGGAGAGGCTGAGTGAGTGGATTGAGGAGCTAGAATTGTTTGTGATTTTATTGGAAGGGAATTGGAAGAAATTTTGTAGGCCTTGAGGAGCAAGAAATGCCTCAGCTATCACAGGTGACATTTTCCAATAGTAGAGGAGGGCCAAACATTTTGGGGTTAGTCTTGGAGTGTCAAAACTAGGAAAAACCCTTTCTGGTTTTTCTGGGTTTATTGAGGAGAGGCCAAGATTAACTTGGAAAAATTTTCTTGGATGATTTGAGGGGTTAAGAAAGAGTCCCAACTCAGCAAGTAGCTGGAGGACCTAGGGTGAAATTGGGCTAAAATTCCGAGGTCAACATTTGGCCAATTCTTTTGTGAGTTTTTGTGGGTTATTGGAGGAGAGCCCAAGGTTAATTTCCAAAAATTTTCTAAGCACTGTAGGAGGCTCTAACAACCATTTCTTGTAGCCAACAGTGAAAATTTGAGAGGGACAATGTAGAACTTGGTTGGGGATAGCCACACTTGTGTTCGAGCAACTAATTTCATCACCTAAGCATTCTTAGCTTGCCTTGAGCAAGATCAAGTGCATGCATTTTAATATTATCTTGTACCCAATATTTATCTTAATAAAATGGCTCAGCTCAATGCAGATTTTGGCATTTTCTGTGTCTTTAATGTGGTGTATTTTTATGTGTGTTTTTTGCTAAGTTTTCTTTGTTTATCATTGTAAATTTCTATTAGGAATATTACAGTGGTATCAAATCCATGATCTTGGCTAGCTGTGGGGTAGCCAATTAGATCAGGGTAGATTTTTTCATGTATACACAGTGATGGTTTAAACCATAAACAACCAATGTGTTTGGTTCCAATCTGCTAGATTAGATTAGGCTTCAATTTCTTGTCAATCTGAGTAGGTACACTTAGAGGTAATTATCTAAAATATATAGATCTAGAATGATTTGGTCTCCTAAATTAGGGTTTAGTGTATTAGGATTCAATACCCTTTTACAAAAGGTTGTTCTTTGTCTCCTTCCACACTTGAACACCTTCTAAAACAAAACAAATCTAATCTCCTAAAAATAGAGTTCTATTGTTTGTTCGAGATTCTCTAGATCCTTTAAAATAACTCAATTCATAGAGCCTCTTTTAAGTCCTTAAATCAACACACTAAAATCAATTATCTCCTCCAAATATTAACTCAACACACTTATAAATCATACTCATTCAAAACAGAAATCAAGGTAATAATCTTGAAATCAACCAATAGCTAAGCCCTCTTACAAGGTTCAGTCATTAGACTACAAGTTGAGTTTTGCAATTATAACCATGATCATTAGGCAGAAATGATAAGTGAAATAGTAAACACAAATTTCAATTCTGATTCATAAACTTGTAGCCTAAGAATTAAATAGAAATGTATTATTAGATCTGATTATGCAAATGTAAATGAAAAACACAAAGGAAGTGTACCAACGTTGTAGTGGGGGCCCTCCACACGTTTCAAGCACACCTTAAGATAACTCAGATGAAGAAAATTATGGACTATAACACCATGAACAACTGAATCTCTGTATTAAATTCTGAAAGCCAATTACATAAATCAAAGTTTGAAGCTTGTCACATAATATCTCATGTCTAGCCCTCAATGTTTTTCCTTCTAACTATTTATCATTAAATTAAATAACAAAAAGAGGCTATTTGTGTTCTTCAAAATCCTAAATAACTTCCCAAAGGAGTTGAATTAGTTCAAATCTCTTTTTAGGAGCAAAATATCAAATCTGTTCATTAATTACTTAGGATTTTCTGCTGAAATGGCTGAAGTTGACCAACATTGAACAACCACCTATGAACTTATAAGTTGGAGGTGGATAGATTTTTCACCATCCTTGTACATTGAAGAATAGACCCTCAGTCCTTGATATAGCCAAACTATCATGCAACATGTCAAAACATAAAGCCATCACAGGAAGTTACGAAAACCTATAATTTTCTGAAAAATCCTAGTTTTAACACAAAAATTCCTAAAATTAATTCCAATGTAAAAATAATAATAATGGAAATACATTGATTAGTTTAAAATGAATATGAGAGATTTATGAAGGTTAACTGAGGAAATATGATGGATAAAATGAAGTTTTTGGGTGAAAGAATGAGTCATGAAATGGTATCAACATCTCCCCCAAACACAAGACTTTGCATGTCCTCATGCTAACCTGTCAAACTTCTTTGCCTGCTGCTTCTGCTGCCTGTAATGATACATCCATGTTCATCTGAGTTTGATACTCAGTCTTCAAAATTTTTTATTTGGCCTTGATAGCTTTCTTCTGCCTATACCATTTTCTAGCCCATCTACAGATTTGAATTTGTTGGTTTTGAGTTTTTTCACTTTTCTCTTCAATTTTTCATTTTCATCTTGAATTTTCTTACTTTGTATTCTTAGTGCCTAATTTTCTCTTTTCACAACTCTTTCCAACATTTCTGATTCCATGAGATCTTGTTGCAAATCTTGAATTTGTCTTTTTAATTTCTTCTGCTTTTTGTTTGAAAGTTTATGCTTCTTTGTTTCTTCCTCACTGCTTTTCATTTCTAATTCTTGTATATTGGCATCTTGGGCTTGCTGTAGGTCATCACTGTCCTGAACTATCTTACCTTTAGTCCTTCTAGATTTCCTTGTATAGATGGTGAAAATTTTATCCTTTTCAGCTTTTTTGGCTTCTTTCTTTCTCATTTTTCTTGTTCTTATACTGCTGCTAGGTAGAGCACAAGTGTTTGGTCTATAGTCTAGAGTTTCATCATCTATTTCAATTACATCAACCATCAATTATGTATCTTTCTCTTTCTGTTCTTCTTCATCAGTTTCAATTTCATTAGAGATCAAAAATCCCTTCCATGACATCCCTGTCTTATGTAGTTCAAACTCGATCAAAATTTTTACCAATCCAAAATGATATAGGCTTCTATCCATATTACTTCTTTGCTTCTGTATGTTTTTAGAAATTTTAGTCAAACTTTGTAGAAGAAAATATGGAAGGTTTATGATACATTCTCCCTTTAGTTGCAACAACATTTTGATGTGATAAAGATACACTATGCTATATCTGCCTTCACATGTAATAAATTTTTGAAGTATATAAACCATTTCATCCCAAGGATAAACAAGCCAACTTTTGGAAACTTCAATTTTCCAATTAACTGAGTACACTCTGGATCTAGATACAAATTGTGTCCATGATTTCTCCTTGAATTGCTTGGTTTTGAAGTATTTTTCACCCTCTGGACTGATACCTATGGTTTGTGCAATGGTATCCTCTGAAACCCTGAATGAAAGGTTTCCTACTGTGGCTCTTTCTCCATTAAAGGAAGAAGCAAATTTTCTAGTAATTTCTTCATTATGTCCATTGAATTTCTCTAAAAAGGTTAGCCATTGTTTATCTCTTAAAATTTTGACACACTCTGCATCTATTTTTGAACTGTCAAACCTCTTTGGTTCTGCCCTATTTTCCATCAAATTTCTCTGTTCTAATACCCTACCTTCGTATGCTCTGTTTTTTTTTTTTTTAAGTTACCCAAGGTATTTAGCAGTTACCTGGTCTGTTGCATTCCTCTTGGAGTTTCTGAGGTGTCCTCCACGTGTCTTGATATGCACTAGTTGCTTATATTTCCTCCTTTGTCCGAGCAGGGTATCCTGGCATCAATCTTCACACTATATTCTCGGCAACTCTACTTTTAAATTTCAGAACACTTTCAATGAACTTGAAAACTCAATTTAGATTATACCGACCTCTGTTTATGGAAAAACCTCAAATTCTGCACCTGTTATCATAAAATGATGTTGATATAGTTATGGGTGTAGAGGAAATGGTCATGTTTGTGGAGGCTTTAGTCGTGGTTGCAGAGGATGGGACCATTACTATGACGGTGTATCAAATATAAAGTCTAATAAGGCTGCAGAGAGGCCTTATAGACCGTTTGTACTTGGATGTCAGTGCATGCAGAGTAGGATCATCGATTTAGAATTAAGGTTAAGGTTTTTAAAAGGGTTTAAAGGAGTATAGAGATAGGTTAAGGTTTTAGGAGTTTTTAAGAGTAGTGGTGAGGGATTAAAGGCATATAGATATAGGCTATAGGTTTGAGGGTTTTAAAATGAAAGTTGTAAGACGGGTTAATAGACTATAGAATGAGTGGCAATGGAATGTAGGCTATGATTTTTTTAAGAGTAGTGATATAGGTTGAGATGGTTAGGGGTATAGGATATAGGTTGAGTGGAAATGGAACCAAGATATTGGTATAGATAAAATGGTTAAGAGTATAGGTTATAGAAGAATTTATGAAACTAATGTCAATAATTAACCATAAATTAATTATTTTTAAAATTGAAATTAACATAGAAATTTAAATATTAAAACAAGAATCTTACAGTCCTTTACTACTTCCTTTTTGTAATCTCCTTTTGACTGGTTGACTTTATGCAGGTATAATGTAGTCTTCTAAACAGGTCCCTTTCTGAATGAGCATGCACAGGTCCCTTTGATATTTCTGACTTGTTCAATCTTGCAGAAATGTTGATGCAACCTTTAAACTGATGTAATATTGCTTGGTTTTGTAGGCATGTTGATGAAGTATCTGCCTTGCTTAGTTTTGGTAAGATGTTCATGCAGCCTTTGAACTGATGTGATCTTGCTTGAACAGGTCCCTCTGCCATTTTATAGAACTCTGATAATCTTTTGATGATACACAGGTCCCTCTGCTGGTTAAAACAACTCCTTATTTGAACAATCAATCATAAAACAAATCTCTTGCTCATTGAAATTCTGGAAATGAGGAGATGAAAGAAAAATATGAAAATTCACATTTTCTTCTCCCCTGCTTTTTCATTTACTTGTCCTCAAGTCATTATTTAGAATCAACAAGTGTAAATAACTTTGACAGAAATAAAAAAAATGAATTCTTACTAGCCAATTTCTTGGTTTTCCTGTAACAATTCTAGTTTAGATTGTGCCAGAGTCTGGTTTTCACATCTAAACTTTTATTTTGTTTTGATTTTTTATTTTTATTTTTTTATATATATTTTTTTTAAATTTTGAAGAAAAATAGAAATCATTATGGTAAATATATCACAGTTGATTGCTGTACTATCTCAACCTCTTTCTGTCGTGTCACTTTCTGAATGAAATCTAATTTTCTTATAGGCTTGTGATAAAGTTTCAGCCTATGTCCATTCACTATAAATGTTCTTCCTTCTTGGTCAATGGTGCTAAGTTTTACTAATCCATTTTCAAAGACTTGAACAATTTCATAAGGGCCCATCCAGTGTGTTGTAAACTTGGCCTTACGATCTTTAAATTTAGAATAAAAAAGTAAAGCCCAGTCACCTTCTTGAAATGGTTTCTTCTTGATGTTTGTGTCATGCCATTGCTTCCTTTGTTTTTGCATTAGTATTTTTCTTTCCAATTCCTACTGTCTCATTTCATCTAACTGATTCAATTGCATGATCCTTTCTTTTTGTGCTTCATTAAGATCAATGTCTAAAACTGTAGCCAACTTGTAAGTGTGTATTTGAAATTCAATAGGAATCATTACCTCTTTACCATACACTAGCTGATAAGGTGTAAATCCCGTTGTATCTTTCCATGTGATTCTATAAGCCCAGAGAGAATCCTTGAGCTTATCCTCCCAGTCCTTTTTATTCATTGCCACTGTTTTGGTGATGATTCCTTCTAGAGTTTTGTTTGTAGACTCCACCTGGCCATTGGCCTGTGGATGGTAGTGTGTACTCCTCCTATGCTTGATTTTGTACTGTTCAGTGATGTCCTGAACCAATCTTGAAGTAAATTGGGTACCTTGGTCTGTTACTATTTCTCTAGGCACTCCATATCTGACAAATATTTCTTCAAAAAGGAAATTGACCACTGTTTGCTCATTTTCCCTGACAAGTGCCTTTGCTTCAGCCCATTTAGTTACATAGTTAGTACATACTAAGATGTACTTTTTACCCTTACAAGGTGGACTAATGGGTCCAACAAAATCTAGAACCCATTTTTCAAATGGCTCTAGATGTACTTGAGGTTGTAGTGGCATCTGATCTGAGGTACTTGGTCTTCCCATGCGTTGGCAACTGTCACAACTTCTTCCATATTTCTTTGAATCTTAGAAAATTGATGGCCAATAATAACCAAGACTGAGGATTTTGAATGATGTTCTTTTAGCTGCAAAATGGCCACCACAAGGTTCATCATGGCAAGATTTTAATATATCAAGAATTTCATCATCTCTTATGCATCTCCTAATAATCATATCATAACCAGTATAAAACAAATCTCCATTAACCCATGAATATATGGCACTTTGCTTGATCAGTATTTTCTTCTCCTTGGGATTGAAGGATGGACGTATATTTCCTGTTGAGAGATAATTAGCTAAATCAACATACCATGGATTCAATATTGAAATTGAAAATAAAAGTTCATCAGGAAAAGAATCTTCAACTGGAACAACTTCACCTGGATTATGCAGTCTAGAAAAGAAGTTTGCTACCTGGTTTTCTTTACCTAGTTTGTCCAACACTGTGACATTAAATTCCTGTAATAATAATAACCATCTGGTAACTCTATCATTAGTTATGGGTTTATTCATTAACTACCTAATGGCAGAGTCATCAGTATGAATAAAGACTTTATAACTAGTTATATAATGACGAAATTTGTTCACAGCATGTATAATTGCAAGCATTTCCTTCTCAATGACTATGTAGTTGAGTTCTGTCGGTGTCAAATTCTTACTGATGAAATAAATGGCATAACTTAAAGATTCTTCTTTTTGTCCTAATGAAGCACCTATTGATGTATGAGATGCATTAGTGGTGATGTGGAAAGGTAGATTCCAATTAGGTCCTTTTAGAACTGGAGTAGAGGATAATTTCTCTTTAAGTTTTTCAAAAGTTGTTTGACAATTATCATTCCAATTGAAAGATACATCTTTTGCAAGAAGCTTAAACAAAGGCAAAGTTATCTTACTAAAGTGTTCAATAAATCTCCTATAATAATTTGCATAACCAAGAAAGCTTCTCACATCTTTTTGAGTTTTTGGTATTGGTAGATTAGCAATAATTTGAATTTTTGATTGATCTACTTTGATTCCTTCTAAAGAAACATAATGACCCAATACTACCCCTTCATTTAACATCATATAACATTTTTCATTACTTAGGGATAAATTGGTTTCTATACATATTTTCAGAACTTTCTCAAGGTTTTGCAATGAATGATCAAAAGGGTTACCATATACTGAAAAGTCATCCATATATACTTCAACACAATCATGAACTAGATTAGCAAAAATAACTATTACTTCTCTCTGAAATGTTGTTGGAGAATTACACAATCCGAATGGTAAAAAATTGTAAGCATATGTGCCCTAGGGGCAAGTAAAAGTTGTTTTGTCTTGGTCCTCTAAGGCTATTCTGATCTGATTATAACCACTGAAACCATCAAGGAAGGAAAATGATGATTTCCCAGCTAATGTTTCCAAAACTTGGTCAATAAATGGCAATGCAAAATATTCTTTAAGTGTTGCTTTATTGAGCTCTCTGTAATCAACACAGATTCTCCACTTACCATTTTTCTTGGGTACTATCACTAATGGAGATACCCACTGGCTGTCAGAGATGGGGTAAATTAAATTGACCTTTAGTAGCTTTTGTAATTCATCTCTTACAATTTCTTGAAGCATAGGGTTCATCCTTCTTTGTGGCTGCCTCACTGGTCTTATATTAGTGTCTGTGTAAATGTGGTGAGTGCAAGTTTCTGGGTGAATTCCCTTCATATCAGTATAGTCCCAAGCAAATTCCTTTTGGTAATTTGTCAATAATTCAATCAGTTTTTGTTCCTGAGATGAGTCTAGGAGTGTTCTAATGTTTAATGTTTTTCCTGGACTAATCTCTATGGTTTTGCTTTGTGTATTTGTCATGGAATGAATAGGAAGAATGTCTTCAAACAATGTTTGTAGAGACTGGATGGTACAAGTTTCCTGAAAGCATTGTGCTAGTAGTTGATCTACAACATTATATTGTTCATTTCTCAATTCCTCTGAAATATCAGGTTGAGAAATAAACAATTCCACCAAATCTTCATTGTTATCTTCTTGAAAATCATAGATTTGGTTAATGCT
Organism: Pinus albicaulis; assembly: GCA_034641835.2. NCBI lineage: Eukaryota > Viridiplantae > Streptophyta > Pinopsida > Pinales > Pinaceae > Pinus > Pinus albicaulis. The sequence continues at coordinate 309,292,648 of CM076577.1, forward strand.
CAAAACAGAGTGAAATTCTTCTTTGTCATTATATCTGTCATCAAGCCATAGGTTATGAGCTATTGCTGGAGATTTTGCTGATGGGTATAAGGTAAGTTGTTTTCTTTCTGTCCCTCTATAAATGGTCATGTTGCCTGATCTACACCCAATAAATGCATCAGCAATTGCCAACCATGGTCTACCAAGTATGATAGGATATCCTCCTAAATTGGACTTTGGATGGAGTACTAGGAAATCTACTGGATACTCCAAAGAGTCTATTGAGACAATTATATCTTCCAATATCCGTTCAGGAATGACATAGGATCTATTTGCTAATTCTAGGATAATTGGTGTTAATTGTAAGTTTGTGAGCTGTAATGTTTTCATTGTTTCCAGTGTCATAAAATTGATGGCAGCTCCAAGATCAATCAAGGTATTTGGAATGGGAATATTGTTAATGATTGTGGTAACTCTAGGAATACCAGGGTCAACATACTTTTCCATTGAAATAACATTTGACATGAGGCCAGCTAAATTTCCAATGACATGAATGGTTTGTGAATCAAATCTTTTCTTTGCAGGCTTTTTAAGACATAATTATTTAATGGCTTTGGTGTAAATTTGAATGTCTTTTATTGCCTGAAGTAATGGAATTTTCACATAGACATTCCTTAATTCATCTAGAACATCAAATTGAGGCAAAGGCATTGGTAATTTTTCTTGGATTAATCTCTCATGAAAAGGAGGTGGATTCATTGTTTGCATTTGTTTGCTTTGTATTTCATCATGTTGTTTTCTTGGAAGTTCATCATTCTTGTTTTCTTTTTTCTTTGTAGTTGCTGGAGGTTCTGTTTGAAGAGTTCGAACAGACCTAAACTCAATGTTTTGTAGAGGTAGAATTGGATAAGATGTTCCCTCATCTACACTATATGTTGGTCTGTCTACTCTATTATTTGGGTTAGCTATAGGTTGAGCAGGTATTTGAGTAGGTCTAGGAGGCTGGTTAGAAGGTAGTTGTAATGGTGGTGAATTTATTGGTGCAGGAGCAGTTATTGTTTGTTGAGGATTTTGTGGTTGATAAAAAACTGGATGTTGAGGATATTGTTGAGGGTATTGCTGATATGGTTGAGGATATGGCTGGTATGGTTGAGGATATTGTGAAGGAATTTTTTGTTGAGGATATGGATATCCTTTCCATCCTTGTTGTGGATAAGCTTGTTGCTGCTGATTAGAACAATTTTTCCAAGGCATAGAAATGTTCCAAGAATTTTGAATAGGCATTTGATAATGTGCAGGAAATTGTAAATTTGGAGTTTGAAACATACCTAGAGGTCTCATTTGCCATGGTCTTCTAGATCCCATGAGATATGAGTTCTCCATTTCTACATTAGCTTCCAAATTTTAATTCTGCAAAACCTTCATCTTAGAACAATTAAAAATATCATAATTTTCTATACAAAATGCACAAACCTGAACACTTTCTAAAGGACATTCATTCAAAGCATGTTTTTTTCTGCATTTTGGACAAAACATAGCCATCAATTGGTCTTATTCTTCTTGTTTCTTCTTTGTTTTTAGCATATCTATTTGATTTCCCAAGGTGCTTAATAGGTCCGTTTTAAAGTCTTCAAATAGGTTGCCTATTTCAACTCTTGTAACACTTCATGTGGCAGATTTAGTGGCTTTAGATGTCATAGTTCTTTTTCCATTTCTTGAATACTTTTCACATAAGTCTACAATCTCATCAAAGGGTAAATGAGAGATATCACCTTTACCCATTAGGTTAAGGTCATCTAAATACTCTTCTCAGACGCCTTTTAAGAATATTGTTCGAATAATATCAATAGACATGGTTCTATGCTTTTATTTTTGCAGATTGTATACAAATCTTTCTAAGTATTCTTCTAAGGTTTCATCTTCTTGTTGATTCATTCTAAAAATATCATCTTTTGAATCTTTTGATCGACAATAAGGTTGATACTTTTTCAAGAATATTTTCCTCATACCATTCCAATCAGTCACTGTATGTTCACCTAATCCCATAAACCACCTAAGTGTTGATGTTTTTAATGTGGCAGGAAAGAGTCTAAGTCTATGTGTATCATCTGTATACCATAGGTTCTACATACTATATCAAATTCAAATAAAAACGAATCAGGGTCTTCAGATGCCATGCCATAAAAATTTGGTAATACAGATGGGGGTATATTTTTCATTTTAATTTCTTCATCATTGTTTGCTTCTTGAATAGGAAATTTAAATTTTGACTTCTCTTCCTCTCTTGGGTTTCGATTTTGATCATTTCTTTGTTTTTTTTCAAGTTCTCTTTGTCTTTGTTCAAATTCTCTTTGTCTTCTCCTTTCTTCCTATTATCTCTCATATTCTCTTATTTGTTCTACAGTAGGTCCTCTTGCAGATTCTCCTCCTTCCTCAGCCATTTTGGTATATTGTTATTCTAATTTCTCTTCCTCTTGAGACTTTTCAGGGTCAATTTGTTCAAGAAGAGGTTGTTGGGTTCTTTTACCACTCTCTCTTACTATAGAAGATTCATGTATATATTTCCTCTTTGCTTCATAAGCTAAAAGGACTTGTCTTTCAATAAGAGTAGGTCTCTGACCTGATTTTTGTTTTTCCTCAAGTTATTCTACAATAAATTTTTGAGTTGGTGTTGTAAATTCAACCTTCTCTAAAGTTTCTGCTCCTAATGGTGGGTTAGTTTTTGGATAGGGGGTTTTTGGAAATCTGCCTTTTTCATCCCTAAGTCTAGACATAAGGAATCATGGCTTAACAAAATGAAGAATTGAAACTAAATCTATGTTTATTAGATTTTTTTTTTCTTTTTAAAGAAAAATCCTTCTAGTTGCACCTCCTCGGCAACAACGCCAAAATGTTTGGTTCCAATCTGCTAGTTTAGATTAGGCTTCAATTTCTTATCAATCCAAGTAGGTACACTTAGAGGTACTTATCTAAAATATATAGATATAGAATGATTTGGTCTCCTAAATGAGGGTTTAGTGTATTAGGATTTAATACTCTTTTAAAAAAGGTTGTTCTTTGTCTCCTTCCACTCTTGAACACCTTCTAAAACAAAACAAATCTAATCTCCTAAAAATAGAGTTTTATTGTTTGTCCGAGATTCTCTAGTTCCTTTATAAGAACTCAATTCATTGAGCCTCTTTCAAGTCCTTAAATCAACACACTGAAATCAATTATCTCCTCCAAATCTTAACTCAACACACTTATAAATCATACTCATTCAAAACATAAAGCAAGGTAATAATCTTGAAATCAACCAATAGCTAAGCCCTCTTACAAGGTTCAGTCATTAGACTACAAGTTGAGTTTTGCAATTATAACCATGATCATTAAGCAGAAATGATAAATGAAATAGTAAACACAACTTTCAATTCTGATTCATAAAATTGCAGCATAATAATTAAATAGAAATGTACTATTAGATCTGATTATGCAAATGTAAATGAAAAACACAAAGGAAGTGTACCAACGTTGTAGTGGGGGCCCTCCACACGCTTCAAGCACACCTTAAGATAACTCAGATGAAGAAAATTATGGACTATAACACCATGAACAACTGAATGTCTATATTAAAGTCTGAAATCCAATTACATAAATCAAAGTTTGAAGCTTGTCACATAATATCTCATGTCTAGCCCTCAATGTTTTTCCCTCTAACTATTTGTCATTAAATTACATAACAAAAAGAGGCTATTTGTGTTCCTCAAAATCCTAACTAACTTCCCAAAGGAGTCGAACTAGTTAAAATCCCTTTTTACAAGAAAAATATCAAATCTGTTCATTAATTACTTAGGATTTTTTGCTGAAATGGCAAAAGTTGACCAACGTTGACCAGCCACCTATGAACTTCGAATCTAGAGGTGGATAGATTTTTCACCATCCTTGTACATTGAGGAATAGACCCTCAGTCCTTGATTTAGCCAACCTATCATGAAATGTGTCAAAACATAAAGCCATTACAGGAAGTTATGAAAACCTGTAATTTTCTGAAAAATCCTAGTTTTAACACAAAAATTCCTAAAATTAATTCCAATGTAAAAATAATAATAATGGCATTACATTGATTAGTTTCAAAGAAATATGAGAGATTTATGAAGGTTAAATGAGGAAATATGATGGATAAAATGAAGTTTTTAGGTGAAAGAATGAGTCATGAAATGGTACCAACAACATGGCACAAGGAGGATTTAATATGCACTAATTCTTGACCCAGTTGATCAATGTGTCAGACCAAATCTATCCTCTTCCTTACAAAAGAGACATTAGAGATGCACATGACGTGGGGGTGCAACCATCTACACAAAATTTTTGGGAGCAAGTAGATACACCCAATGTGACACAGGGGTCACCTGTGTTGGAGACTCCCTTGACCATGTCGGTTTACATCTTAGTGGAGAGAGTGGAGCATACCCCATTAGTGCCATCCATTGAAGTGGTGACTCGGGTTGTGCCCGATTTTTTGGGTGATAGCAACACACAACAGATGGATGAGGTTCCAGGAGACGTATCTACCCTTGATAAAGCGCTAGGAGATATAGAGGTATTAGACGATGTTCACACACAATAGTGTCATCAATTTTAGGCCGACCTTATAACATTAAAAAGGAAGGCCACGTCAGGATGAGAGGCTATTCTACGACAGAACGAGGAGCTAGAGGGCATGAGAGTGGTTTGTGCCGATTGAGCGGCCAAGCTGGCTCACATTGGTGAATGATTGGATTCCATAATGGTACAGTTAAAGGGCACATTGGAGAGTCAGAGCAACCCTCTTTAGGCATACATAGACGGGGCTAGCAGCACTATTAGGTCACCATTTCCCATTGGAGAGAGAGAGACAGAGCTACCTAGTCATATCTCATGCGTTGACCTGTATAGCAGGATGATACGACCTAAGTGGCATTGGGTGTAGCATTCTCATGTTGGGGTTGGACGGCGAGAGATTTTGAGTTGGTACCTGGTGGAGTGGGATATGAAGATGGTGGTGGACCCAGGGATAGCTCAGCAGGAGCTTCTAGGCACTGGGGATACCAGAAGCCCAAACTGGGATTGGGATCCGTGTGGGACTACCTATCATTTCCCAGGTATGCCAGTTGACTACATCCCAGATGGTACAATTGACCTAGCAGTTGAGTTCGCGCCTTCACTAGGGGAGTTTTGGTTAGCACCAGTGATCAATCTATTTATGGGTAGACTCCTTGGGTTGTTTTGATATGATGATTGTACACAGGATCACAGGATGATCAACATACTATGGCAGGAGTTTGTTGGAGGAGTTGGCATTGGCAGGCCACCAGACGGTGTCTTGTATGGAGTTGGGGATTCTTCACATTTGTGTGGGGCACAGGGGACGCAAAGGACCAACGCAATGGTGGAATCGCTATTGACGTATAGGGAGATTCACTTCTTGGGTCCCTAAGGGAGGAGTGGATATCCATTCATCAGAGGGTATGGTGATGTGACGATTGAGGTGATGAAATTGATCGAGTGTGGGCTGAAACGTAGGGACATCACTCTAGCCCATCACATCCAGGGATGTGGGGGAGCATCTACCATTGAGTAGTGATTTACAGATGGGCGTGGAGATGCATGGTGGTGTGTCGTAGTGTGTTGGATTGCGATGTGTAGTATGGGTGTCTTACATTGCATTGAGTACATGCGGGGAGTGACTAGTGTCGTGAAACAAATAGGGAATAGGATGACACAGGATGGTATAGCGGTAGCCAGGGATATTCGGTGGTGTATAGGGACAATATGTGGCATACAATGGCATGTCAAGGAGTGTGGTGGTACTTTGTACTATGTAGTTTCATATGGTATGACACAACGGGCCCTTGGCATGTTGCCTCCCATGAGACTTGTGGATAGAACATTAGGTGTACTGTTAGGTGCATCTCAACGGGATTGACGAGGATGTGATTGAGCTCCTGAGGATGCCATGTTCAGCGGAGACAGGTCTTTGAATGTTTTATCAGCGAATCCAAGGCAAAGAGAGGGGAATCCATAGGGTTATTCTTCAGTACCCCTATAGACTCTTGATCATACCGTTGTGGACCTACCCACCCATCACTCTCCAGTGTTGCTTACGATCGCAGGGTGTTCGGTTGCTGCCCCTTAAAGCTCTTCGTTTGGGTGACAGGACATGGGGGAACCACCCTAGGTAGTTGGATGAGACACCGAGTATCATGGACGGGGAGGAGGCTCTCTAGTTGAGACATTTGGTGGAGGCATAAGTTGATAGATAACGGCTTAGGGACGGTGTGGTTTATTGCCAAGGTGGCATAGGTTCCACTCCTAGGCTCACACATGGGGAGTCAATTGCGAGGGAACTGCATGATGCACTTCTGGTGAGACTGTCTGAGGTGTCACGGGAGCTTAAGGGATAGTGGATGGTAGACTTTGTTTACAGGAGGGTACCCAAACTCTGAGCAGTGTCCAAGTGTATAATTAGAAGTTTGGATTGCAGATTTCACTGCGTGGTCTCATAGGAGCAAGGTGGGTTAGCACGCGTGGGATAGACTCTTGATACTTGGGGTCTAGCCAGGGAATACTTACAGGGGTCAGAGATGAGGGCTAGATGGGTTCTAGCAGGTGGCAGTGCTACACAGTGATATCTTATGAGGAGTGGGAGTTATGAGCTCCTAGTATGGTTGGGGGATCTAGGGATCTGGTTGGCGGGTGGATCACTCCACTTTGTTATGAGCAGAGTCATGGCAGAGGGTGTTCCAATCCACCTTTAGTTTGACACATGGGAGATCATTGAGACCTCCACTGCTTAGTGAGGTAGACTTATCATGTTGTTGCTCAAGGTCGAGATTGGCAGTGGAGGGGTAGACATTGGTAGTGAAGGGGTAGACATTGACATCATGGAGATGCCTGGGCAGGATGAGCTTGGCCTTCACAAATCTTTCGCCACTAGGGCCCATGAGGGGGATACAGTCTGTTAGCCACCTATAAATTCTGATATATCTAATGGTGGCTAAATTTGTCATCAAGCCTTCAAGAGATATATTTCCTTTGAAAATCCATCATCTTTGAAGTCTTATGATTATTCTTTATCCTTTTAATTAATCTTCACTACTTTTTCACTCTAAGCCCTCAAAAACCTGCTCATTACCAAGAGAAAACTACTCATAATGCTCCACTTCCCACCATTTACCTCTCCATTTCACTCCCACAAAATCTCCATTTTTCATCCTTGTTTCCTTCAAAAATCCCACAAAACCCCTTCATTTCACCTCTAAATTATCTTAACTTCATTTAAACCTTATATCTCCTATTTATTTGGTTTAAATCCTTCCATTTTCATCTATCAGAACTCTATTTTGGCCTTAAAAATCTTTTTTTTTGGCCTAAAAACAGTCTTTTGCATTATAAGTTATTGAGCCCCAAAGGCTTATATTTTTCATCCCTCCACCTCATATGGCCATAAGCCTTGCAATCGGGTGCTTAAAGGACTAAAAACCCTCTTCCGAACCCTTATTACCTTCTATTTTTCGTTTCCCCGATGTTATAATTTGAAAAGATATGAACCGTTGATCTCTGCAGATAAATAACCCTCAGGCGCTCATCCTTCTGCCCGTTGACTTGCCATGCTCTTTCTCTCCCCTGCAAATAATTCCGTGCCTCAGGCTGATCTCAACTACCGATCTCATGATCCACCACTACTGTAATCCCCATCCACTGACAGGTCCCACCCCCACCAGATGCCTGCTGTCATTTGGACCCCACCATCTTCCCACCCTCGCGCTCTTCATCCATCGTTTCCACTCAGCATCACAGCATCCACAGCTCTCTTGATTTAACGTGTTTATATTTGATATTGGTGGCAATTTTTGCCCCCTTCGGCAAAGGCAATTGGCCTGACATTATAAAGGGTTTTCATTTTTCAAGTCGAGGTTGGAAGAATGAGAACCACGTCTCAAAGCGATACCACTTCCATTTGTTGTTATGCCGAAACCATCCCTGGTTTTCTGCCATACCGCTACCCTCCACATTGTCACTTTCGCTTTTAATCCTAGTCATCGATCTCTGAGATTGCATGGCCCATATTATATCGCGATATCAATTCATTTGTTTCCAATCTCTCTCCCATTACTCTCATCGAGAGATCTCCACCGTAGATCGTCCTAATCTAACGGTCCACGTTCCTCATCGCACCTAGACCCTCACTAAACCTGGTTAGCTACTCTACTAGGGTTTTCTCCTGATTTTCTGCTGCATACGTCTACCTCCTCACTACTCCTCCACCCCCAGAGCCTCTGCAAGCAATCTAAACCAAGCCCGCAGGTTTTCATAAAAGTTTATCGTGTGTTTTTAGGTTTCCATGGCCGATGAAGGACAAATGTTTTACAGTCACAAAAGTGACACAAAGGCTCAGATGGCAATCTCAGGGCCAAGAAACAACATCAAAGGGGACCCAAGCTAAGGGCGAGGTTGCGTCAATCAATGGAGCAGATCCATGAACCCTCAGTGACCCTCTAGCTTAGCGAAACCCTCCACCTGTATACAGAACACTCAGAAAGATGAGGATCACATATCCAGTGGCAGAAGGCAAGGCATAGAAGATTAATAAAAACTTTGAGGGCATTAGTACAAAAGAAGTTTGAGAAATCAGCAAAGTGAAAGCATAAACAAAGCTAAAACAGGTTGAAGTACAAAGGAACAGAGCAGTTATTGGTGCAGAAGTTGACTGACACAGACATAGCCCATCTCCATGCTCAAAAGCCTGCCAAGCAGGTATTACACCAAGGAAGCTACTACAAACTATCAGAAGCAGTTATTTAGAAGTATGGGAGTCCTCAAGTCTCGTTCTTTCACTTAACTCACACCTAATAAGATAACAGTACCACTCCAGATGGTTTTTCCTCCCGAGGACACCCTGTGGGTGATTTCTGTCATATCAAAATAGTCTCAACAAGAAACAAGGTTACTGAATCTGTCTAGAATTTAATGTTATGTTTATGACACATAATGGAGCATTTGAATGCCCTCTCCTATTTCTGATGGTCATTAAAACCTTCTTCAACTAATTTTTCCATTTTCTCTATAAAAACTCTTTGAAGTCTCACTGTAAAAGGTTGGTATTTGGTGATTTCAAAAGTAATACATAGATTGTTGCTTTGAAGAAGCATTGGTGTTCTGAAGGAGTGTGGAAGTCTCTGTTTTTTCTGTTGATGAAGGAGGATAGACCATTGGATCCCTAAGCCTAGTTTTGGTGAAGTAACCTCTTATTGTTAATGTTGTTTCCCGTTTATCACTTTGTTCCATTATGCTTTCACTTACAGTAGGATAAAAAGTTTAGGCAGAGAAATGTATCTTAGAAGCACCTCTGACCTATTTATCCTTCACTGTTTATATGTTTTCTACTACTGAACATGACGGGGTAGTATAATAGCTCTCTTGAATATTCAGTTTATTTTATTTTAGAAATGGTTAATTTGGTTGTGCTAAAGACTATTTAGGCGTTCCCTCTTTCTTTGCCACTGAATGTTGTATCAGAAATCCCCCTTTGATTACTAATGCTTGCAGTTTGACATAGAGGTCTGTTTCAATCGCACCCTCCGTTCCTTACTGCAATTATTGTGTTAAAGGACCCTATAATTGCAGTCCTAGATGTCTAAGGTGTTCCCTCTTCTTTGAATGCAATTGTATGTCTTTGTTGATTAAGCTCTCAATAGTGAACTTATAGGAGGAAATAGTGCGTTCCCTGAATCCGATAATTCATTTAGAAGGTGTTAGTCTACATTTATCCTCTTCTTTGAGTGGTTACATTGATTAATTCCATAACAGTGAGCTTACTGGAGGAAATATGGCATTCCCTGAATCCTTTAAGTCATTGTGAAAGGGTTTAGTTTGCTTTTCACTCTTAGTCCTTAATGTTCATCCCATTTCACCTATATTATTCAACAGATCCTTGACTGAGTTAGATTTTCCCTCTGGTTTCCCTTCCTTCTCAATTATATCTATTTGGACTTTCACATGACTCCATTTCCCAATGGCTTGTAGATTCCCATGCTCTATCCATACTACATGAAACATATTTGTCCAACCAAACAAAACAAACAACCCTGCACTTCATAACTAGCCTAAAATCAACTTCTAAACCTTTCAAGACATATCCTTATAAACATATTGAGAGATCCCTCTCTAAGACTAGGAGGGCTAGATCCTAGAGCTCTAAAGCTTGGTTTGCGTGTTGCCTTGTCACTTGGCATGCCAATGTACCAAATCACTTGACCCCAACATAATGGCGATCATGGTGGGACCTATTGAGTATGTAGATGCTTGAATACCTCTTCAAAACTCTTTAGGCCCTTAATTTGAAAAATAATACCTTGGGAATCTGTTATCCCACCTAATCCCCAAAATAATGACGATCATGGTGGGACCTACTGAGTATATGATAGTCTAGATAACTCTTGTGCACTCTTTAGTCCTACAAATCTCTAAGAGAATCAGTTAGTGGGCCATAAAGTAGACTCTGTTTGTTTGAACACCTTAGCTAAGTGTAAGATCAGACATAGGACACTCTCATAACCATAAAAATATACAAAATCCAAAAATATTTCAGATTGGATTCATAATAAGCATGGTGGTGGAACCATAAAAAATTTTACCTACACAAAAAGCTAAAACTTCCACCTGGCGACTCCATTAGCCCTAGTAGGCCTATTACCCATCCAGGTCTCCAGATCTCTTTAGGACTGTGTTAACCAGCCTTGAAGAAATTGAGGAACCTAGTCCCATATTAGATAAGACATTCTGAGAGGCAAAACTTTCAAAACAGTCCCTACAAACTTCAACCTCTCTCATTTTTGAAAAGCAGTCTGGCTTCACATAGGATCAACACTAGATCCCATCCAGACCCTAATCCTCCTACAATAGTTGACAATCCAAAAAGAATTATGTGGCATATTTCTAGAGATGGAAAATTAGCTACTGATAGGAACATCCCAAGAACAAAATCTCTCCCTGAAAACCTTGCTGTCTTGGAGGATTTACACTTTGACTTACATCATACTAAGAACATATTTAGAACCAGATCTCAAAGTGATTTAAACCAAACTGATCTTGAAACTACAAGTTTGCAACAGAGCTTTAGTAGAGAAGCTTCACCTTCTACTCCTCCTGATTCCCAGCTTCTCCACCACTTTAGCCTCTTTCATAACCAATCTGCTCAAAACTAGTGTGTTGGCCCAAGTGTTTCTTCCACTCCAATCCATACCACCACTGTCCAAAACATTCCATTTCAGCCCACTTTCCCTCTTGTAAATCCACCCACTGTAAATCCACCTTTCTTTCCAACCATGGTAGCATGGTATGCCCCATTAGTGTTACCACAACCTATGGTTCCCTTACCAAATGACTATCAGTGTAAAATTCCCCATTTCACTGGAAAAGAATCTACCACAGCTCAGCAGCATGTAGATAGGATGGAAGATGCATTTGATTATATGGAAATAGAAGATGAGACCATAAAGATGAGAATATTTGCTCAAGGGTTAAGAGGAGAAGTAAAGAAGTGGTTTAAAGGCCTAACTCCTAATAACATCAATCACCTTCCCTCTTTGCATCAAACATTCATAAAAAAATGGGAAATAAAAAGCAACCCTCTCCAAATATTAACAGAGTATAACAGTCTTAAAAGAAATCAGGGAGAGAGTGTTCATGATTACTCCACTAGGTTTAACAGTGTCTACAATGCTCTTCCACCTCACATGAAACCTCCCCAAGGCTTGGCCTTAGTAAAATATCCTGAAGGCTTCGATGCTGATATGACCTATCAACTAAGGGAGAGAGATTATTTAACTATAGAAGACATGCAGAAGGGAGCTGTGAGTGTACAAGAAAACTTGATTGAGAAAAGAGCTAGGCTAAGATCAGAGAAGAGGGTAACTTATAAAGATGATAATGCACCCTCAACCCCATCCTATGATACCAATATTGGCAACCTAGTGAAGGTAATGGAGAGAATGCTTGAAAAGATAAACTTGAATGATAGAGTGCCACCAAGAGAACACCAAAACAACCTCCAAAATAGAAATAGAAATCAGAATTTCAGGAGAGAAAACAATCAAGATAGGCAAAGAGACAATGACCAACAAATTAGGCCTCCCTTCCAACAAAATTACATAGATCAAGAGGAAGAAGGAGAGATTCAAATGTTGGGATAAAACCATGTAAACTTGATTGGATCAGATAATGGGGATGATGTTTTCCTCACTGAAGAAGAGCAAGGTTTCTTCTCCTCAGAACCAAAGGAAGATACATATGAGGAGTCTGAAGATTATAGATTGGGCTTTGAGAATTCAATCATGGAGGTACACAAACACTATGATCTAAGAAGCAAAGGAAACATAGATAGTCCAAATGACAAAAACACTAGCTCTGCTGTTAGGAAAAATACATAAAATCAACCTAAGAAAACAACAGAGAAAACCAACATTTTGGCTAAGAAAAAATATTTAAACAAAGAAAAAAGCAACTAGTCAAATGTTGAACAAAGTTGCCCTAGCACCTCAGCTAGTGGCCCTAGTAAAATTCTCCTGAATAACAGTCCAGACAAAGTTCAACAAATCAGTATTGCTGAAAGAAATTCAATTGAAAAAATAGATGTAAATATCACAAAATCAATAGTTCCTTTCAGCCTTGAGGGAGAGATTGCAAAGATTAAAATTAACATACCTTTGGCTGAATTAGTGACCCAGGAAGTGTACAGAAACCAGGTCCTAAAAGCTCTGAATATGCATGTTGATACTGCTACTTTCAACTTGACAGATGACAAGCCAAAGTTGTTGTTTGGTCCTAGAATTGAAGGAAAATACCAAGAATGGGTTGTGCCCCCTTTCTATGTCAGTCTAAACATACATGAAAAAATCTTACACAATGCCATGCTAGATTCAGGAGCATCACACAACCTTATGCCCAAGGTAGTAATGGAAAGACTAGGCTTAGAGATTACTAGACCATATAAATAATTGTATTCCTTTGATTCCAAAAGGGTCAAATGCTTGGGGTTAGTTAAAGATTTGTGTGTTAACTTGTCTCAAATTCCTGCCAAGAATCTTGTAATGGATGTGGTAGTAGCTGACATTCCCCCAAAATATGGCATGCTCTTGTCTAGATCATGGTGGATATGTCTTATGCCACAATACCAGTGTTTGGTCAAACCATAAGATTATATAGGGAAACCCTTATGAAATACATGGTGAGCAGCAAAGACAAGCCTCACAACACTCCCGTTTATTCCACCCATTCAGATCTAGATTCTTTCATTTTATATAATGAATATGAAGTCACACAAACAAAGGAGGAAAACAAGCAGGACATTAGTGCACCTGAGCATTCAGAACTTTTTTCCCCTCAACCTCTAGATACCTCAACTCCCATCAGCCTTGAGCAACACAAAACAAATGAGAATGAAACATAAACACTTTGGAGAATGAGCTTTGATGGCTCATGCAGCAAAAATAGTGTAGGGGTTGGTGTGTGGATACACAAAATAAACAAAGGATATGCCTGCAAATTATATTTTTCATGCACTAACAACATTGCGGAATATGAAGCCGTTCTCCTTGGCCTGTATATACTTAAAAATTTAAAGGCCAAAAAGATATCAGTCCAGGGAGACGTTGAGTTAATCATCAGAAAAATCAAAGGGGAATATGAAACCAAAAACCCCAGACTCAGAGAATATAGAAACACTGTTTTAGATCTCCTGAAGACTTTCAAAAAATATGAACTCATGTTCATACCAAGAGCCCAAAATCACCTGGAAAACGAACTTGCTTTTGCTGCTAGTAACTGCCAGATACCACAAATCGATCAGAAGTTCATCATAAAGGTAAAAAATAGACCAGAAGTGCCTGATAATGAAGATCATTGGCACGTATTTGACAATGATAAACATATAGAAGTTTCCTGCAGTCAAAAAATGAGTTTTCCTCAGCATCACCAAGTTCCAGCCATGAAAAAGAATGTTTAAACAAGGAACCAATTCCTGAAACAGAGTCCTCCTTTACTTCTGTTATAAATCAGTTTGATCATCTTTTCAAAGAAAAATTATCTGATGATCCAAATCAAAAGGACCTCAAAGTTATAGAATGTATAGATGATACCATACCCAAAGGCCTTGCTCCATTAGAACAACTCTTTGATTTCAATGATGTGGCTAAGGGACCGAAAGCAGAACCTGTGGAAACTAATGTGGAAGAGCACAATATAGGCAGCCCAACTGAGCCTAAAATGATTAAATTATCTAGCACCCTTCCTTCCCACATAGCACTCTTCAAAGAGTTTATAGATGTTTTTGCATGGGAATATAAAGATTTGAAATCATATGACACCAGCATCATTCAACACAAGATTCCTCTTAAGGAAAATCAAAAACCTTTCAGACAAAAATTAAGGAGGATAAACCCTTTTTTATTGCCTGCAGTAGAAAAAGAGATTAGGAAGATGTATGATGCAGGGATCATTTTTTCTCTTAGATACTCAGACTAGGTTTCCAATCTAGTATCTGTTAGGAAGAAGACAGGGGAGATTAGGCTGTGTATTGATTTCAGGAACCTAAATAGAGCCTCTCTGAAAGATAACTACCCCTTGCCGAAAATGGACCACATCCTTAAAAGGGTAGTTGGGTCAAAAAGAATATCTTTGTTGGATGGGTTCTCAGGTTACAATCAGGTTTTGGTACTCCCAAGTGATCAACATAAAACTGCTTTTACCACACCTTGGGGGGCATTCATGTATGTCAAAATGCCATTTGGTTTGATGAATGCAAGGGAAACCTTCCAGAGGGCCATGGACATAGCCTTCTCAGAAGAAATAGGCTATTTTATAATCATTTACCTTGATGATATTACTGTTTTCTCCAAAATTGATGAGGAAAATTTGGAACATTTAAGGAAGGTTTTCGAGAAATGAAAAAGATTTGGCTTGTCTTTAAATCCAAAAAAGACACTCTTTGGCCTCCAGGAAGGAAAGCTTCTTGGTCATATAATCTCTGAAGAAGGGATCAAAATAGATCCTAAACGAATTGATGGCATATTGAATATCAGCCACCCTAGAAACTTCAAAGAATTACAGTCTTTCATTGAAAAGATAAATTTTTTGAGGAGGTTCATCCCCAACCTTGCTGAGATATTAAGAAACATCACTAACATGCTCAGGAAAGAAGTAGGTGTTAAATGGACAATGCAAGCTAAACAATCATTTGAACTGGTAAAGCAAGCCCTTACTCAAGCGCCGGTCCTTATCAGTCTTGATTTCACCAAATTTTCTATATCTTTTCCTTTGCATCTGAACATACAATAGCTGCAGTATTGTTGCAAAAGAATAACTTGGGACAAGAACAAACTATATCCTTCTTTAGTAAAGCCTTAAGAGATTCCCCACTCAAATATAATATCATGGAGAAGCAAGCCTTGGCACTGGTAAAAGCATTAAAGGATTTTAGGGTGTACATTTTACATTCACATATCATTGCCTTTGTGCCACACACCATAGTTAAAGATATTCTAAGTCAGGACCCCAATGGTAAAAGGGGAAAATGGATTGCCACCATTCTATAATATGACTTAGAAATCAGGCCTACTAAACTCATCAAGGGACATGGATTAGCAAAACTCATGGCCGAGTCTAATTTCAAAGCACTAGATATGAATGTGGTTGATGCCTTGGAAGAGATAGAAGAATTCCCAACACCATTTACTGAAGAAACATTCATGAATTCTCCATGGTATGCTGAAATCATTTATGTGTTGCTTTATTTAAATGCTCCTCCTTATTTGTCAAAAACAAAAGCCAGATTTGTCAAACAGAAGGCTTTAAATTATTTCATTATAGATGGACTTTTATATTGGAAAAATGCTATTGGGATATTATTAAAATGTTTACTTGAGGTTGATGCAGGAAAAATCATGCATGAAATGCATGAAGGAGAATGTGGAGGGCACTTAAATTGGAATACCACAGCAAACAAGATCCTCAGATCTGGTTACTATTGGCCCACCCTTTTCCCATACACCCATAAACTAGTTATGTCTTGCCACAAGTGCCAAATTTTTGATGGTAGGAGAAAGCTCTTGCCCTTACCCTTGCAACCTATTAGTGTTGAAGCACCTTTTCAGCAGTGGGGTTTGGACTTCATAGGGGAAATCCATCCATCCTCCTCAGCCCAGCACAAATGGATCCTCACAGCCACTGATTATTTTATCAAATGGATAGAAGCCATACCCACTAGGAATGCTACTGACTCTGTCATTATTAAATTCCTTGAGACCAACATATTTTCTGGATTTGGCCGTCCTAGGAAAATAATCACGGACAATGTTGCTGCCTTTAAATCCAAGAGGATGGTTGATTTCTGCCATAAATATCAGATCACCTTGGGCCATTCCACTGCCTATTACCCTCAAGGAAATGGAATTGTTGAATCCTCGAACAAGAACCTGGTCAACATCATCAAAAAGTTGCTGGGGCAGAACTAGAAAGCATGACACAGTAAGCTCGTTCATGCCTTGTGGGCTGATAGGTTAACCATAAAAAAGTCAATCAACATGTCCCCCTATCAGCTGGTCTATGGCATGGATGTTGTTTTCCCAACATGTTTAGGAGTTCCAGTCATGAAACTCCTTCAGGAAGTCCAAGCTGAAGAAAATGATATGCAGAGAAATATCAATCAGACCATCCATTTGCAGGAGACCAGAGAGGAAGTTTACCAGAAAACTCAAACAGTCCAAGAGAACATCAAAAGGTTATTTGACAAAAGGACTAAAGCAAATGACTTCCAAGTTGGAAATGTGGTTCTAAAATGGGATTCAAGGAGGGAAGAGAAAGGAAAACATGGCAAGTTTGAAAATCTGTGGAAAGGGCCCTACATTATTCATTCCATAAGAGGGCATAATGCATTTTTCCTACAAGAACTAAATGGTGAAGAGGTGTTGGGAGGTCCTGTCAATGGCAGGATGCTTAAACACTATTTCTGTCAAGAGTCTTAGTTTTAGAGTTTTTATCCATTGTACATACCATTTGCATAAAGAAAAAGGGAAAGAAAAAGACAAAAACAAATAAAAAAAAAGAGGGCAGAAATAAAACAAGAAAGGTATAGCCCCATACCAAAAGGAAAGGAAAATATGAATGTGTGCAAGCTCGAATTCCACGACTTTAAGGAGCACTACTTTCCAATCACACAGCCTAATCATGATTGGGTAGATTTCAATTTACTGCTGATATGATAATGAAGAAGATTTTCCAAACTGTTTAATCTTTGATTTTCAATAGAACAGATTAGGATAGAAGAAAGAGAACTGGTTCTAACATGCTCAAAACTTGAACCAGAAAAGAAGAAGAAAACAACTCTAACAGGATCAAAACCAGAGCTCGAATGAAGAAAGAAAGGTGACTCTAAAAAGCTCAAAATTTGAGTCACAACAAGAAGGAAGAATGTTTTTAAAATTTCAGATCTTTAGCCTTCAAAATTTTGGTTTTTGAATCTCTGCAAGTTTCAGTTCATGTGAAACTTGTTTTTTATGCCATGGACCCACAGCAAATCAGACAACCTAATCCTGGTTTGGCTGTGTTTCAATTTCTGTTTTAGAATATAGAGAATGAAAATCTGTCAGACAGTCTAATCCTGACAGATAGTAGTTAGGTAGAGAAAATTATGAGTTCAACTGCTTGATCTGAACTCATGGAGAAATAAGGGTAGCATTAGAGAGGTTTAGTTTTATGTTTGCAAAATAAAACATTGGAAAAGAGTTTTCCAGTCCAAGTGCACTCAAGAAAGAAAACAATGCTAGGACAAATAGTTTGGGGTAGGTAGAAGTGTTGTTAAAATGGATTTCTTGCTACAGGACAGTGAAGGGTTGTAAAATGAAGAATTATGCCCAATGAAATGGCACTGGTCTGCTAAATACAGAGATTACTGAGGTTCTGGACACCTAAAGGGCAAGATGTCCTCCCCAAGTGGAGCCACTGTTAGCCACCTATAAATTCTGATATATCTAATGGTGGCTAAATTTGTCGTCAAGCCTTCAAGAAATATATTTCCTTTGAAAATCCATCATATTTGAAGTCTTATGATGATTCTTTATCCTCTGAATTAATCTTCACTACTTGCTACATCTCTAGCTGGCTTTTGCTCTCATTACAGCTGTCATATGTCACTAATCACCATTTACTGTACTCTCCATTCACTCCCCAAAATCTCCATTTTCTCATGTTTCATCAAAAATCCCACCAAACCCCTTCATTTCACCTCTAAATTATCTTAACCCCATTTAAACCTTATATCTCCCATTTATTTGGTTTAAATCCCTCCATTTTCATCTATCAAAACTCTGTTTTGGTCTTAAAAATCTTTGTGTTTGGCCTAAAAACAGTGTTTTGCATTATAATTTATTGAGCCCCAAGGGCTTATATTTTTTAGCCCTCCACCTCATATGGCCATAAGCCCTACAATTGGGTGCTTAAAGGACTAAAAACCCTCTTCCGAACCATTATTACCTTCTATTTTTCATTTCCCCAACGTTATAATTTGAAAAGATATGAACCGTTGATCTCTGCAAATCAACAGCCCTCAGGCGCTCATCCTTTCGCCCATTCACTTGCCATGCTCTTCTCCTTTCAAAATAACCCACCCCCATCTTTGGATCTCAACCATCCGATCTGATGATCCAACGATCAGGAATTAACCCGATCTCACCATTGAACCCACTCCTTGACACATTTTCATATGTCATCGTGGACCCTACCTACCTTTCTGCCCTCACAGCTCTTCATCCATTGCATTCCACCCGCACCGTCGGTTCTGCAGCCTTTGATCTAACGGTTCAAATTTTATATCGCGCAATTTTTGGCCCCCTTTCGTAGTGCGCTACTTCCATGCGATAAAATTGGTTTTCATTTTCCACGTGTCGAGTGATGAATGGAATTGTGTTCCAAAAGTTAATACCGCCTTCCCCCCCATTTTGTTGCATGAAAACCATCCCCAATTTTCCGCCATACTGCTACCCTCCGCAACGTCACTTTCGCTTTTAATCCCAGCCGTCAATATTTGAGATCACACAACCCATATTATATCACGATATCAATTCATTTGTTTCCCATCTCTCTCCCATTACGCTCATTGAGAGATCTCCACCGTAGATCATCCTGATCTAATGGTCCACGTTCCTCATTACACCCAGACCCTCACTGAACCTGGTTAGCTTCTCTACCAGGGTTTTATCCCAATTTTCTACTGTATACGTCTACCTCCTCACTGCTCCTCCACCCCCAGAGCCTTTGCAAGCAATCTAAACCAAGCCCGCAGGTTTTCATAACAATTTATCGTGTGTTTGCAGGTATCCATGGCCGATGAAGGAAAAACGTTTTACAGTCACAAAAGTGACACAAAGGCTCAGATGGAAATCTCAGGGCCAAGAAACAACATCAAAGGGAACCCAAGCTAAGGGCGAGGTCGCGTCAATCAATGGATCAGATCCATGAACCCTCAGTGACCCTCTAGCTCAGCAAAACCCTCCACCTGTATACAGAACACTCAGAAAGATGAGGATCACATATCCAGTGGTAGAAGGCAAGGCATAGAAGATTAATAAAACCTTTGAGGGCATCAATACAGAATAAGTTCGAGCAATCAACAAAGTGAAAGCATAAACAGAGCTAAAACAGTTTGAAGTACAAAGGAACAGAGCAGTTATTAGTGCAGAAGTTGACTGACACAGACATAGCCCATCTCCATGCTCAAAAGCCTGCCAAGAAGTTATTACACCAAGGAAGCTACTACAAACTATCAGAAGTAGTTATTTAGAAGTATGGGAGTCCTCAAGGCCCGTTCTTTCACTTAACTCACACCTAAGAAGATAAAAGTACCACTCCAGATGGTTTTTCCTCCCAAGGACACCCTGTGGGTGATTTCTGTCATATCAAAATAGTCTCAACAAGTAACAAGGTTACTAAATTTGTATAGAATTTAATGTTATGTTTATGACATAGAATGGAGCATTCGAATGCCCTCTCCTAGCTCTAATGGTAATTAAAACCTTCTTCGCCTACTTTTTCCATTTTCTCTATAAAAACTCTTTGAAGTCTCATTGTAAAAGGTTGGCATTTGGTGATTTCAAAAGCAATACATAGATTGTTGCTTTGAAGAAGCATTGGTGTTCTGAAGGAGTGTGGAAGTCTCTGTTTTTTCTGTTGATGAAGGAGGCTGGACCATTGGATCCTTGAGCCTGGTTTTGGTGAAGTAACCTCTTATTGTTAATTTTGTTTCCCGTTTATCACTTTGTTCCATTATGCTTTCACTTACAGTAGGATAAAAAGTTTAGGCAGAGAAATGTATCTTAGAAGCACCTCTGACCTATTTATCTTTCACTGTTTATATGTTTTCTGCTACTAAACATGACGGGGTATTATAATAGCTCTCTTGAATATTCAGTTTGTTTTATTTTAGAAATGGTTAATTCGGTTGTGCTAAAGAATGTTTAGGCGTTCCCTCTTTCTTTGCCACTGAATGTTGTATCATAAATCTCCCTTTGATTACTAATTATTGCACTTTGACAGAGAGGTTTTTTTCAATCATACCCTCCGTTCCTTACTGTAATTATTGTGTTAAAGGACCCTATAATTGCAGTCCTAGATGTCTAAGGCGTTCCCTCTTCTTTGAATGCAATTGTATGCCTTTGTTGATTAAGCTCTCAACAGTGAACTTATAGGAGGAAATAGGGTGTTCCCTGAATCCTATAATTCATTTAGAAGGTGTTAGTCTGCATTTCTCCTCTTCTTTGAGTGGTTACATTGATTAAGTCCATAACAATGAGCTTACTGGAGGAAATAGGGCATTCCCCGAATCCTTTAAGTCATTGTGAAAGGGTTTAGTTTGCTTTTCACTCTTAGTCCTTAATGTTCATCCCATTTCACCTATATTATTCAACAGATCCTTGACCGAGTTATATTTGCCCTCTGGTTTCCCTTCCTTCTCAATCAAAACTATTTGGACTTTCACATGACTCAATTGCCCAATGGCTTGTAGATTCCCATGCTCTATCCATACTGCATGAAACATATTTGTCCAACCAAACAAAAAAAACAACCCTGCACTTCATAACTAGCCTAAAATCAACTTCTAAACCTTTCAAGACATATCCTTATAAAGATATTGAGAGATCCCTCTCTGAGACTAGGAGGGCTAGATCCTAGAGCTCTAAAGCTTGGTTTGCATGTTGCCTTGTCGCTTGGCATACCAATCTGCCAAATCACAGGACCCCAACACATTCCATTGATATGACCCTGGGTGCACCATTGCCTAATGGGACGATCTATCGACGTTATGTTCTGGAAACTGATGGCCAAATAGAGGTTTTCAACAGGATGATTGTGCATATAATATGCATGTACAACTCCAAGAATCCACGAACATGGAATGAGATCCCTCCATATGTGTAACACAATTATAACATATCTATCCATAGCTCGACTAGTCATAGTCCCTTTTACGTGGGCCTAGGATTTCAACCATTGTGTCTGATTGATGTTGCCATACCTCATGCGACCACACAGACAGAATCCAAACATGTACTATTTAAGGCTAATAAAGAAAATATACTTATTGAAAGCATCCATCTGGTCCACAACATCTTGGAGAAATCCAATGATAATTATAAGCAGTGACATGATCAACATCAGGTACTAGACAAGTTTCACATAGGTGACAAAGTTTGGTTGTATTTGCAGAAAGAACACCTAACCAAAGCCCATCAGAAACTCAGACCATTATGTCATGGGCCTAATATTATCATGAAGGTGATGGGAGACACTACTTTTGAGCTCAGCATTCCCCCGTTCCTTGGGCTACACCCAATGTTCAATGTGGATTGCCTTCAGCCATACTTTCCTCCATTACTAGACACATCTGACATTGTAGAACTACTCATGCTGACAAAGTTAAATCCAGTCTGCATGGCACAGGCTACAACTTATCAGATCATCGACACACAACTTAAGAGAACTCGCTAATAGTGGATCCAGGTATATCAAGTTGTCAAAGTAGACCAACTCCTTCACCACAACAAATGGTTCACCAAGGACCAGGTTCAACACAAATTTCCCCACCTCATGGAGGCTCTGCACGCAATTGGGCCCATTGATTCCTAAGGGAGGAGGAATGATATAGGTGGATATTTGTGGTCAAGCTCCTATTCCACCTAGAAATTTTCATCAGTTTTATTATTTACTACTTTTAGTAGTTTTCGAGTTCTGAAATTTTGAAGCAATCCCCCCCCCAAACGGAATTTTTCAAGGTCTTCTACATTCCTGTATCCTAGGGTAGGGTAATATGAAAAAACACTATAGTACTCTAAGAGATCTTTCCAATGAGGTATCACACGTGCCAAACGAATATAATAGGACCAAGTTACGACCCCATGAAGTTGGTCACCCAACTAACCCCAAAGGGGCCCATAAAAACTTGGTGTTACATCTCCTTGGGTTAGGGTTTTGGTTGTTTAGGATTTTATATTATTGTTAAATAATAAAAATGCCCTTGAGCCTCATTTTAACACAGTTCAGAGGCATGCAGCTGCCACATCTCTTCTCAGAGATAAGCTACCATCACCAGAGCTAGCTTCTTTCAATTTTTTTTGTAATCATTTTCAGTATTTGATATTAATGAAATGAAATATTATTTTAGTTTCATATCTATATTTGGGATTATATTTTTATTTTTTTTAATCCCTTATTAAATTTGGATCATTGGTATCAAAGCGATCTGCTCATTTTCTATTTTTTCTTTGCATGTCCCCAACGAGGTCAGGGTATAAGGAGTTAGGGATCGATCTGGTTGAACCCTTGCAAGATCAACATCAAAAAAAATTATGGCCTACCATGGTGGGTGAAAATAAATATGAGGGAGCAGGAGATCCTATCAAAAAATTACTCGAAGAAGCCCTCAAGTGACAGAGGAACAAAATCATGATAGACAACTTTTCTCAGATCTTGCAAAGGATTCCCACGGGCAACACATCTTCATTAGGCAGTCAATATGGAGGCGCCACTCCCTTCAAGGTACAAGTGAAATTTAACATTCTTATATTTTAAGGCCAGATAGATGAAAAATTTGTAGATATATGGTTGAATTTTCTGGAAGGGTATTTTTCGGTCCATGTTTTCTCTGATCGAGAAAAGATTACCTTTTCACACCTCAAATTCACCCCCCATGTCAAATATTGGTGGGAAACCTACTGTTAACATAGGTATGAGGATGAACCTTCACTTTTTTCTATCACACCCACCTAGAATTCATTCTGTGATGGCGTCAAGGAACAACAGTACCACGTGGGGAGCTATGAGGACAAGTACATCCAATGGACCATGTTGCGGCAACAAAGGGATCAAGATGTGCATGAGCTGATGAATTCGTTCCATACCCTGAGCCTAAAGTTGGGTATTAAAGATTCAAAGAAACATTTGATGCTTAAGTATCGTAGTTGTTTGCACAAATACATTTAGGAGGGAATGGAGTTTGTCGATATTACCTCACTTGGCACAACATATCGATATGGCACCAAGATCGAGCATAAATTTAAGCATAATAAGAGATACTTTGGATCCACGAATCTGAAGCCAGGGAAAGGTGCCCCAAAACCACATAAAAAGGGGAAAAGCCAAAGTGGGGTCATTGAGGACAACCCACCAAAGTATCAAGTGAAGAAAAACACCAAAAATCCAAATATGGACACTAGGAAGTGGTATGAATTTCATAAAATCTTCACTCATAACGCATGTGAGTGTCAGGCCAAAAAATCACAAACATACCTCATACCATACCTCATGCGACCACAAAGACAGAATCCACACATGTACTGTCTAAGGCTGATAAAGAAACCATATTTATTGAACTCATCCAACATGTCCTCCAGCAGGTCCATGATATCTTGGAGAAATCCAATGCCAAGTACAAGAAGCGACATGATCAACATCGAGTGCCAAACAAGTTTGAAGTGGGTGGAAAATTTTGGCTACATTTGGAGAAGGAATGCGTAACCAGAGCCCATCAAAGACTCAGACCACTCTCTTATGGGCCTTACACCATCATCAAGGTAGTGGGAGACAATGCTTTTGAGCTCAACATTCCCTCATTCCTTGGATTGCACCCAATATTCAATGTGGATCGCCTTTAGCCATAATTTCCACCATTACTCAACACATTTGACATTGAATAACAAATCAAGCCGACAGATTTAAATCTAGACTGCATGGAACAAGCTGCAACTGATCGGATCATGGACACACAGCGTAAGAGAACTCTCCAATAACAAATCCAGCTATACCGAGTTGTCAAATTAGGCCAACTCCTTCACCAAGTCAAGTGGTTCACCATGGACTAGGTTCAACAAAAATTTCCCCACCTCATATAGGATCTCGATGTAATGGGGACCATTTTTTCCTAAGGGTGAAGGAATGATCCAGATGGATATTTGTGGCCACCCGCCTATTCCACCTAGACATTTTCATCATTTTTCTTACTATTTTAAGCAATTTTGACCCCCTAAACATCATTTTTTTGAGGTCTACTGTAGTCCCATAGCCAAAGTCAAGGGAATACGAAAAAATTTTTATTCCTTGGAGAGATATTTACAACGAGGTATCATATGTGCCAAATAGAGATAATATGACCAAGTTACTGTTGAATCTCTAATTAAACTGAGAGGGGGGGGGGGTGAATCAGTTTAATACATTCCTGATCTTTTAAACTTTTCAATAAACTTATTTACACCTTCATTTCAAATCACAATGATGATAATCTAAGAATGTAATCAAAAGTATTAGTTTAATAGAGCAAGAGTTAATTGGAGACAAATAGTATTAACAACATATCGTATCAATACAAATATCATGCATGATACCAAGACATGTGTGGAACCTACAAAGGAGAAGACCATCTATTATTACAGATGGCAAGTTCTACCCCTTTCTCACCATCGTCATAGCACCAACCTACATGAGGTTTTGATTTCAATTCTCCGCAAGTTAAAACTTGTGACACACCAATTTACAATTTTCTGCAGGACCAACCTACAGGAGGCTCAAACCTCAGTCAGCTACAACTAACGACTATCAAGCTGCAACTTGATAGGGAAGCTCCAACTTCCTCAATTTATCAAATCGTTACCATTTACCTTCAGACATTTGCTTCAGCTCTTCGTTTTGCTTTTTTAATCTTCTATTTTACCTTTCATGTTCTGCCTTTCTTGATTTACTTTTTCTTCATTTAGCACCGTGACATCGAGATGATATTATTTATAGATTTTTTCACATGACTGTTTGTATTCTGCTTGGAATTCGAAATGGAAAGTCATGTCTCTTTGCCTTCTGCCTTCTCACTCCTTTTATCAGCTTATTCAGAAATTATAACTGTAGGTGTCAATTTTAACATTACAGTGGGAGTTTGTTTTCTCTCGGAGACTTGCCAATGTATCACAAACAATAAAAATTTAAATAAAACATTTACATTCAAATTTAAATGAGAACTCCAGCTCAACTTATTTAGTCTTTTGAATTGGTACGCATTTGTCTTTTCTTTGGCTGTCTTTGTCTTTTCTCTGACTGTGTTTTATCTTCTTTCGGATCTGTTTGCTCTTCTGTCCTCTGCTGTGGTGTAACTGCTGCATATGTGTAAATGTGCCTTTTATATCCGCTGACTGTAAATCTGGAGGAATTCCAATCCCTTTTATGCCATTAGTGTCTTGTTGATGTGGCAGGTTCTGCAGGCAGGAACATACATATATCACAAGCGTTAATAATCGCCCTCCCGTAAAGCTAAGGTCCGTGGGTCTAGAGACCACGCGGCTTATCGCAACCGTGTTATATATATAACTCAATAACCATTATATATCATATGTGTTATGCCCCCGGATCATATTCAAACATTATTCAACATATATAATATATACAATTTATTTGAAAATAACCCGACGTCCATAAGGATTGGCTGCCAATATGATTAGACCTGGAACTCAAGTTGTATATGAGTCGTAGTTTATATACCAAACGGGTCCAGATTTCCAATCAAATGCAATCGGGGCGCATAATAGAAAAGTTCCGATTGCGATCAGAACACAGATGCGATTTGCATATATCAACTCCCGCTTATAACTGGATCGGGTCCGTCACTTCAATCGCAGCGTTTTACAAATTCGTGCGATCAATCAGAGAGTTCCGATTGCGATTGAGATTCCGGATGCGATTTGCATATATCAACTCCCGCTTATAACTGGATCAGGTCTGCCATTTCAATCGCAATCGCAAATTTCTGTTGCGATGTTCCGCTGCCCTTGCGATCTCCGATTGCGATTGGGTGAGGGTCCCACTTTATATTACTTCCTTTCCATTGATCATAACACGCTCCACTTAAATATATATCAATGTATATGCCTTGGACCATTGAAGACTATGAAATGCGTGACATTTATATGTATTGTGATGGATATATATATATATATATATATATATATATATATATATATCTGTGTGTGTGTGTGTGTGTGTGTGTGTGTGTGTGTGTGTGTGTGTCTATGTGTGTGTGTGTGTGTGTGTGTCCGCTAGCGAGTTAGGCGATTCCAGGAATAATATTTATGAATTATGTTAAATCTATAACGCCGGTTGGAGTGTGCGATTCCCAGAATTTGGTTTTGCATTATATGCGTAACGCCCGGCTTGGGGTATGATTCTCGGAATTATATATCTGTCCTTCGGGTTGGGCGATTCTCGGAATTATAACAGCTCTACCTCTGCCTCTACCTCTGCTGCAGTGATAATGACTCTGCCTCTATTATATTCGCTTCCTCTGCCTTCATTTGCTGCCTCCATTGTATTCACTGCTTCCTTTTTCTGTCTTTGTTTCAGCGCTGCCTCCTTTGCCTGTCTGTGATTCAGCGTTGCCTCCTTTTTCTTCTTTTTTCTGCTTCTGCTACTCAACCTCTACCTCTGCCTTTGCTGTACCTCTGTTCTTTTCCTATCTCTGCATCTGCTGCCTTCTTTGCACTACATTTCTTAAGTTCAACTCTTTTGTACATTACGTTGCCTCTGCTTCTATTCACTGTCTCTGCTTTGTTCAATTCTTATCTCTCTTGCTTCTTTTGCTGCCTTGCTACTTCTTCTTATGCTTTCTCTGCTCCTTGGCTGATGTTTCAAGTGCTCCTCCTTTGTCATCTCCTTTTCCTTATTGCTATTTCAGGTGCTGCTCCTTTGTGCTTCTTTGCCATCAATGACAATATTTCCAACAGTCTCCCCCTTTGGCATTGATGGCAATCCACTTTCTCTGTTTGCTTTCTCTTTCTCTTGTTGCTTGCTCTTCCTGTTTGCTATTTGTTCTTCCTCCCCCTTTGACATCAATGGAAAAGGATGACTCCTCATGGAAAAGGATGACTCCTCATCCCTCCGTATGGGTTCTGTCATTGTATTTCCTTTCTCTGAGTTACGTTTAGGTCCTCTTCTGCCGAAATTGGACTATGTTGTGTTTCATTTGTAGTGCCTGTAATATGTGCTAGATTGCAGACAGAGATGATGCATTTTACGATTCAAAGGTTCTTGTTGCTTCTGAATGTTGATAATATTGATAATGCTGATCCTGTGGACTTGTTTTATGCTTATCTTGCTGGCTGTTCTCCCCCTGGAATGATATCTTCGTTTTGTTCTCCCCCTGAGACTGTACTTTCTCTTCATATTAGAGAATAGTATCTACAGATACTACCCCTACTTTGTCTCTCAAGTATTCGAATGGTTCTCTGGCAAGTGGTTTGGTAAATATATCTGCTATCTGTTCTTTTGTTGATACATAGTCCAATTTAACTATCTTCTGAGCCACTTGTTCTCGGAGAAAATTATACTTGATTGGTATATGTTTAGTTTTTGAATGAAGCACGGGATTTTTAGATATACTTATAGCACTTGTATTATCACATTTGATTGAGATAGGTTCATTAATGCTTACCTTCATGTCTTGAAGTTTCTGCTTCATCCACATGACTTGGGTGCAACATGCTGCTGCTGCTATATATTCTGCTTCAGCTGTAGACAGAGAGATGGATGTTTGTTTCTTGCTTAGCCATGCCACCAGACTTTCTCCTAGATAGAATGCACCTCCACTTGTACTCTTCCTATCATCCACACAGCTGGCCCAATCTGCATCTGTGTATGCTGATAAAGTGAATTTTTTGCTTTTAGGATACAAAAGTCCATACTGTATTGTTCCTTGTAGATATCTGAATATTCTTTTGACTGCCAGAAGATGGTTTTGTTTAGGTGCTGCTTGATATCTTGCCACTAGTCCTACTGCTAGCATGATGTCTGGTCTTGAAGCTGTCAAGTACAGCAGGCTTCCTATCATGGATCTGTAGAGTTTTTGATCTACATCTGCAGACCTATCATCAGCACACAGCTTGCATCCTGTGATCATGGGGGTTGTCATTGGTTTGCAGTCCTCCATTTTGAATTTTTTCAGCATTTCTTTTAAGTATTTTTCTTGAGAAATGAATGTGCCTGTGTTCTTTTGTTGAATTTGCAGTCCCAAGTAGAAACTGAGTTCTCCAATCATAGAAATTTCAAACTCTGTTTTCATCTCATCAACAAACCCTTTTGCTAGTTCATCTTTGTTGCTTCCAAACATAATGTCATCAACATATACAACAACAATTAGGAGTTCATTTTCATGTGCTTTTACGTATAGATTGATGTCTACTCCACCTCTCTTAAAACCCTGTTTTTGCAAATATTTGTCCAGTCTTGAGTACCAAGCACGAGGAGCCTGTTTCAGTCCATATAGGGCCTTCTTCAGTTTGCACACATAGTCTTCTTTGTCTGTCAATGAGAAGCCTTCTGGTTGTTCCATGTACACTTCTTCTTCTAGATATCCATTAAGAAAAGCAGACTTTACATCCATTTGATATACCTTGAAGTCTTGATAGCATGAAAATGCCAGGAACATTCTGATAGCTTCCATTCTAGCTACAGGGGAAAATGTTTCATCATAATCAAGTCCTTCTATTTGTGAGTATCCTTTGCAGACCAGCCTTGCTTTATTCCTGATTACTTGTCCTTGCTCATTCATTTTTTTTTTTGAATACCCATTTTGAACCAATGATATTTTTCTCAATAGGTCTAGGAACTAGTTCCCAGGTATTGTTCTTCTCAATTTGGTCCAATTCTTCATTCATTTCTTTTACCCAATACTTGTCCTTGCTGGCTTCTTCAAATTTCTTTGGCTCTATTTGTGATAACATGGCTATGTATACTTCTTTTGTTTGTTCTGTTAGCTGCCTTCTTGTCTGGACTCCTGCTTTCTTGTCTCCTATGATCTGATCTTCAGGATGATTCTTCTGAGTGTATCTTGAGGGGGTTTTCGAGCTTAGCTCTGCATTATCTGTTGTCTTGCTTGTTTCATCATCATCCTTGTCTTCCTCTTCATGGTTGCCTGATGGACTGCAGCAGTCTGTATTTCTTGTATTGTTTGGAAGTTCTTCATCAAATCTCACATCAATACTTTCAACTATCTTCCGAAGGATCTTGTTGTAGCACCTGTACCCTTTGCTTTTGGAAGCATATCCTAGGAAAATCCCTTCATCTGCTCTTGCATCAAATTTCCCAAGGTTTTCATCATTATTCTTTATGTAACACTTGCTACTAAAGACTCTGAAATTTTTTATTGAAGCTGGCTTTCCATGCCATAGTTCATATGGAGTTTTGTCACTGCTTGGCCTTAAGTGAGCTTTATTAAGGATATGTACTGCTGTGTGTACTGCTTCTGCCCAGAAGGTTTGAGCAATATTATTCTCTTGCATCATAGCTCTGGCTATTTGTTGTACAGACCTATTTTGTCTCTCTTCTACTCCATTCTGCTGAGGTGTCCCTGCAATAGTAAATTGTTGCTTTATTCCATGTTCATTACATAGGTCTGCAAAGTCATAATCTGTGAATTCTCCTCCTCTGTCTGATCTGATACATTTCAGCTTGCATCCAGTTTGATTTTCTGCTAATGCTCTGAATATCTTAAATTTTTCCAATGATTCTGATTTATTTTTGAGAAAGGCAACCCATGTCATTCTGGAGAAGTCATCTATTATCAGCATGAAATAGGATTCTCCACTTGGTGTTCTAGTTCTAGCAGGTCCACATAGGTCCATGTGCACAAGCTGGAGTGGTCTTCTTGTTGACAACTTCTCTTTAGATTTAAAGGATGTGCGAGTCTGTTTCCCTAATTGACAAGATTTGCATATAGTACTTGAAGGCCTTTTTATTTCTGGCATGTCTTTGACAGCTTTCTTCTTACTCAATTTGATGATATGGTCAAAGCTGAGATGTCCCAATCTCCTATGCCACAACCATGACTCCTCAAGTTTGCCAAGATGGCAGGCTTCATCTTCCTCTTTCACTATGTATACATTTTTCTCTGTTCGAACACCTTTGAGCGGATTCTTTCCTGTTGTGCTTGACCTGACTACACAATCTTGTGCTCTAAAAAGAACTTCATAGCCTTTGTCACACATCTGACTGACACTCAGTAAATTTGCTTTCAGTCCATCCACAAATAGTACCTCTTGGGCTTTTCCTCTGCCATTGTCTATGCTGACTGAGCCTTTTCCCTTGATCTTTCTTGATTTATCATTACCAAAAATAACATTGCCAGATTTCTTTTCATCAAGAGTTATAAACTTGCTTCTGTCTCCAGTCATGTGTTTGGAGCAGCCACTGTCCAAGTACCACTAGCTTTTCAGATCTTGAGCAGTTAGAGCTAGGTCACAGTTATTCACCTTCTTTATCCACTGGAGGCCCCCTTTTGAACATTTGATTATAGTTTTTGCAGAATTGTGAGCATGAACAAAATTTCTTTGACTCATAAACCTCCTTGAGGTATTGAACATCAGTCTTTGTCTATACTTTCTACATTCAATGATTTTATGGCCAAATTCCTTACAATAAAAACAATAACCATAGAAATTATTTGCATACCTGATGTAAGGTTGTTTTCTCCATTTGTTTGTTTGAGATAGCCTCTTCACTGTTTGCATCTATTGCAGGTCTGAATTACTCTTCCTTGCATAAAAATATGCAGCAATGTGTCCTGGCTTGTGGCAGACATAGCAGATGGCATTCTTCATAGGAGGAAAGAATTTCCTCTGATGACTTCCAAATTTGATATACTTAGGGGCATATGATTCTTTTTCTGCCATCTTAGTATTCATTATATTCTTTGTTACTAGAGGTTTCTTCTGCTCTTTGTCTCTCTTATTGCAGATTTCTTCTTTTGTTGGAATTATTTGAGCTACTTCCTCATCCTTCTTTGCTTTTACAAAAATAATCTCTCTGTTAACCTTTTCTTTTCCTTTACTTGATTCTCCTTCGTAGCCTATTCCAGTCTTTATCATAGGGGATCTTTGAGCAACCAAAATTTCATTCAACTTAATAGAGCTTGTTGTTTGAGAAGGGTATATAGAAACTTTCTGTTGAGCATTTTCTAATTTCTTTCTCAGACACAGAATTTCTTCTTCTAGCTTCTTTTGTTCTCGAGATTTATCTTTGATTTGTTGAAGTAACATATCTTCTATCTTCTTGGCTTCTTCAAGCTTTACCTTCAGCTGCATGAGGACTTCTGAATTTTGTTCTTCTTCCACACATTTTAGGAGAATCTCTTTTTGTTTTCTGCATTTTAGTTTGAGTTTGTCAATCTCTTCCAGAGCACTTCTTAGCTCCCCCTCAAGGTCTACTTCCCCTTCTTCTTCTTCATCTTCTAGTAGGAGTCCCTCAAGATCTTCTATGGCCATCAATATAAATTCTAAGGTTCCTTCTTCACTTGAGGGTTCATCTGAGTCTTCAGATGCACTGCTGTCTTGGTGAGCATAAAAGGATTTTCTGCTGAATTTCTTTCCTTTCTGCCAGTTCTTTGATGTGTCTTTCTCTGATTCTTGAGCTTGATTTCTTACTTTCTTGTGAGGACATTTAGCAGCATAATGTTCAACTCTTCCACAGTTAAAGCATTTGAAGGGAAGTTTACCTTTGTATCTACCTGAGCCTCTATCCAATTTCTTGACAAATTTAGCCTCTTCTTCATCAGAGAAAGAGCATATTTCTTCCTTTTCTTCTTTCTTCTTTTCTGTTTTGAATGCTGCTTCCCTTGTACTTGGCTTCTTCTGTGGGAGCCTCATTTCATAGGTTGTTAGATTTCCAAGTATCCGGTTCATGGTCAAAGTCTCCCAATCCGCTGTCTCTTCTATTGCAGATACCTTGGGATTAAATCTGGATGGGAGTGATCTTAGAATCTTTTGCACAACTATAATTTCTGGTATGGTTTCTCCAAGAGCTTTCATATTGTTAACAATTTCTGCAACTTTTAAGAAGAAGCTGCCAACATCTTCATCATCATTCATTTTTAAGTTTTCAAACTGAGCTCTATATACTTGAAGTTTGGCAGTTTTTACTTTCTGGTCTCCCTCATGTATGTCTTCAAGAGTATCCCATATTTTCTTGGCAGTGTCTTTGTGCATTACTTTAATAAACTCTGCTTCACATAATCCATTCAGGATGGCATTCATGGCTTTTGCATTAGCCACAAAATCTTGTTTTGCGTCCTTTTCTGAGTCAGTTGCCTTCGAGGCATATCCTAATTCCACAGCAGCCCAGACTTCTATTCCTAGAGACATTATGTATGTCTTCATTCTGATTTTCCAGAAAGCATAATTTTCACCAGTGAAGAAAGGGGCTTTATTGGTTGAGCATCCTTCTTTACTAGCCATCTTGGGAACCTAGGATCTCCTTTCAGTTGTTAGACTTGTACAAAGGATCTGGCTCTGATGCCAATTGTTGAATCTCTAATTAAACTAAGAGGGGGGGGTGAATCAGTTTAATACATTCCTGATCTTTTAAACTTTTCAATAAACTTATTTACACCTTCATTTCAAACTCTATTTAATGTGAGAGTAATCTTAGAATGTAATCTGAAAGTATTAGTTTAATAGAGCAGTAGACTTAATTTGAGAGCAGCAGGTATTAAGCAAATGATACATATCAGATCAATACATAAATATCATGCACGGAGACACCGGATATAAGTGGAAACCCATAAAGGGAGAAAACCACATCTTATTATTTTTGTGATGCAAAGTAGCTCAATTCCCTCTCACCTTTGTTTTTACCACGAGGCACCAACCTACGGAGGCTCCTACCTGCCTCAGTTACACCCCCCACTGCAAGGAGCACCAACCCCTTCGGTTTCTGCCTTCAACCTTTGGGGAGGCTCAACCTCGATCGTGACTGTCTTGTGACTATCAAGCTGCAACTTGATGGGGAAGCTCCAACTTCCTCAATTTATCAAACTGAAAGTTTTCTGATTTACCTTAGATATCAGCTCTGTTCTTGTAGCTTCTCCTTCTGTTCTGCTTTTCTTAATCTTCTCTGTCTTACTCTTCTATGTTACTTCTCTACGATTTACTCTTTCTTCATTTAAAAAAACTCTCTGCATGTCAGATGATATTATTTATAGATTTCCTCACACTGTATTTGTTTTTGTATTCTGGCAAGATTCGAAATGGAAAGTCATGTCTCTTCCTATGCCTCCTTCTCACTCCTTTTGCTCTGAAACACTCGAAATTATAGCGCAAGTTAGACACAACATTACGGTAGGGATTTATTTTCTCCTCGGAGACTTACTTGATGCATCACAAACGATAAATTTAAATAAAACATTTACATTCAAATTTAAATGAGAACTCCAGCTCAACTTATTTATTCTTTTGAATTGGTACGCATTTGTCTTTTCTTTGGTTGTCTTTGTCTTTTCTGTGACTGTGTTTTATATTCTTTCGGATCTATTTGCTCTTCTGTCCTCTGCTGTGGTGTAACTGCTGCATATGTGTAAATGTGCCTTTTATATCCGCTGACTGTAAATCTGGAGGAATTCCGATCCCTTTTATGCCATTAGTGTCTTGTTGATGTGGCAGGTTCCGCAGGCCGGAACATACATATATCACAAGCGTTAATAATGCAGCCCTCAACAAGGCTAAGGTGGTAGGTCTAGAGACCACCGCGACTTATCATAGCCGTGTTATATATATAACTCAATAACCATTATATATCATATGTGTTATGCCCCCAGATCATATTCAAACGTTATTCAACATATATAATATATACAATTTATTTGCAAATAACCCGACGTCCATAAGGATTGGTTGCCAATACGATTAGACCTGGAACTCAAGTTGTATATGAGTCGTAGTTTATATACCAATCAGGTCCGGATTTCCAATCGCAATCGCAACTCTTATATTCTCCGATGCGATTGACCATTGCCGATGCGATTAGAACCTGGAGCTGAAATATTTGTTAATCATAATTTATAAGTCCATCGGGTTCGAACTCTTAATCTCAATCGCAAGTTCTTTAATATGTGTTGCGATGGTTTGTTTCTTTCCGATGCGATTGGAACTGGACTTCAAACACTTTGTTAAACATGGTTTATAGACCCATCGG
>CM076577.1:309327286-309542955 GCA_034641835.2 Pinus albicaulis
TTGAAAAAATGTTGCAGTAGTTGTAGTAGTTTGAGGCAGAGTCTAAGGTGTACTAGGCCCAAACTGCTGAACAGAACCAGGTGCAGGGATTTGAACAATAGGCTGGACAGGTTGCTGGGTTGGACCAGAAACCAAAGGCTGTCCAGGTTGACTAGGTAACTGCACATTAGGTTGCATAGTCTGTTGAATTTGGGATGGATCCCACACCATGTTCATTCTGGGGTATTTTCCCATAGAAAGTTGAATGTAAGGACCATAGCCTGGTTGAACATAGGGTTGATGTCTGTTGAATTTAGGATGGATCCCACACCATGTTCATTTTAGGGTATTGTCCCGTAGAAGGTTGTACATATGAAGGACCATAGCCTGGTTGAACGTAGGGTTGATAATTAAGAGGTAAATTTCCAGCTCCTTGTACAAATGATTGAACAGAAGGTGGTTGGAAACCTTGAGTTGGGTACTAGCCTTGAGGTTGATAACCCTAAGGCGCATACTGAATCTGGGGTTGATAAGGACCCTGAGGGATATATTGAGTCTGGGATTGACCCTGGGGTATGTACTGTCCTTGAGGTTGTTCTCCAAAATAATATTGTGCCACAGTTTATCCTGGGAAAAAATTACCTTGAGGTTGCCCCCCAGGCGGTAACTGACTGCCTTGAGGTTGCCCCCCGGCGGTAACTGACTTCCCTGAGGTTGTCCCCCAGGCGGTAACTGACTACCTTGAGGTTGAGGATTTGGAATATTACCAGAGATCATAAAGATTTTCTCTACATTCGACGTTTCAGTTTTAATTCCATTAAGACCATATGATAATACTTGTTCGATCGGTCGAGGAGCTGCTCCTGAGAAAGTACCAAAAAGAGCCTGGTACCCCGAAGGAACAAAAGTACCATCGTGTAAAAATGCTTCCGGTGTTTGGGAAAACATAGATGACTCTCCTGACATGATGGATGAAGGATAGTAACCTCTGGGCGTAGGATGAAAAGGAATTTGAGGTGGTGAAAAAGCAAGACCTAGGTTTTCTAAAAAGTTTGTCAAAGATAAATACCAAGCATCACTCCTAATAGGGCTGTAGAATATGGATTCACGCTCCCTAAGATTCAAAGACTGTGGGGATTCAGGAAGAGTTAATTCTTCGTCTGGACTTGCAAGTTCTTCAATAGAAATGAGGCCAGATGGAAGATCTTCAGTAACAATATTTCTTACCCTAGGTGAACTAGGATCACTAGAAGTTGGAGTAATAAATCCTAAGGATGTTTCCAAAACAGAAGGTTCAGTGTCAGGTTTAGACATTTCAGGTTCTTTAGCTAGTTCACTAGAAGGATAAATACTACCAGTAACTTCAGAAACTGAAATTGGCTCTTGAATATGCTCTGTTGTGGGTATTTGATGATCCGGATGAAAAACTATAGATGAACTTCCAACTTTTGTTGATCTAATTCTACTGCTACTAGATGATACTAGAGCACGCAACCCTTCAAGTTGACTTGGTGTATACTCGGGGGCTTCCCCTGAAGTCTCCAGGACTGTCTCGATAATTCTTCCACGATTAAATATTAATCAATCACACACAAACAAAGAAAATTTCAATAAAAACACCTAAAGTCTCTAAAGAAACAAATAGCTGAAGCACACGCCTAAGAAATCTAAGAGTTCAAACCATGCACAGACAGTAACTTCCCGTACTAAAAACACTAGTTGGTGATGAAATCCAACTTAGTAGAAGTTTAATATAGAAACGACGGTTGGAACAGTTACCCCAACAACCTGCTTAATGAAACAGACTGGCACAAGTTTCTTCACAAAACCATCTCACGTGAAGAAAACCCCTAGAGAGTCCAAGTGAGTCTAGTCGACGTCTGCTCTAGGTACAGTGAGATTTTTCCTTCACCGTCACCTTAGGAAATAATCTTAAGTTTATGGACACTAAGGTTACCAACAGTAACAAATACAACTGGGGGAACAGTCTACGATTTGATTCCATGTGCAAGGGCAGAGTAACAAAGCTCAATCCCCTTGAAGGCTCCTCGACATGGTCAATCCAAGGTTTACCAACAAGTGACCCCAGGCTCCTCGACAATGGTTAATCCGAGGTTTACCATTTGTAATGCGCGCAGATCTTCTATCTTTCCCAATGAAACAGAATTGATTGTCTCAAAGGTTTGGACATGATCTCGTGATTAACTCCTTTAAGAGAAGCTTCCCAGATTGTACCAATTACAATTGGGTTTATTTCCTACCACAAGATCGATCTACTTGTTTGTTTTTACTATCTTGTAGAGTTAATTACTGCCTACTCCAAGATACTAGCCTAAGCTATATTGGTGAGAAGAGCCCTAGAAATAGAAAAGATTAATAGATCAATTTTAATTAAGCATTGTTTTTATGGGATGTTTTTTAATTCAATAGGCATGGAAACGAAACTTTGATGGTGTGAAGACTCGACTTCCAAATACACTAAAAAATGCACCTTAAAATGATAAACAATTCGTTTCTCTTTCAATGAAATTCTAGCTAAAGAAAGAGTTTGAGAATGCAATTCCTTTAAGAGACAATTCTTTCTTTGAACATGAAGAATAAATGAAAAGAAAATATTTTTGTTTTTTCAATAAGAACTCAAAACAAGACAAATAATCAATTCTCACAATAAATCCCTTTCTCTTTAAAAACTCGAAACTACAAAAACCAACTTTTCTTTCAAAATAAATTTACAAGTTCTAAAAAGCACTCAAAACTACGAAAAACTAATTTTGAGATCTACAAACTTTGAAAATCTAATTGAATAAAAGCTTTAATTTTTTTTTGAGAATGATTTGCTTAGTTGTTCAGTAAACTAAGGATTCATTTGCCCAGAATAATAAATAAATAAAAAAAAATCCAGATATGTTTTCTTTTGTAAAAATGAAATTCAAAACTTATAACGAAGTTTGTTCAAAGATTTGCAGAGAGAAAACTAGATCTATTTCTCAAAAAGAATGAATTT
The DNA here is from genome assembly GCA_034641835.2 of Pinus albicaulis. NCBI lineage: Eukaryota > Viridiplantae > Streptophyta > Pinopsida > Pinales > Pinaceae > Pinus > Pinus albicaulis. The sequence continues at coordinate 309,330,270 of CM076577.1, forward strand.
CACAACCAAGTTAGACTCATCAAGAAGATAAAAGATACCAAGGTGATCTAAGGCACTTTTAATCTTCTAATCTTTGGGTCACTACAGAGACAAAGTGAAAACCACTCTCAAAATGCAAAACTTCTGGAAAAACATTCAAAACAAAAGTGCTATGAAACTCATTCACAAGAGATTTTAGACAGAAAACATACAGATTTGGGCAAATACTAGGAATTCTAAATCAAATATAAACTAAACTGAAAGAATAAACATAATTTTTTTAAGACTTTTAACAGGGTCTGCAATGATGTGCGGTCCCCAGAAAAGTTCAAGAAAAACAAAAAAAACTTCAAAAATTTCCAAAGAAAAGTAAATCTATGTTACCCAAGCCCATACAAATCAATCAAAAAAAAAAAAAAAATCATTTTCTCAAATCAAAACAAAGGAAAATCAAAAAAAGTTCTTTCCCCAGTGGAGTCGCCAATTTGTTGGTCGGATAAATCGATCTTGCAGACAAGATCGATCTCCCTAGTGTCAGAAGACAATCTAGCAACAAACGAACAACTAAGTTTATCTTTCTCTAAATATATTCGTTTTACAAGTAAATGCTATGAAGGCGTCGCTCCTACCTTAGATACAAATGCTTATTTGCAACCATATTTCTTCCGTCACATCAGTAGTTCTTCCGTTTCAACAATAGTTCTTCCGTCACAACAAGAGTTCTTCCGTCACAACAATAGTTCTTCCGTCGCAACAAAGTGTCGTCTTTTCAGTTGCTTGAAAGTGTTGTCTTCAAAAGACCTACAATCACAAACAAGAAAATATTAAATAGCACCTGTATAACAAATAATTATAAAACATACCTATCATAGTGATCAAGGAATCTATGAAATAAACAATCAAACGACAACTTATTGAAATAAACAATCAAACGAAAATTTATTGAGAAAAACAAAACTTGATTGTATTAATATTAAAATAACAGAAGAACCTTACAACCTTAGCCTTGATGTTGAACAGGCCTTCCCGGGGTCCGAAGCAGGAGTCTCCTCTACTTTGATAAGTCTTGCACTCTTCCTCCAGGAGCACATAGAGGTATGTGATCTTTCCTCACAAAAGCTCAGCAGAAAGAAGTCTAAATCTCAACAACACTTCACCTCAATCACACACTAAAGCTTGAACTCCCTTTGAGGCTACCCAATGCCTCTTTTTATAGAGCAGATAAGGAGGTTAGGGTTCCACCTATGAAGGGATAGAATCCTCCTTCAAAGGGATAGGCTTCTCACATCAAGGGGTTAGCTCCTTAAGGTGTGGGATGCATGAACCTTACTAGAGCATACTCGTCCCCAAAAAATCTCATCCAAAAGCTTCTAGAATTGACCAAAAATCAGCTTTTTAACTTTAATTCTCCCCCTTTTGACTTTGACAGGGGGTATGAAGGCATTACATAGAGAAACTGCGTTCTAGAACACAGTTTTGCTTCAAATTACCTGCGTACCCTAGCCAGGAATGCAGGTAAGCTTCACATTACCTACGTACCCAGGGTTTTGGAGCTTTTTAGGGTTTTTTCTCCTATTTTAGGGCTTAACATGAGAAGTAGAGGTTGTAAGACTTACAGAAGAGGTAAGTATGAGTGACAATGAGCTCATACAGTTAGCAGAATGTCAAGGTGACAGTTTTTAGTGCAAAAAATGTAGAGGATCAAGGGTAGCATCAGCAACAGCGCAGTGCAGAGGGCTTCAACCGCTACACAAGTGCTATGCAGGCCTAGGAGGGGCATCATTACAGCTTCAGGAGGCCACCAGGGTTACGTAGAGGCCTTCCAGTGCAGCGTAAGGACTGCGTCACGCAGTCTGGGGTTACGCAGTCCCATTTGAGGGTGTGGATCAGTTAAGCTTTTGGTATTAGAACAACAAGTATTGCTACGGATCTATTATTTTCTCTCTCGGGTTAACCAGTTGGATGCCCAAATTTGTTGTACTCAGATTCTACTTAATAATAATAAACCCTCATGTCTGTTGCACTAGTTTTCCCACATTGGGTTTTTCTAGGGACTATTGTCCAAAAATCTGTGTGTCACTTTGTTGAATGAGCATAATATTCAGTAAATAATCTATATGTGTGTAGGTTTTTAGTTGTGTTTACTTTGGTATTTTTTGAATATTTTTTGGAACTAACTTGTATAATTTAATCACAAGTAGGAGAATTAAACCAAGATAATACAATAGGATTTCTGCATTAATGTATTCATAAATTTTCACATGGTATGAGAGCGATCGCAGATCAAGCTGAATCTCCAGCAAATCAGCTGAAGAATATTTTTCTGCAGGGTAGCAGTGGAAGTAGCAGAGATCCGGAGAGGGAAGCTCAGCAGTAGGAGGACGCAGACCATCGAGAGGGGCAACGTTACAACTTCATAGGGTTGTCAGGCTTACACAGAGGCTATCTAGGCTAGGGTAAGGACTGTGTCAACCAGTCTGGGGTTACGCAGTCCAATTTTGAGTAGCGCAGAGGCTGTGCTAGGCTAGTTTGCTCACGCAGAGGCCAGTGAGAGGGATACAGTTTAATCTTCTTGTTTGTTTGCCGAGATCCAGAAGAATTTCTTGAGTTCTTTAGCAGTGATGGTGTGGTGGAGATTCTGCTGGTGCAGAATTGTGCCTAGCTAAGTAAACAAAGAGCGGAAGGAAGACAACCACTCAGCAGATCTGAGCCAAACAGATTTGAGACTCGATTAGGAGGATCAGAGAGAACTGTTCGATTGTTTTGGATAAATATTTCCAAGAGGGAAATCAGTTTTCACAAGGAGAAGTTACTAGAGGGAAAGTGGGAGAAGAGTATTGTTTCTATCAGATTTGATCTAGATGGCTTCTCATGGGCTGAGAGATCGGGACAGGTGGGACGGTGTGTCCAACTTCATAATATGTAGGGCCAGGATCCTATTAGTCCTGGATGATTACAACATCAAGAACCATGCAGAGAATGTCCTAGATGAGCCTGCAGATCCTGATCCTCTAAAGAAATATAATGAAAATCAAGCACGGGCTAAGTATTTGGTTATGGACGAAGTTAAATATCACACCGTGCCACACATTGTCGGGAGGAAGACAACAAATGACATGTGGACCACATTGGAGGCGATGTATCATGGAATCTCTGTTCAATGAAAAGTGATTCTAGAGAATCAAATGAGGCTATTCCATATGCAAAAGGGTGAGGAGGTAGATCCCTTCCTTTTCCGACTTCAGTATATCCAGGATCAATTGATTGCCATGGGTGCACCTCCGAATGAAGGGCTCTTGGTAAGGAATGCCCTGAAAGCAGTCACTAAGGAGTGGGAAATGTTTTTCCAAAGCATATTGGGTAGGGCAGCATTACCATCCTGGGCAAACATGTGGGAAATCCTCCACTAAGAAGATATCAGGAGAATCACCAAGAGGCAGAACAACAGCAACGAAACATTCAAGGTGAAGAAAGAGGAGGAAGATGATGTAACCCTTGCATCGAAGGAATGAAGGCATCAAGGGAAGAAGAAGAGGGACCTATCCAAGGTCCAGTGCTTTAACTGTGGTGAACATGGACACTTCGCCAGCACTTGTCCTAAGAAGAAGGACAAAGGAGCTTCTGATTCCAAGGTTGTAGCATCAAAGGACGATGAGAATGATGATGAAGTAGCCATGAGTTCTCATGAGCCACTTAAGTAGGGTGAATGGATATGTAGAGCAGCTACAGATGGTGTTGGCATGATCCTTGAGTAAGCCCAACTCTTGGATCACATAGAACTACCGGAGCCTGAAGATGGTAGCAGAGCAAGTAGATGGATGCAGGAGATTACAGTGAAGCAGAGGGTAGTTCTGAGATGCTATAGAGGGAGCAGCACAATGCAGAGGCAACAACAACGTAGAGGCGGCAACGCAGTGCAGAGTTGTAGTAGTGCAATGGCTTCAGGAGGGAAATGTAAAGTAGCATCCAAGGGAGTTTTAGTGATGGGATGTAGCCTAACTTGTCTGTCAACGATTGGGCAGGAGTCTTTCAGTTTCTTACTTCTCGAAAACTGAGTTGCAGGGTAGCAGTTAGCAGTGGCAGTGCTATGGGCAGCATGATGCAACAATTTGAGAGGGAGGTGTAGTACAAATGTGGTAGTGTCAGTGGCAGTGACATGGGTAGTAGTATAGAAAGCAGCAACACAGTGGATGGAGGGAAATAGGCCAAGAATCAGCTGATCCAATTTTAGAATTATTAAAATTGTATCGAAATTACCCAAACGACCAATATGGTTATTTGGAATTTGGTAATTATTGATTCTGTAATAATTCAGGTATTGATCAAGATGGTCATTAAATTTGTGAGTTCAAATGTTCGACATCAATCGAAATCGACTTTAGACTCTACTCCAAAAAATATGTTTCAAAAGCGCCAATCAAGACATCTTCAAGTTGACCTGTGACAGAAACAAAAAATTTTGTTAAAGACTTATGTAATAAAACTTGTCCTAAGTCTTAATTGTAAAGATCGAAAATTTTTATAGTCCACTTTTGTAAACCTTGATGGATAAAAAAAATCCTAAGGTAAAAAGGACTAAGTTTAAGTTTAAGTCCTAAGTCCTAGGTTTAAGTCCTAAGGACTAGCGCTAAGTGTCAAATGAAAACACATTTAAATTGTTGTAAAGGCCTAAATCTATTCCTAGGACTAAATGTCAATCAAAGTCCTAGCACAAAGTCTATGGTCTTAAAGTTCTATTCCTAAGTTTCATAAACTTATGGACTTAAACCTCCTAGCACAATAGTCAAACCATAAAACTTTTAAGGTTCGGATGATGGGTAGGAAACCCATGATATAAAGTCAAAGTATTAAAAGGGTCAATTTAATGTTGTAAAACCTTTAGGCGCAAAAGGTTTTATATTAAAGTTCGACCGATGATGAAAAACCTTGATATAAGGTTCGGAAGTCGGGTTTTTAACATATATCAAACCCATAGTGCAAAGGGTTTGGATGTCGGGCATATACAGATGTAAATAGCTCGGGTTATGTTTTTAAAACCATGTAAATAAACTCCCATAGAGTTACGATGACCGCGTCAGAAGTTGGAATATCTTGTGACCATAGTTTTGAAGACCATAGCAGAAAGTTGTATGAACGCTGATGTAAAACCGTGTCAGAGATATGTTATGTGATAGGTTTGTAAACCGTGGCCGGAATGTTGTGTGGACAGTTGTTACAACGTAGAACCGTTGGGCGGATAAACCACAAGTGGCCAGTTGCAGTTATACCACCGCCTATTCACATGTGCAGTCAACCTTTCTCCGCACCGTCAGCCTGACCGCCAGCATTCAGAGCCTATCCAAAGTTTTAATATGGGTTTTCTGATTTAATGTCAATGCTAAAGTTGGAAATGTTAATACCTAGGATTGTGTAAGATAGGGATTCGATCCTTTTCATAAATGATTGCTCAACTTATTTCAGATGTGGCTTCAAAGCATTCGAGATACAGCCATCAAATCATGAAAAAGTTTATCATAAATCCTAAATTGGTATGCAAATGGCTATGCATGTTATCCAATCATTAAAAAAAAAATCCCTTATAATCTAAGTGACACTAAGGAAGGCATGAACCTTTAGAATTCGGATGAATCAAAGGAGGAAGCCTAAATCTTTAAAGTTTGTCTTTGTTATAAAAAGACTCGAAGATGTCACTTTAAGGAGAGTGTTGAGAGGGAGTTCTCAAGGAGGAGAATGTTGAGAGGGAGGTCACCTTGAGAGGAGATACCTCAGAAGGAGAGGAGAGACCTCATGAGAGGAGGTTAAGGAGATTTTTCCCTACTTCAAGAAGAAGTAGGGACTCTTAAGAAGGCAGAAGATATAATTGGTGGAGAGTTTCTCATTGCAGGTTTATTAAAGGAGCAAAGGCCATCCTACTTGCATAAAGTCAGTATCGAAGTACATTGATGATTGAAGAGATCAACTTTGACTTTCTAAAACTCTTTCAGCCACCATCCAGTGAAAGGTCCATAAAGCTTCAGTTCCTCAGTTTGTTTTAATGTGAAAATCATCCATGTCTTTTCTTAAGTGTTGAAAGAAAAGAGTTGTATCAGTTAGCCTATTCAAGGGATGGTCCATATCCGCAACATCAGTAGTTCAATTGATGATTCATTGTAGCATATTTCTCTTGGCTTGAAGAATACAACGGACGCACAATTCTGAGGCGGACCCAGAGACGTAGTCCAGGAAGGACAAACTCCGTCTCAAACTTCTTGTCTTATGGTATTGCTTATGTGATTGATGTGAATTTATTAAATCTAAACATACATAGATTATTTCATATCTAAATAGTTAATGCATATAATAACTGTTTAGTAATACTGCCAATCACATTTTTTACAAGGACTAGGAAAGATCTTGGTAAATTCCGCATTTTAAGAACCTAAGTGTTAATCTCTATAAAGTTCTATAGACGGAGTCTGTAACGGGCCAGGTAGCCTCTGGATCTCATCCATTCTTTAAGGGCGACATATCCAATAAATTCCCCTACAGTCAATCTTTGAAATAGAGCTAAGTAACTCAGGTGATTTTCAGATCAAGTGGTATCGAAGCAGCTGGTTCTTTACAGGTACAAGATGGGAAAGAACACTTGCCAGCTATCAAATTGTCAAAACTACAAATTATCAGGGATATTCAAGAAAATTGCCCAATGCTTCCAAAGGAAACAACATCGACACCAGTAGCCCAGGAAGAATCCAAGTCACATGTTGGAGAGCAAACAAGTGCTGAATGGAATTGGGCAGACTTCATGCCTTATGCTTAAATTATTTTGTAATATCTTGATCTAGTAAAGCTGTAACTAGGTTCTAGAATTGAATTTGTTTTCCAAAGTATTTTAATAAAACTTTTGCAGAACCAAAAGTTCTTAAGTTGGGAGGTGTGATCCAATTTTAGAATTATTAAAATTGTATCGAAATTACCCAAACGACCAAGATGGTTATTTGGAATTTGGTAATTATCGATTATGTAATAATTCAGGTATTGATCAAGATGTTCATCAAATTTTTGAGTTCAAATGTTCGACATCGATCAACATCGACTTCAGATTCTACTCCAGCAAATATGTTTCAAAAGCACCAATCAAGACATCTTCAAGTTGACCTGCGACAGAAACAAAAAAAATTGTTAAAGACTTATGTAATAAAACTTGTCCTAAGTCTTAATTGTAAAGGTCGAAAATGTTTATAGTCCACTTTTGTAAACCTTAATGGATAAAAAGGATCCTAAGGTAAAAAGGACTATGTTTAAGCTTAAGTCCTAAGTCCTAGGTTTAAGTCCTAAGGACTAGCACTAAGTGTCAAATTAAAACACATTTAAATTGTTGTAAAGGCCTAAATCTATTCCTAGGACTAAATTTCAATCAAATTCCTAGCACAAATTCTATGGTATTAAAGTCCTATTCCTAAGTTTTATAAACTTAAGGACTTAAACCTCCTAGCGCAATAGTCACACCATAAACCTTTTAAGGTTTGGATGATGGGTAGGAAACCCATGATATAAAGTCAAAGTATTAAAAGGGTCGATTTAATGTTGTAAAACCTTTAGGCGCAAAAGGTTTTATATTAAAGTTCTACCGATGATGAAAAACCTTGATATAAGGTTCGGAAGTCGGGTTTTTAACATATATCAAACCCATAGTGCAAAGGGTTTTGACTTCGGGCATATAAAAATTTAAATGGCTTGGGTTATGTTTTTAAAACCATGTAAATAAACTCCCACAGAGTTATGATGACCGCGTCGAAAGTTGGAATATCTTGTGACCAGAGTTTTGAAGACCGCGGCGGAAAGTTGTATGACCGCTGATGTAAAACTGTGTCGGGGATATGTTATGTGACAGGTTTGTAAACTATGGTGGGAATGTTGTGTGGACAGTTGTTACAACACAAAACCGTTGGGCGGATAAACCACAGGTGGCCAGTTGCAGTTATACCACCGCCTATTCACATGTGTGGTCAACCTTTCACCGCACTGTCAGCCTGACCGACAGCAGTCAGAGCCTATCCAAAGTTTTAATATGGGTTTTCTGATTTAATGTCAGTGCTAAAGTTGGAATTTTAATCCCTAGGATTGTGTAAGATAGGGATTTGATCCTTTTCATAAATGATTGCTCAACTTATTTCAGATGTGGCTTCGAAGCATTCGAGATCCAACCATCAAATCATGAAAAAGTTTATCATAAAGCCTAAATTGGTATGCAAATGGATATGCATGTTATCCAATCATTAAAAAAAATCCCTTATAATCTAAGTGACACTAAGGAAGGCACAAACCTTTAGAATTTGGATGAATGAAAGGAGGAAGCCTAAATCTTTAAAGTTTGTCTTTGTTATAAAAGACTCGAAGATGTCACTTTAAGGAGAGTGTTAAGAGGGAGTTCTCAAGGAGGAGAGTGTTGAGAGGGAGGTAACCTCGAGAGGAGAGACCTCAGAAGGAGAGGAGAGACCTCATGAGAGGAGGTTAAAGAGAGTTTTCCATACTTTAAGAAGAAGTAGGCACTCTTAAGAAGGCAGAAGATATAATTGGTGGAGAGTTTCTCATTGCAGGTTTATTGAAGGAGAAAAGGCCATCCTACTTGCATAAAGTCAGTATCAAAGTACGTTGATGATTGATGAGATCAACTTCGACTTTATAAAACTGTTTCAGCCACCATCCAGTCAAAGGTCCATAAAGCTTCAGTTCCTCAGTTTGTTTTAATGTGAAAATCACCCATGTCTTTTCTTAATTGTTGAAAGAAAAGAGTTGTATCAGTTAGCCTATTCAAGGGATGGTCCATATCTGCAACATCAGTAGTGCAACTGATGATTCATTGTAGCATATTTCTCTTGGCTTGAATAATACAACAAACGCACAATTCTGAGGCAGACCCGGAGACTTAGTCTAGGAGGGATGAACTCCGTCACAAACTTCTTGTCTTATGGTATTGCTTATGTGATTGATGTGAATTTATTAAATATAAACATACATATATTATTTCATGTCTAAATAGTTAATGCATATAATAATTGTTCAGTAATACTGCCAATCATATTTTTTACAAGGACTAGGAAATACCTTGGTAAATTCTGCATTTTAAGAACCTGAGTGTTAATCTCTATAAAGTTCTATAGACGGCGTCTGTAACGGGCCAAGTAGCCTCTGGATCTCATCCTTTATTTTAGGGTGACATATCCAGTAAATGCCCCTACATTCAATCTCTGAAATAGAGCTAAGTAACTCAGGTCATTTTCAGAGCATCAATAGCGCAAAGACCAATGATAATATCTTGCGATACATGGTGTGGATGTATTGCTAGAGAACACTCCGTGCTAAGAGGGAGTGTTGATATTTTGTGTATTGGGGTAGCATCGGGTGTCCTCTAGCCCTAAAACTTTGTGGAGGGGTTGAGAAACACATCACCTCCAAAACCCAGAAAGCGTTTGGAGAAATTTCATCTAGTGTTGAAGTTATTCAAATGATTAATTTTTTAATGAGGACCCTAAGTCTAAACTTAGGAAAATAGAAAAATTAAAGTGAATTAATTAAACACATGTGATGAAATGTTCTAAGTGATGTGGATCAAGTATTATTTTAATCTTAGTTGTCGATAAAAAATTAAATCATGGTCGTTGATGTATCAACGAGAAATTATAAGAGAAAGGCTTGAGGGTCAGTTGGAGACACACACACATGGAGTTAGAGGTTAGAAACTGAGCTGGAATTCTAGGGCAAGGTTTTCTAAGAATTTTTGGAAGATTTTTCTGTAGCGAGGGGTAGTATTGGCTGAGGGGATGATCTGATCCCAAAGCCAAGAGTCAGCAAGAGGTAGAGGAGCAACAATTAGGAACAATGCAGAGGAGCAAGGGCAACAGAAACAGCTGCGCATCACAGAGGGCTTTAGCTGCTTTCAAGTGCTATGGAGGCCTAGGAGGGTCAGCGTTGTAGCTTCAAGAGGTCACCAGGGTTACGCAGAGGCCTTCTAAGGTATTGTAAGGACTGCGTCACCCAGTTTTGGGTTATGTAGTTCCCTTTAGAGTAGCGTAATGGCACGTAGAGCCTAGCAAGGCTGACGTTGGGGCTTTAGAGGTAGCGCTGGGGTTTCTAGGGCCAAAAATTAGCCGAGCCTTGTAAATACCATTTGAGGGTGTGGATTAGTTAAGATTTTGGTCTCAGAACATCTGGTATTGCTGTAGATCTATTATTTTCTCTGTCAGGTTAACGAGTTGGGTGCCTAGATTTTTTTTACTAAGATTCTACTTAATAATAATAAAGCCTCATATCTGTTGGACCGGTTTTCCCACATTGGTTTTTTTCGGGGAATATTGTCCGAAAAATTTGTGTGTCACTTTTTTGAATGAACGTAATATTCAGTAAAATATCTTTATGTGTGTAAGTTGTTAGTTGTGTTTACTTTGGTATTTTCCGAATATTTTACGGAAATAACTTGTATAATGTAATCACAAGTAGGAGAAGTAAACCAAGATACTACAGTAGGATTTCTGCATTAATATATTCAGAAATTTTTGCACTCAGTAGCTGCTGACACCTACTGTCCTAAAGCCTTCTTTAGGAATGATACATGGAAGATGTTATGGATCATTCTCCCTTGTGGCAATTCCAGCTCATATGCCACCTCCCCAACTCGTCGGACAACCCTATAAGGTCCATAGAAGCCAGTATTCAGCTTCTCGACCCCCTTCTACTTCAGCGTGCACTTCATGTATGGCTGAAGACGGAGGTACACCAATTCCCCTACCTCGAATTGCCTCTCTGCATGGCCCTGGTATGCATATGTCTTCTGTTGGTTCTACATTGTCCTCAAGTTGTCCTTGAGAGCCCTGAGGATATCCTGACTCTCTTGCATCCAATATTTGGCCTTGTGGGCCTTAATAGCTCCAAACATGGCATCAAAAAATGTCAGTGCATCATAACTGTACAAAGCATGGAAATGAGACATACCAAGAGACATATGGAAAGTGGTGTTGTAGTAGTACTCCCCCAAGTGGAACCATCACAGCCAAGCCTTCTGCTACCCTGTGACGTAGTTTCACAAGTAGCCTTCCAGCCACTTGTTCACTATCTTTGTCTACCCATCGGTCTGCAGATGGTAGCTCGTACTCGATGTGAGCTTCTTCCCCACCAATCGGAACAACTCCTGCAAAAATACTCCCATAAACTTGTTGTCCTGGTCACTGACTATGGTCTTGGGAAGACCATGAAACCTGAAAATATCTCTAAAGAAAAACTCTGCCACTTGTGAAGCTATGTACCGAGCTGAAATGGAAAAAAAATTGCATAGTTCGTCAATTTATCAACCATGGCGAAGATATAGTCCTTGCCCTGCACCATGGGCAACCCAGTGATAAAATCCATCGATATGCTCTCCCACTTCCCCTCCGGAATGGGGAGCAGTTGCAATAGTCCTATTATATGGGTAAACTCCCCCTTGTTCCTTTGACAGACTATGCACTCCCGAACATGTTGGCGTACGTCTTCCTTGAGGCCCTTTTAGGAGAACCTCTCTCTGATGGCCCGGTAGGTTTTGGTGAACCCCTGGTGCCCTGATAATGGAGAGTCATGAGCTGCGTGTAGGATATTTTTTCGCAACTGGGAGTTGGTTGTCAAAAATATCCTGTCCCAGTAGTAAATGACCTCATCCATCACTCGGTACCAGTCATCGATCACCTATCCATCCAACACCTCGCATGCAAACCGGTCCTTCGAATACTCCACCAGTAACTGCGCCTTCTAGTCTACATCTATTCTCATCCGGGAGAGGGACGTTGGCCTCCAAGACAAGGCATATGCCACAAAATTATACTTCCCTTTGACATACACGATGTCAAATTCGTAGGCCTGAATCATACTGACCCACTTCTGTTGTCTTTCCTGCAAATATCTTTGCTCTAGGAAATACCAGAGGCTGTTATGATCCGTCTAAACCTTGAACCGGTTCCCTACCAATTATTGCCTAAAATTTGCCAGTGTGTGCATGATGGCTTGGATTTATTTCTGATATATGGGGTAGTGCCTCTCATGGGGCAAGATATTCTAGATCTCGAAAGCAATGGGGTGTCCATCTTGCATCAACACTACCCCTAATCCTACCCCAGTTGCATTGCACTCCAAGGCAAATGGCTTGGTGAAATCAGGGAGTGCAAGTACCTGGTAGCTACTCATCACCTATTTGAGGCAGTCCAAAGCCTCCTACATTGTGCGGGTCCAAGTGAATGTTCCTTTCTTAGTCAAATCCGTGAGGGGAGCAACTAGTTGAGAGAAGCCCTACACGAACTTCCTGTAATAGGTGCATATGCCCACAAATCCCCTCAACTCAGTGACATTCTTGGGTGCTGGCAAATATCTGATCGCCTTGATTTTCTCCTCATGCAATCGTACACCATCCTCTCCTATAATGTGGCCCAAGTACAGCATCTCTGTCAGTCCAAATTCTCACTTGGACAACTTGTCATAAAACTTCCACTCCTCCAAAATATGCAGCATTGTCTCCACATGCTGCAAATGATCTTCCCATGTCCAGTTGTAGATGAAGATGTCACCGAAGAAGACTAGAAGGAACTTCCTCAACTAGCCATGAAAAACGTGGTTCATACAGGACTGGAATGTGGCTGGAGCTTTGGTTAGCCCAAAGGGCATCACCAAAAACTCAAAGTGCCCATAATGACACCAGAATGTTGTCTTGGGGACATCCTTGTCCCTCACAGGAATTTGGTGTTACTCTGATCTCAAATCTATTTTGGAAAAGAACTTGGCTCTCCTCAACTCATCCATCAGCTCATATATCCAAGGAAATGGGTAGTGGTTCTTCATTGTCTTCTTGTTCAGGGCCCTATAATCGGTACACATTATCAGTGTATCGTCCTCCTTTTTCACCAGAACAACTGATGAAACAAAGGGGATCGAACTTGGTAGAATATGCCCTAATGCCAAAATCTCATGTATGACCCTCTCAATCTCATCTCGGTAGGCCTTGGGGTGCCTATACGGAGTAGATATCACGACCTGAATCTTGGGCTCTAGCTCAATGGTGTGCTCAAATCATTGGTCGGGTGGCTGCCCTGGTGGAATATCCCCGAAAACCGTGGAGTATCGGTCGAGGATGGCCTGTATATCTGGATGAGTGGGTTTAGCTGCACCATCTGCCTCTGAAATCCTCAACTCAATGACCCACTCTATATCTACCCGTCTAAAATCTAACTCCATCTTATGTGTAGAGACGATCTGGGGTGGATAAAAATACATGACCCTAAGCATCACCAACTTCCTGTTCTTATCCGGGAACTCCATCTCCAACTTCTTCCAATATGTAGTGACCCTACCAAGGGTGAAGAGCCATTGGACCCCCAACACTATGTTGGTGTCCGAAATGTCAACCAAAAAGAAATGATTTGTCACTGAGTAGGTCCCCATGGTCACTATCAGGGCTGAAACATAACGCATGCACTGCATGGTCCCAACTCCTGGTACTAGCGCAGAAAATAAATCAAACCCCTCTATTTCGATGCCTCTTATATGCACCATTTGAGCATCAATGAAGTTGTGTGTGGCTCTATTGTCCACAAGCACTGAGATATGTTGTTCATGAACTGTCCCCTTGATCCTCAGCATTAGATATTTGGGTACCCTGCACAAAGATGCAAGGACCCCTCCAGTCGGTGCAAACGTTGATCTTCCTGCTACTGGTGGGGCTGGAGGTGGAGGCCCTTCCTTCTGAAATGTTGCACTATCTTCACCTCCCATCTCAAAGTGTGTCTCCTCTTCTCCCTTGATGTCTGAGAAGACCTTGATGTAGTGTGCCCTCCCTCCGACACATCTGTGACCTAGTGCCCATGGCTCTTGGCAGGTGAAGTAAAGATTCTTCCTCCTCAAATCTCTCCTGGTGTCATCATCTAGTCGTCCCCGGCCCTGGTTCCCTCTCGGGGGTGGAGCTCTCACATATCTTCCTCTTTGTTGGAAGATTGGTCTGTTGGGCATAGGGGATCTAGCCCTCGGAAATGCATCCTGAAGATCTTATGTTCTCCAAACTGCATACTAGAGCATAGTGGGTCAGGTTGACCTCACCAACCCACGCAATGGCTATTCCATCCCATCTATGAACACAAAAATTCTCCTAGGTTCTAATAGATTCAGAACCATCATTGGCAACCTCAAGAGCTTAGGAATATATGCCTTTGGACTCCCTATTTACTTGATTTTGTTGAGTTCTCCAAAATTCTCTTCGGGGTCCTTCCTGTCGAACCTCTCCAACACTGTCCTTGTGAATTCATCATACGTTGTCAACCCTGCATGACCTAACGTAGTTAGTCCTTGAAACCACCAGTCATAGGCCTCTCCCTCCAAATGAAGTGTAGCCACCTTAGTGGCCTCTATCTCTGTCATCTAGTTCAACTAGAAATAGACATCCAGCTTCTCAACCCAAGCCTTGGTTGAGCTCTTTGCAGATCCATCGATGGTTGGAAGGAATAACCTTCCCACGGCGCATTGAAGATCACTATTATGAGTGTACCCTCCTCTGGCTTGGCCTTTAGGTTTATTGTTGTTCCTCAGCTGGAAAAACTCATTGAACCTAATGGCCCTTCCAAACTCTAGCCCATAGGATTGGTATTCTATGAAAAAATCCCCATAGTGAACCTCCTTTGGCTCCTATTGTCCTCCTTTCCCTGAAGCTAGGAACGTGGGAATGTGGGAACGTGGTGGAGTGTAGGGTACAGTCGAAAAAGTAGTGTGAGGGCCTGCATGGTGCTGTGAAGTGCCAAACCCTTCTCCAATTTGGAATTCCCATTGAACTCCCTTTCCCTTATTGCCATTACTAAGCTTCTGGCCCATCTCCTCAATCCTCTTGGAGAGGTCCTGTACTACTTCAGAAGATGGTGTGAAAATTCCTTCTCCTCATTACTTCCATCATATGTGTGTGCCATCTCTCTCTCTGCAACCTCCCGAATGCTATGAACTTGATCTGGAGTGATTTCGAGCCTCCTTTCTCTGCTCTTGTATCTCTGCCTCTGGTAAGTCACGTTTTGTCTATCTTCCGGTGTCATAGACTGCATGCTCCACATGTTGAGCCAATTTTATGATCTTCGATACCACTGTAATATCCCAAATCGGGAATAGACAGTAATATTAGGCATAATAGACTAAAAACTACAACAAAGAAAAACACACCATGAAAACACATAAACAGGAGCCAAAAACAATTACTAATCCATTTTATTAATTTTCTTGGAAGGAGTACAATAGTGGTGCTGAAAGGACTACACCTAGGCCTGCTCAAAGCAAGCTGAAGAACAACTCAAACACAAGCAGGATATCCCTTAAGAATGGGCTCTGCGTGGCTCTATCTTTGCACTGCCTAGCCTAGAAATGTTGTTGATGGCTGACTTCGAGCTACTAGATAGGCTTCTTCCCTTGCTCAGAAAATTTCGGGAATTGGTCATTAGACTCTACTCACCAAACCCACAAAAACCCAGAAAAGGTTTGCTGAAAGCTCAACCTCGAAAATTGGCCCTCTTGGGCTTGGCTCAATCAAATGTTGGGGAAATCGAACCACTGGAAGGAACTGTTGGAAAATGCCTCTAGAATGCTGCAATGATCCCTTGTAGGAGGTGACTATCCTTCCCTTTAAAACTCCTGCTATGAATTCCCTTCTCTCCAACCTCCTGGAATCAACTCCTCACTGTACTCCGTCCTCCCCTACGTAGTGTCCTGCTCCTCTGTGCAGTCCAGAAATGGCTATGCTCCTCTTGTTTCTGCTGAATGGAAAAACTCCTCACAAGGTGTAGAACTCCTCTCCTGAGCAGGCATTTGAAGTCCCCTGAGGTAGAGGCTGAGATTTCCGGTTGAAGATCTCGTGTGCTAAACAAAACTGCAGACTTGGCTCTCTAGCTCAAGCGTGCTCAGTAAAAATGACAAGAAGAAATTAGATGAATGAATGAGGAATGAGGGCTCACTCCTTCCTTCTATCAATTGAGGCACAACGTATTCCTTGGGCCCCACATTGGCCTGTGTTGCCTCTTTGAAATAAACACTTGACAAAAAGATAAAGTAATTATAACCAAGTGAAACAAGATCCAATAACAATCTTTTAGTGAAAGTGGTTAGGAATTTAGGTTACTTCAATTAGAAACACTGCTAGCCAAATGTTTGGCACTTGAAAATACAAACTCTTCTAATGATATGCCAAAAATATCACATAGTTACTTATTTAGAACACTGGCAAATTTGGAATCATTGAAGTTTCACAATATTATAAATGCTAACAGTGATTTTGAGACAATTTGACAGTTATATGATATTGTAGATTAGAGATAAATCAAGCAAGTATCAAACTCTACCAAGAGAACAAACAATCAATCATCAACAAATGCATATTTTAGTGCATGAAAGATAGGAAGTGACAATAAGATGCACCAGTCCTCAAGAAATTGCTACTACTACTAAATCAGCCCTCTGTTATATCAGATTAGACCTCTGCAAATAAATTTAAGAATGCTCACGAATCAATGTTATGCTAGATGGAAAATTGTTGGAAAAAGGGAAAGCAACCTATATTATGTGAAATAAAAACTGTCAACAAGGTAATATTGCTTTAGTGAGATGAAATTATGCTTCAAGGTGTTTCAATGTAAGAAATATCAGAATACTTATATAAAGTAGCACTTCAAAACAGAAGCTCGTAGGTTTCCAATGATAATCGATTAAGCACTTTTAGGACTGCTCAATGGGACAACAACAAAATCAGATGCTTTTAGATAGAGTGTTCTTAAATTTATGTGATGTATCAATTAGAGACAAATGAAATTAAATGTTACAAGCACAAGTAACTCTTATATTGCTAACAAAGATCAAATCTGAATTATGCAATACAATTCTAATCGAACAAGAGAGAGAGACAAAGGGTTAGTGCCTAACTAGAAGAGACAAAGGCTCCTCCCAATGCCTTGAGAAAATGGAAAATATGATAAGAAAATATGCTACAAACCCACTCCTCAAGCTGTCAGACGCTAAGATGAAAGAACAACAGTATATTTCAGCAGTAACAACCATAGACCAAACTTCAAGAAAATCCCACAACCAAGCAAGAGAAAGGCTAAAAATTGTTATTTAAATTTTTTATTGATTATTTGTGATGATCCGAATTATTTTTAAGCCTTAAATAATCAAATTTTATTATGGTTACCCCTCAGAGAATAAGCTTTAGATCTGGAGGGTATAGAGCTCACGGCTGGTAAGGACAAGGCCTCTAGGTCTAGCAGCTTTCCTTCATAAATGGATACCAATTCCCTTGCCAAAATATGAGTTCAATGCAAGAAAAATATTATCAAGAAATCCCAAGAGAAGCCCTTGCTTTCGGATCTGTAAAACAAGAAAGATAATTTCCAAAAGTATATACAAAATAAAAAGAAATTATGTACAAGGTTAGGGTAAGATATACACGAGATATATATAAAAAATTTATAAGTATAAAGGTTAGAAAAAAATATTTACAAATAATTTACAAGTCTAATCTATGAGTATGACACCTCCGCCCATAGATCAAATAACATAGCTCTAGAAATAGCAGATAAATCATTGAAGTTCTTTAAAATTAGTAAGAGATTTAATTTTAAAATGAGTGATCTAGGTTGAGTATAAAGGAAAGAAAAACCCCTTCAAAATGTTCTTATGATCAGTACTTGAGATGTCCCACCATGGGTACTTAGGCCCCCATGCTCAAGGGTGGGATGATTTAGCCAAAAAATTTCCCACATGTTGTGAAACCAGCTCCAAAAATAGAAAAAAGAGATATCAATGCCTTCGAAATAAGCCACTTAGAGGGGGAAACCTCCAATACATTACATGAATGAACAATCCTTGGATGATTAAAATTAAAAAACCTAATTTCTATATATAGGAGTCCATGGGGCCACAATTTAATCTTAGTGGGGCCACAATGTAATCCTAGCTGACCTAACAATAATAATTTAAGGGCACAATAATAACAATATGGGGGTTACAGGGGTACAATAATAACAATAGTGGGGTTACACTAACAACAATAAGGGACTATACTAGTAATATAGGGACCTAACATGCCCCTCTCCTTCAAAAAAGTGTTGTCCTCAATGCTTGAGTAGCTCTGGGTGCTTCTGTATAAAATTCTCATCCTCCCATGTAGAATCTTCAGTGGGTAAGTTCTTCCACTTGATGAGATACTCTGAAATTGATCAATTTCGTAGTTTTTGAGTTCTTGTTTCCGTGACCGCTTCAGGTTCCAATATGATTTTTCCTTCCTCATCAAGTTCTGGCAATATTGTTTGAACTGGGATAATTTCACCTATAACATTATTTAAGAATGAAACATGGAAAAGCTGGATGCACATGAGGAAGATCGAGGAAAGGAAGCTCCAATTTGTATGCCATAGTACCAATATTTTGCAACACCTTGTAAGGACCATAGTACTTTGGCGATAATTTATTATCCTTCTTAGCTTTCTTGAGGGACATTTGTTTGTATGGTTGTAGCAGTAAAAATACCCAGTCTCCTACATCAAAAATTCTCTCCCTCCGATGTTGATCTGCATGTTGCTTCATTCGATTTCGTGCCAAATTTAGGTTGTCCTTTAAGAGTTGGAGAAATTCTTGTTGATGCTCGATGTGATCTTCCAATGCTTGAACCTTCAAATTTTCTCTTAAATATGATGTGATGGATGGTGGATGATATCCATAAAGTGCCATAAATGGGGTCATTTTTCCTGCAGTATGGAAGGAAGTGTTATACCACTCGATGAGAGTAGCACTTGACCCATTATGTTTGTTTATCGAGATACAAAACAATAATTATCCTTCAAACATTTTATTTACTATCTCAGTTTGACCATCAGATTGAGGATGATAAGATGAGCTATGAGCTAATTGAGTACCCAAACAAGAAAATAACTCTGTCCAAAAATTTCCAGTAAAAATTGGATCTCTGTCGCTCACAATAACCCTTGGGTTCCCATGTAGCTTTTTAATTGTGTCCATAAATGTAGTAGCAAATGTACTTTCTTTAAATGGATGAGATAATGCACAAAAGTATGCATACTTGGTAAGTCTATCAACTACCACCATGATGACACTCTTTCCTTCGGACTTAGGTAAACCTATGAGGAAATCCATTGAAATCTCCTCCCAACATTGACTTGGAATGGATAAAGGTTGTAGAAGACCAGGGGTCTTAATTGTCTCAACGTTATTCTATTGGCAAACCAGACATTCCGCCACAAACTTTTGAATATCAGATTTAAGGCCATCCCAAAAAAATTCTTTCTTCACCCTGTGGTATGTTTTTAAAAATCCTGAGTGTCCTCCTAAAGGAGAAGTGTGCAATTCCAAAAGAATCTTTTTTTAGTTGGGAAATCTTACAAAGATATGGCGATCTTTCATACACAGAATCATTTTTCCAGCTAAATGTGCTCCGAATGTACTAGGATATTTCTACAACTTTTGAATGAGTGTCACACTTCTTTGTCCTTCTTCCATTCATCTCTTGCTTTGGTTATCAAATCTGGTTGGATAATAGAAATGGCACAAAGCAATGCTTCCACCTCTTCATTCTTTCTTGAGAGTGCATCTGCAACAACATTTAGCTTCCCTTTTTTGTAGATTATTTCAAAGTCATAACCCAACATCTTTGTGACCCACTTTTGCTACTCTTCTGAAGATATTCTTTGTTCCAAAATGTGTTTAAGACTATCATGATCAATTTTTACCTTGAAGTGTCTTCCCATTAGGTAAGTTTTTCATTTCTTTAGTGCATGCAGTATTGCTAACATTTCTTTCTCACAAATAGCTTTCTGTAAATACCTTCCTTTGATTGGACGAATTTCAAAAGAAATGGGTCTTCCTTCTTGCATTAAAACAACACCAATTCCATTTCCTAAGGCATCACATTCCACAATAAAGGTTTTTGTGAATTTTGGCGTAGTTAAGACCAGTGCTAGGCACATGTACTCTTTAAGATGTTCAAAGGCCTTAGTTGCCTCAGGAGTCCATGAAAATCCATATTTCTTCAATAATGTTGTTAGAGGTGCTGTTATTCTCCCATAATTCTTAACAAACTTGCGATAATACCCTGTTAACCTGAGAAATCATCGCAACTGCTTTATGTTTGTGGGGACTTTCCTTTCTTTAATGGCTTTAATTTTTTTAGGATCTACCTTAACACCCTCGTGAGATACAATATGACCCAGATATTCCACCTCTTGTACTCCAAAGAAACATTTGGATGTTTTTGCGTATAATTGTTTCTATTGCAATAGTTTGAGCACCATGTCAACATGTTGAACATGATCCTTCCAAGACCTGTTGTAGATTAGTATATCATCAAAAAATACTAGCACAAATTTTCTAAGGAAGGGTTTGAAAATGGAATTCATCAAGCCTTGAAATGTAGAAGGTTCATTGCTAAGGCCAAAAGGCATGACCAAAAATTCATAATGACCCTCATGAGTTCGAAATTCTGTCTTCGGAATATCTTCAGTCTTCATTCTAATTTGATGATATCCTGAATGAAGATCCAACTTGGTAAAAGAAATTGCTCCATGTAATTCATCCAATAATTTATCAATCACAGGCATGGGAAATGTATCTTTAATGGTGAGCTTATTGAGCTCCCTATAATTTGGACACATGCGCCATGATCCATCCTTCTTGTGTACCAATACTACAGGATTAAAGAAATAACTTTGACTGGGTTGAATTATACTAGCCTCTAACATTTCTGCAATCATACGTTCAATTTCGCTCTTTTGGACATAAGGATATCTATAAGGCCTAATGTTTGGAGGAACACTCCCTGGAATCAAATGAATAGTGTGATCATGATCACGAATAGGTGGGAGTCCTTTGAGAGTTTCAAAAACCTTGGAATGATTGTCCAAGACTTTTTGGAGATCTGCAGAAATAGATGATTTTGATGTTAGAACTTCTAGTGAGCATAATTGTGCAATTACGCCTCATTGCTCTTTCTTTAGAAGCTTTGTCATGACATTAGAGCTTATTATCTTTCCCGGCTTCACTGTAATATCTCGTAATTCGACTTCCTTTCCTTCTGAAAAAAATTTCAAGAAAAGTTCTTGAAAATTAAAAGCTACCATCCCCAAAGATTGTAACCATTGTACTCCTAGTACAACATCAGCACCTCCCATAGGAATGGAAAGCATTGGAGAGTTCAATACATATTCCCCCATGGTTAGCTTTATATTATGGCATTTTCTAGAGAAATTTATAGTTCCTCCATTTGCAACCATCACTTGACATTTTGCTGCTGGGTATAGGAAACAATTCAATTCCTTGGCTACCTTACAATGAATAAAATTATGGGTACTACCTGAATCAATCAAAACTATTACCTTTTTCTTCTTGATATGTCCTTCTATCTTGAGAGTTTGAGGAGTGGTAATTCCTGCCAATGCATTACATGATATGGTCAAACTCATTTCTTCCTCTTCTAGGGTTGGTTCTTGGTGTATATCCTCTTCTTGTTCATTTTCTTCTTCCTCTTCACAATCTATGTAAAATAATTTCTTCTCAGCACACTTATGACCTTTAGTGTATTTTCTATCACAACTGTAGCAAAGCCCTTTTTCTCTTTTTCTTCCAATTGTTGTGGTGTCAACCTTGTAGGTTGTGGAAATCTAGGAGTAGCAACACTTCCCTCTTTATAGAAGTGAGTGGTAGGCTTCCTTGTCGCCATAATTTTACATTCAATTTTCTTGCCAACCTGAATGCCTTCTCCAATGAATCAGGTTCCAAAACGCGAACTTCATGTTGGATGTTATCCTTTAAAGTACCTATGAAGAGATCAATCCTGTGTTCCTCTGGAATATCAGTTACCCTTATATTCAATTTTTGGAAGTCCTCAATGTGCTCCCCCACTAAACCCTTTTGTTTTAGATTTATCAATTGGCTAAAGAAGGTGTTGCTCTTTGTATCCTCATAATGTGCTATCATTTCCTTCATAAAAATTGACCAAGTGACAATATTTTTATGGGAGAAAAGCCATCGATACCATACAAATGTATTTTGTTCTAAATGTAAAGTTGCAATGCATACCTTTTGTGTTTTTTTCACATTATTGAGATCAAAATATTGCTCCATCTGTAATATCCATGTTATAGGATCCTTTCCATCAAACTTCCTCATATCCATTTTTGGAATATGGTGGTTCTTCCCGCCACCATTAGAGTTTATGAAATCCCGATTAACATTTATTTTGTTCTCATCATGAGTTTCCTCTACTATCTTTTCTCCATTAGGAAACATTTCTTGTATCAACTTTGCAAAACCTTCGATGTCTACTTTTAGATCATTCTTCATGTTTTCCATGTTTTCTTTCATTTTTTCATCGATCTTAGCTTCCATGTCATCCATCTTAGCTTCCATTTGACTTCCATACCATATATATTATTTTCCCTTCTATTCTTCCAGCCCATCCATCTAGATTCCCTTTCTTCAAACCATCCATCTTATTTTTCACCTTTCTTCAAAACTTCATGTCATTTTTGTTTCTCTTTGCGAGTGAAATTTGTTGCACTTTCTCTTGTAGTTGATATATATGTTGCCATTCTTCGTCTTCATGATGTAGTAGAGCCTTCTAAAGGCTTAATGGGTGTTGAATTCTTTTTAGGAGGCATTTCAGAACCCAATACTGAAATATATTCTACAATATTCCCTTGGAATCAATTCAACTTGATTATTCAAACAAGACTTATGCAATTTGGAAAAAAAAATACACACATTTTACTTGCTTTTGAGGAGCTTGATATTGAAATTGACTTATCTCTATACTTGCAGATCCTAAATATCTAAAATTCGGCCCTATAGTAGTTCTCTGAAGCTTCTTTCAAATGCCACAGGTCTGACTTGATTTGGAACCTAATTATGGACTGGTTCATTAGAGAAAACTTGTAAGACTTGCCACGTGTCACTGTTTGCTCATTTGGATTTGAAATTTATAGACAGGAAACTACAGTTTGTGCACTTCCAGTCGCTTTTTACAGAATTCTAATCCAATGCTCAGAGAGAGAGAGTTATGAATATTTTCCCATGATCACCTATTTGAGATGAAATTCGGGAGCCTGAAAAAGACCTAACTTCCATAGATGATATCTTCGAAAATATTGCGAACCAAGCTCTGAAATTTTGTGACGATGTTCCTCAGGATTTTGGCTTCGCTATCTAAAAATTTCCACTTCTAAACCTTCATAGAAAAACGTTATAGTGAACATTCTGCGATGACCTTTTTCAGTGAAATCCAGGAGCCTGCAAAAATCCCTAACTTCAACAGATCATATCTCCGAAAATATTGTGAACCAAGTTCTAAAATTTTGCGATGATGTCCCTCAGGATTTTGGCTTCGTACTCTAAAAATTTCAGCTTCTGAACCTTCGTAGAAAAAAATTTATAGAAAAAATTTCATGATGACCTATTTGGAGCATCGAAACCCTAGAATCCAAAGCTCTAATACCAAATGGTGTGAAACCAGCTCCAAAAATAGAAGAAAAGAGATATCAATGCCTTAGAAATAAGCCACTTCAAGGGGGAAAACTCCAATACATTACATGAATGAACAATTCTTGGATGATTCAAATTACAAAACATCCTTTCTATATATAGGAGTCCATGGGGCCACAATGTAATCCTAGCCGACCTAACAATAATAATTTAAAGGCACAATAATAACAATATCGGGGTTACAGGGGTATAATAATAACAATAAGGGGGTTACACTAACAACAATAAGGGACTATACTAGTAATATAGGGACCTAACACCGCACACTTGAGATATTTTTCAGAAGGTATTTCTACAAACACTTGGAAAATTTGTTAGATCCAAATGGGATTGATTCAGACAGTAAAATGGAAGTCTAATGGTTTAACCAAAAACCAATAGATCGGCCCAATTATCAATGTGTACTCAATCCAAATAATAGTGCAATACACCTATAGATAGATAAATCCCAAAGGCATATGAAAGTAACAACATCAAAATTCGGTACAAAATTAACCACGTGATCAGGACAAATTTACCATGATAAGTCACAGATATACACAAATGGTCATGTCCCCAAATAATTTTTACTTTATTAATCCAAAAAAAATTACACAGCTTCCAGAGCCAATTACAGCATCCAAACATGATTACAATGAGGAGCTCTAGGCTCAATTTATAGAAAAATAGAGAGATCTAGATTCCCTCCAAGTGAAAACTAGCTAGGTCCAAGAAGTTGCACAATTTTGACTTGATTCTGGAGAATAAAGATGAGTTTTTACTTAATCCATGCCAAAATTAAATCATGTCCCTTGATCTTGATGAAGAAATTCGAATTCCAAATTAATTCCTTTTTTTCTTGGTCCAAAAAATATTATTTTGACCTTTTTTTTCCGCAAAAAATAAATTTTGACTTAATCACCTTGGTCCATAAGCTCATTTTTTGTTAAAAAACTATTTTTTCCTTGATGGAGGGCCTTGGAAACTAGAATGCTTTTGGATCTACAAATTTTATTCAACTGGACCCAGGAAAAAATTAATTTCCTTGAAAACTGATTCTTTTCTGGTCCCATCTAATTTTTTGTGGTTCTTTTCTGCCTTGAAATTGAGTTTGTCAAATTTAATTCTTCCTCAGGAATGACCACCTTCTCCAAAAAATCATTTTTCCACTTGGAGAGAATTTTATTTTCCCTCAACTTTAATTTTTTTGACCATTTTCTGGCTAAATTTTTATCGTTTTTTGTCAGAGAATCCAAAATAAAATAATTTAAGGGGATACACATAATTTCAACCCTCAAAAGGTGTCTAGACACTAAGTTGAGGTGTATACATTCTAACTATGAATACTCTACCCTCTTCAACTTTTACAATCATTTTATTTTACAATTTACATCCAAATTATTAAATTTCCTAACTAGCTGTTAATAATTAAAAATAGACACTTAGACTCAACCAAATTCTGTGAGACTCAAGACATGATCTAGTATGATGAAAATTCATAGACTCGATACACTAGGACTTACTTAAGACATCACCACCGAATCTGACCCTAGCTTTGTGGGTATATTTGGGAGAAAAACTCTGCTAATTATCCGACTATTAAAAAAAAAGATAATTAGTCGAGGTTAAAAATCTCCTTAGGGTGAAACTCGTTAGAAAAAAATCTTAAGCTTACCTAGGTGTTTTACATGGCTTTATAGACATACTAGAATCATTTTTACAATGGCCCATAGGGTTGTATAATTTGGAGTTACAATTATGATAAAATAATGAATGATGATGATGAATTATGGATATTTAACTGCTCGAGCATGATGGAATTCCTTTTGTAAAAATGTGTACCGCTATAAGGTAGCTAACGCAGAGTGTTCAACATCTGGCTCTAATTGGGGACACGTTGTTATAGGTCAAAATACCTCCTCATCAGCTCAGACGAGAAGATAAATATGGAAGGAATACAAAGACCTAAACTAAACCTACTTCTGCCAAGGTAATGCCCAACTATAACAGCACAAGAGCATTATAACACACCTGATCAATGAATAGGCCACGTTAGTGGCTAGGGAAACGCTCTGTTTACACTAGAGGGCAGCATTACCCATGTTTTGAGTTTGAAAAGGGGAAAAACCCACGGAGAATGATTTGAATTTCCAGCTTTTTCTCACAAGAGAGTCAGTACAAAAAGGAAACTGCAAAGCACTAATCTCTTATTGGGCCTTGCCAAAAACAACTGAACTCTCAAAGAAGGAAAAAGCATGGAAGTTGAGGAAACATCTTGGTTTTTTCTATTCAGAACTGGTAGAAAGAAAAGGGCAATGATTTCTCTCTTCATCTCCTATAAAATGGAGCTGAAGGCTCTTGGTTCAAGGTCGAAGGATTGTCAAAGTTTTGAATACTTGTGAAGTAGAGCATTGTTGTTGTAGTGTGAAGGTCAAGAGTAAAAGAGGTTCATTGAGAACTCGTTGACCAAGACATCACCACATTAAGAGATAGAGAGATTGGAAGGCTAAGGAAGGCTTGGTACAATCGACGGTTGTAATCCTCCTTTTTTATAAATCAATAGAACTGTATCTGTTTTGTCCATTCTATGCATTGATATTGTCATTGTTATTCAATCACTTATATGGCATGAGATGAATGTCTTATATGTGCATATTTTAAATGTTTATTATATGTTGACTTAATTGATAGGAAATGTATGTTGTGGTAGAGATTACACGGGTGCTTTAACTAATTGCAAGGTCGAGATTTGGAGCTGGTGAAGGAGAACTCCTACTTCTCTACCTAGCACTCTCCAAAAGACTTCAAGATCATTAAACAGGTAATCTTCCATCTTATTCCATCAAGTTATTTAAGTTGATATGAATATGTATATGCTTTCTTTGTGAACTATACAGCTAATCTTATTGTCTGCCTCAGGCACCGGAAAGCCCTGAGAGGGATATTCAATAACCAACAACCCAAGCATTTTACCCTATAGCAGAATTTGTGACTCCGCTGGGGATTTCCCCATAGTTTCCGGACTATCTCTTTCCCCCTTTCTTCTTTCCTGTATTCACAGACCCTTCGGACCAGTTTTTATGCCCAGTAAACATTTCAAAAGCTCACAGAGTTCAATCCTGTTTCTGTTTGACCATCTGAAGTAATTTACCTTAGCTAACGCTACATATGTTGGTTTCCAAGTGCATTATAACACGGGCTTTGCTTAAATACGGTGCATTAGTCTCTGGATTAACGCTTTCTTTACTTAGCGACAGTGCGTTACTCAGCCAAAATTTGTTGTTCACCCCTGTGATTGTGTTTTGGTTGCAGAGTTTTTTGGCCATCAGTATCCCTCCTTGACTGAATCCATGTGCTTGTTTACTAAGCTGGAATTTCTGTTTGTTTGCTCTTGTTTCAAAAGTTAGTGTCAAAAGCATTTACTTTTTAGAGAAGAATTTTTTTTTTATTTTTTCTGCATCTAGCTGAATTAATTCTGAAAATTTCAGTTAAAATACTGTTAAGATGAGGTAGATATAAGTTTTAATATTTAAAGTTGAACTGTGTTATTTTAATGTTAGTGCATGGATGTTGAAAAGAAACCTATCCTTGTAGAAATACTCTTCATCGAATTGAATATTTAGAGCATATTTTTGCATGGTTTCTTGAGTCAGAATCTCATTACATTTCATATGTTCACTCCCCCTCCGCAAGACTAATAATCAAGTACACTAAGAATCAAGAGATAATAAAATCAATCACATTGATCTTTTTGAGCTCACACCAATAGTAGTTCAGGCTAGGATCTTGGGTTAGGAAAAGTGAGAAAATCACCCAAGATCTCAAAACTTGAGACTAGAGTCATTAACGAGAGAAATCCTACTGCACTCATATTTTCAGGACCATTCCTTTATCGGAGCTCAGCGCGAGACAACACTTGGGTGCACAAGAAGGTAGCCCGCCTTCGACTGCATCCGATGGGTATGCTATATACTGGGGTTCCCTTTAGGGATGTCAAAACTAGATTGGGGATCTAGGTATTCTGCCCATATAGCATGTTGTCCTTGACCGTGGACCCCCCTGATGATGTCTGTGATTTGAGGTATCTTTAGTGGCCATACCTTTTAGGGATTTACACAAGGTGACTGGGACGGGTTGTCCTGGTACCTGAAACAGACAGACCCACTCTGTCTTCGGTCTTTAGGAGGGTACTTGTCTTCACGATAGTGCTTACACCTATCGTCTAAGGTTCGGGCGAAGCTCTAGAGTGACCGTAACTATACTTTTGACCAACCCTCTCTGTATACTATTGTGATACTGGATTTCATCAACAGAAAACAGTAGTACTCAGACAAAGCACCCTATTCTGGCTGCTTGCTGATTGATTTTAGAGAGTCCTTTTTTCTTTTTTCTTTTTTAGGTGTGTGTTTACTGTCATTGAGACTTTATAATAAATCACAATTTATTAAAAAATTTTGAAACTAAACAGGTCACCGTGGCATCATCCGACCCACGCCATCTGTCTCGATGACAGAAAGGTCTACCTCCTCTGACTCTGGAGGAATAAATGAACCTTGGTGAACCCGTGCCTTCTGCGGAAGAGTAGTCTCCATTGACAAACCCTGATTTGCACATAGCCTCATATCACACGGAATTTCCGGAGGACCTTTTCACGGAAGGAGTCTTACCTCATTACAATCCTCCACTCACTAATCTGTTGGGGCCTGTGATAGTTCATATTCCACCACACACTAACATGTCTTCGGCCACACAAACATCCATTTCACAATGGGCATCCATAGGGTCGATACCAATGGAAACCATCCCAAGTTCGCCACCATCCTCCCTGCTAGTTGTAATTTTTATGCCATTACTTGGTAACCCCAGTAGTCAACATATACCTAATCCCAACCCTACGGTCATCACAACTGTAAGTAACTCGCTGAGTCCTTCGGGATCTACTCCTACCATGACCACGTTGGGACCTACGGTTTCTCCTCCCATGAGTGTGACTAATTCAGTTCCTTTTAGCAACCCTTTTGGTTGGAACCATTTGCTGAGTTCAAACCCCTTGGCCACCATACTAGGGGGAAGTGTCACCAGCACGCAGATAACAGGGAACATTTCACTTCCCCTGTAATCCTTAGAACAAACTGGACAACCTATTGTTAATACTATTCCCTTAAGTGGTTTAAATATCGATGTAGGGTCTATGTTGTTGCCGAACTATGCAAGTAGTAGTATGCTTCTGGGAAAATCTATTGCATCCATATGGACTAACCCACCCCAACCTCCATCTGAAATGGGAGGGCACTTTTACACTAGGGGCAACCAACTATTCGCCCCGCAATACAATATGCCCTATGGAAAGCAACCATATATCCCTACCACTCCACCTATAGGAAATTTTTATCAAAGTCCTACTTATCCTACTGGTAAAAAATTCATGGGCGGACCCTATGGTCCACATAGTCAACCAATACTTCCTTGGTTAGATTCGGGGGCAAACCCACAATTGCCATTTTTGGTAGCTCTAGACATCCCCAACATCTATAAACTGACTAATGACCCCATTAATCACAACCCACTCTGGCCTCCAGTACCGCACAAGATTCCTTCTGACATCCCAAATTTCGATGGGAAACAAGGGGAAGACCTAGCCGCACACATCACCACCTTTCATTTAAGGTCTATATCTAATTCCATGGTGGATGATAGTGTTCGGCTTTTACTGTTTCCTCGCACCCTTACAGGAAATGCCGCCAAGTGGTATATTTAATTGCCACGCACTGCCATAAACACTTTTGGTGCTTTAGCGATGGAGTTTCTAAATAATTTCCAATTACCAATCAGATTTGAAACTAGAATGGAACTATTAACCTTGCTGTGCCAAGACATCGCCACCTACATCTTCGATCACATTCATGAATGGAGACGTAGGAGGAGGCTAGTCAAAGCGCTAATCCCAGATCATCTCTTAGCTAATTGGTTTTGTAAGTCTCTCTTACCCTACATCTCTAAAGACATTGGCCTATCCGGTGCGGTCATAGAAGATCAATGCATTCGTCGTGCCCAACATTTGGATTTAATCTATTCACAATCTAGCACGCTATACTATTTTCTCCCTAATGCCCCTGCTAACCGAAATCCTCCCGCTACTCAGAAAACCGGAGCCCACGCCGATGGTCTCATTGGCACAATCTCTGATGTAGCCAAAAAACAGTCTTGGGGGCAAACCTCCCAGCCATCATCGGCTACCACCACCCCTAACCAAACAACTACTCTTCCTACCGTTGAGGTAAATTCTGTGAAAACTTCACAAAAACCTAGTGGTAAGAATAAGAAGAACAAGAAAAATACATCTTCTTCGGAAGAGCAGTTGGACAATTAGAATAATCCTAATAAGAAAAATGCTGCCAAAAATGACAAAGGGAAGGATAAACCCATGAAATTTCCTTGCAAGATCTGTGCGGAGGACCACTTGACATACAATTGTCCTCGGCTACAGGAATGCACCGATTTTATCGCAAACAAGGATTCTGGGAAAACACCTTTCGTTCTTCATAATCCTTTCCCTAATCAACAACAGAAACACCAACACATGGTTGACAACGTGCCACAACCCCAGCAACAGGGCAATGGTGGTTCACATCCTTTCGGTGAAGGATCATCTGCCATTTATGGAATTGAGAGTGTTGAAATTCAAACACGAGCCAAGCTTTATGGAAATCCTACCATAGACGCTCAAGAACCTGGTACTAGTTCAAATCCACCGCCACCTAATGATTTGCATATCAAATGACCTATTGTTGACCCCGTGATTCATCCCCGCAAAGGGACACTTCGATGCACGACTCATAACACCTCTGCACGTGCAGCCCAAAACTACAAAATTGTAGAAGCTTTGGCGCAAGCACCGTCAACTATGTCTACTCTCAAAGTATTGCAAACTTGTCTAGCACAAAGGAAAGCCTTGCTTTCGGCCATTGGTGGAATAGACCCCCAGGATTCCATGCTAGCTATCTTTGATATGGAAAAATCTGAGACTTTCCTCTCGCACCAACTCTCATTCTAAGTGCAGGTTGTGTCGAAAGGGAGACCAATCCATCGCACTGTCATTAACAAAGGTGCTTCGACCTACGTTATGTCACAAGCTTGTTGGCTCGCTTTAGGTTCTCCTACCTTATCACTGCCGTAGAATTCCCTCAAAGCTTTTGATGGCCACACCTTCCTCCCAAAAAGATACCTTGCTAGCTTTCCCATCACTCTGAGTGGGAAAACGGTAACCATGGACGTTGAAGTCGTAGATTTCCACCTAGAATATAATCTATTGCTCGGTTGCAGTTGGTCTTATGCCATGACTGCCATTGTTTCTTCAATCTTCTGACTCATCCTATTCCCATTGGATGGGAAAATAGTCACAGTGGATCAGTTATCTTTCTGCACCCCTGATTATTCCATGTTACCAAGTAGCACTGTACCCTTAATAGGAGGCTTTCCTGACTCTTACGTTAGTATTGGCACTAGTCTTTTGAAGGCATCTTCCCTACTAGGTTGTTTTCCTCTCTCGCTGCCAGAGATCCCAAATATGGTTGCAATGATATCCACCACTTTCTATGGCTCTATCAACCCATGGATCCTCCCGACACCTTCAGAAATTGATTCCTACGAAGATTAGATGTTGCTCTCACTAGCCGAGTTGGCCTACCAAGCCATCCAAATTACATCTGACCCTCCACTGCTATGGTTTCGACCAAAGGTACAAACCTCCCACCCATCACAGTTCTCTCTAAATATATCCTCAATGAAGTCTTGCCTACAGACGAAGCTATTCGAGAGATCATGTCTCTAGAAGAACGACCTTGGGGAGAGTTTCACCATCGCGCTTCGATGATCGACTCGGACGTGATAAAAACTGAAATCCCATCCTTTGACCCACCTGAGATGGTTCCCTCCGCTTACATGACTGTTCAAACTATCGATTCAGAAGGGAACATGGGTAATCTTTCTAAGACAATGCTCATTGATATCTCGGTCAAAACGGGTATCGTGGAAAATATTCAGATTGGAGCAAATTGCAATCTTGAGGAAATTGCATGCTTCACATCCCTTTTCAAGGAATTCCACGATGTGTTCGCTTGGACTTATGATGAAATGCTCGGCATAGATCCATCTATAGTCGAGCACGAAATCAAGATTTATGAAAATGCCAAACAAATTCGGCAGCGACTCAGACCTGTCCACCCGTGCAAAGTGGCCACCATCAAAATTGAGGTAGAAAAACTTTCAAATGCTAGTTTCATCTATCCCGTTCCTTTGACGGAATGGGTTTCCAATCCGGTTCCCGTCGATAAAAAACAAGGCACCATTCTAATTTGTGTTGACTATCGCGATCTGAACGCCACTTGTCCCAAAGACAATTATCTTACACTGTTCATAGATCATATTCTTGACGATTGTGCCAGATGCGAATCTTTTTCCTTCATGGATGGATTCTCGGGCTATAACCAGATTGCGATTAAAAAAGAAGACCAACATAAAATTTCCTTCATTTGTCCTTGGGGCACATTTGCATATCGTAAACTCCCATTTGGTCTGAAGAATGCTAGAGAAAATTTTCAGCGGGCTATGGACTACGCTTTTCACGACATTCGACATATTGTACAGGCTTACTTGGATGACCTTCTGGCCCATTCCAAGAAATTACCTAATCACCTTGCTCATCTAAAGAAATTTTTGCTAGGTTTAGATTCTACAATATACGTATAAATCCTCATAAGTGCATCTTTATGGTCGAATTCGGGTGTCTGCTAGGTTTCATTTTCTCCAAGCATGGGATTAGGGTTGATCTTGATAAGGTTAAGGCAATTGTTGAATTGCCGGCACCACAATCCATCCTTCAACTCCACCGTTTGCAAGGGAAGGCAAACTTTTTACGTTGATTCATTGTTAACTATGCCGAGATGACGAAAGGATTTATGCAATTATTGAAGAAAGGAACATTATACTTGTGGGATGACCAAGCTCAACGGTCATTCAATGCTTTAAAACATGCACTTGTTTCAGCCCCACTCCTTAGTGCCCCCAACTACTCACGCAAATTTCTCCTCTACCTGGCAGCTTCACCATCCTCACTTGGAATGGTTCTGGTTCAAGTTCACAGTGACGACAGTGAACATGTGATATATTATTTTTCAAAAGGTCTAATCGAACCTGAACTACGTTATTCACATGTGGAGAAGCTTTCTCTAGCGGAATTTTTTGCCGTCACTCGACTCCGACACTATATATTGCTGCGACAGACTATGGTTATTGCTTTGGAGAACCCCATATGACACATTCTGTCTCGAAAAATTATTGGAGGAAAATATTCCAAATGGATCATAATCCTCCAACAATTCAATTTGGTCTTCACAGCTGCCAAAGCAAAGAAATCCCTCGTCTTCGTCGAATTATTATCGGACCTTCCCTGAATCGACCCAGGAGAAGTAGCTCATGATCCATTTCCTGATGAATCTGTATACTTGGTCGATTCTTTGGACTCATGGTATGGATACATTTTGGTGTACCTACAAATCCAACACTTCCGCCCAACTCTCACGTCCGACGACCATCGTCGTATTCGCCACCAGACAAAGAACTACCTCGTGCTAAATGATACATTATATCGTCGTGGTATCGATACTATTCTCCAGTGTTGTATCACTTTCAATGAAGCGGAACGCGTTTTGAATGACTGCCATGCAGGGGCATGCGGTTGTCATCTTTCGAGCATAACTACTGCCCAAAAAATCCTGCGCGCAGGTTACTATTTGCCCACTTTGTTTAAAGACTGCATTGCAGCAGTCCAGAAGTGCCATCCATGTCAAATTTTCACAAAGAAAATGCGTGCTCATCCTGCCCCCCTTGATCCGGTTATCTCCATTGGTCCTTTCGCTAAATGGGAAATTGACTTTGTCACCTGCAATCCCACTTCAGAAAATGGACACAACTACATCGTGGTTGCGGTCGACTATTTTACGAAATGGGCGGAAGCCATTCCCACTTTTAAGGCCGATGGCGAAACCGCTACTCTCTTCCTGTTCAATCAGGTAATCTGTTGGTTCGGCGTACCCATATCTATTGTCACAGATCATGGATCCCACTTTCAGAATCATATGATGACCGAATTAACATCCATGCTAGGTTTTTGTCAAGATCAATCTTCGTCTTATTATCCTCAAGCTAATGGTCAAGTCAAAGTCGTAAATGGCATCCTCAAAACCATGATTCGTCGACTGGTCAGAAACCATAAAACCACATGGCATCGAAATTTGTATTCCATGTTATGGGCATACC
Source organism: Pinus albicaulis (assembly GCA_034641835.2). Taxonomy (NCBI): domain Eukaryota; kingdom Viridiplantae; phylum Streptophyta; class Pinopsida; order Pinales; family Pinaceae; genus Pinus; species Pinus albicaulis. The sequence continues at coordinate 309,364,110 of CM076577.1, forward strand.
GAACTTCAGTCAAAACTGCCACAGGGTTCATGCCATTTGAACTTGCATTCAGCCTAGAGGCAGTACTTCCAATCCAGTGTGAAATTCCATCACTCAAACTTGCTGTTGAACTCCTGCCCGGCACCACCGCCACAGAAGAGAACTTTCTCTCGCTCGATCATTTGGACGAAACTCGTCGAGATGCTACACTAGCACTCAAAGCTCACCAGCGCCGAGTCAAAGCTCAATACGACAAATCTGTCAAGCCTTGTTCTTTCTAAGAGGGTGATCTTATTCTACTCTATGATCAGAAACATGACCTCTTGGGGGCAGGAACGCTCCAACCATTATGGCTTGGTCCTTACATCGTCACTAAAGTCCTCTCAAAAGGGGCTTATGAAATTCATGACTGTAATGGAATTCCACTCACGGAGCCCCGCAAAGGGCTCTATCTAAAGAAGTATTTTTCCTAGTTTCGCACTAGGTGTATGCTTTGTAGTTTTATGTATATAAGTTTTGCCTATTGTTTTGATGTCTCTGGATATTTTTGGTTTTTGAGGTGTTTTTCTCATGTAAAATGTTTTTCTTTCACACAGATGTCATCATTCTCCTTATCATACGTCGGATATGTGGACAGTGCTAGTCGTCACACTAGACACATTGCTTCAGCTGCTTGGGTTCTCTACACTCCTGAGTCAAAAATTCTTGGTTCTGGGGGAATATTCCTAGGTAGTGACACCAATAATGTTGCCGAGTACATGTTAGTGATCCAACTCTTCACGGAGGCAGCGTCTCGTGACATATCCAATTTAGTGGTCAAGTTAGATTCCCAAATCGTCATTATGCAGTTAAACAATCATTACCGTGTCCGTCATCCAGTCTTATTATGTTATTTTTTAAGGGTGCGACTTTTAGAATGTCAATTTCAAACAATCACATTTGAGCACGTTCCTAGAGAATTTAATGCATTAGATGATTCTTTGGCAAATTATGTGTTACATTGGCATTTGTCACATTTGTTATAAAGTATTTACACATGAGTATATATATTTTTATCCCATTGAAAATACATAAAAAATAAAAAAAAACAAAATCACCAAAAAGTATATATATATATATATATATATATATATCTATATCTATATCTATATATATATATATATATATATATTTATTTATTTATTTATATATATATGTCGTGTCCAGTACAATAGTTACATCAAAAAATCTTCCAAAACTTGGGTGTTTTACAAAAATTTGGCTATACTAAGCCACACTCTGACACTTATACATCCGCTCCGCCAGCTAGGCCTGATGATCATGATAACATACAACTACTCTGGCTATCCTCCTCAGAGGCACCAGGTATCTCTCCGACACACCTATGGTATGCCGCTACAAACGAACTGGAACCTCCCGCATAGGAAGGGGTGGTATACCCATACTCAAACCCTCCAGGTTTCTGGAGAGTTCATGTAAAATTTGGGCATCATCATCCTTGGCGCCTTTCGCATCCTCAGCTGGTGCACCAGCCCTGGGTAGCTGCAGTCCTCCCCGTGCATAGCGAGGGGCCCCAACTGGGTGGACAGGTGCCACATCTATGTCAAGCAAGCAAAGCTTCATGTCAAAAACATAATTTTCACCCTATTTCAACAAAAAAATTGCATAAAAATTCAAACGACAAAAACAAAGTACTTCCTTGAATATGTTGATCATTTCCTTCTTACCATCGAGTCCCCACTGGGTGCCAGGGGGCAGCTCTAACTCTAGATCACCTGTGAAGTTCATACCTGCATAGGGATAATCCTCAATCATAATAATCTGGGAGTTCAGCCAATCAAAAAATCCATCATCAAAACAGTGGCAGACGGGACCTTCTCCAGTCCGCGGAAGCAAAGCTTCCCATCGAGCCTGCCTCGGCTCGCGTGGGCCCAATGGTGTTGTAATGATCCTGCACCTCATCAATGGTACCCGCTCCAGTAGGAAAGAAACGATCAATGTACTGTCCCCAAACTCTCTCTGGGTACGGGTCTTGCATGCTGTGAGCTCTGCTCAGACCGGATGTACAACTCCATCACACCAGTCAAAGACTTGAGGCTGCATACAATCCAAGGCTAGTAGCATCTAGGCCTTGGTGGATACATGCTGACTCTTGGCCCCTACCAAGTGAACAATCATCCATAGTATAGACCTCAGTGGTCTCAAAGCTACCCGTGCAATAGGTGCTCGGTTGCTCACTGCCTCTATGTCGCATATGCAATGAGTCAAAATAAGATCAGCAGTGGAATGTGGGTCAACTCTGGACCCCGTCAAGTTGGGCCTCGGTCCAAAACATGATAGGCTGGTCAAAAATTACACATCATCCTTCTCGATTGAGAGCTCATTGCCCCTAGTCTGGAAGACATGGTGACGCTCATCCCATTGCTGAATCAACCACCTTAGGAGGTCCTCTTGACCCCTCATTAGTTCCAAACATGCATATTTTAGCAAACCGCATCTACGGAGAGCCATCAAGCTTGCAGCATCAGTAATCATATCTCTTTCTTCACGTTCATGTTCTCTCTCTCGCCAGATACTCATGATTAACAACTGAATACCTACAAATGCAACATTTTCAACCGATTAGAAATTGTCTGGACCACTTGAAAACACTTATAAATGAGTTTCTAAAAAATGTGTTGTGCCTAACGCTGGCTATAGTGAAAAAAAAAGCGCGCTAACGCACCCTTCCCTCACGGGAAGTGCGCTTAACGCGGCTCCAGCACTGCTGGCCCGCGTTAGCCACTAATAATTTTTAGGGCCTGCCAAATTTCCCATTTTGAACCAGCAAAAATTCACAAAAATACAATTAAATGATAGCAGGAGGTTCTATCTCTTACCTGGATCTCGCGGGAAGGAAAACCGTTGCCCGGATTGACCACAATCATCAACTGAAGTGTTCACCCTTTTTCACCCCAGAGCTCCTTCATAGCACTCAAAACAGTGAAAATGAAAGTCTTCTTACCTTCTTATAGCCACTTCTGGTGCATGACTCTCTTAGCTAGTCAACAAAAAGTCGTGAATTCTTGCTGCATATGTGTTGCAACTATTGAGATTTGTTACTGATGTTCTGATGAGTGATCAAGATTCATATGCAGACATACACATGTTTTGACCCTTTTATCGAGCATTATTTTTATGGTATTTTTCTTGCTCGTTAATCCGAAAAACCTCGAGTTCCCTTCTTCGGACTCGTTAAACTTATACGAAGTCAATTTCGAGCATTATTTTTACGATATTTTTCTTGCTCGTTCATCTGAAAAACCTAGAGTTCCCTTCTTCAGACTCATTAAACTTATACGAAGTCGATTTCGAGCGTTCTTTCTATGGTCTTTTTCTTGCTCGTTAATCAGAAAAACCTGGAGTTCTCTTCTTCAGATTCATTAAAATTGACATGAAGAAGCACTGAGCTTTCTTTTTAGGGACCTTTTTCTAGCTCATAAAACTGAAAAAACCCCGAGTTACCTTTGTCGGGCTCACTAAACTACCATGACAGAGAAGAAGGAGCCATTATTTTCCTCTTTTTCAAGGCTCTTTAAACAAGAAAAAGCGACTGAGTTTTCTCCACGTGACTCGTTAAAATTTCACGGAGAGCACCGAGTTTTTCTTCGTTGGACTCGTTAAAATTTCACAAAGAGTATTGAGTTTACTCCGTCTCCTCGTACTCATAACAAAATGAGGTAGAAATCCATCGAACATAGATTTCTCACTTTTCCGGCTTCAATGGACTAACTCACGGAAAATGAACTGTTTCGGGCTTACTATTCTCCCTTTGTCGTGCCTGGTTATCAAGACATGACAAAGGTACCCCAATGGAGTTGTCTTTTACAACATTTTTCAGACTCTCTAAACATGAAAAATTCACCGAGTTTACTTGTCTGGACTCGTTAAACCTAATTAGACGGGGCATGGAGTTGTCTTTTATGATATTTTTTAGACTCTCTAAATATGAAAAATTCACCGAGTTTACTCATCTGGACTCGTTAAACTTAATCAGACGGGGAAAAAAATTGGACAAAATGGATACTACCTTTGTTACATTTCAGAAAGGTCGATTCGGCAGCAAAAATCTTGAACATGGCACTTCCCAGAAAACTCTTTCGCAGTTAGCCGAACCCTACCATCTATGATTATTAGCCTTCATTTCCTAGTGTTCCTACACCGGTCAAAACCCTAACACACTCTTTGGTGTTCATTAAGCCTCAGCTGCCTAGTACCCTGTTACAGTGAGTTCTATTGTTCAAGCAGATCTCGCTATCTACTGCTCCTCTTATCAACCAAATTGCTCATTATGCCAGAAATTATTTGTCGTCAGACATCCCCATTTTTTCTTCATTATCTCCATCACAAATAAAATCATTTGGTTTCTGTTTCGTGTTGACTGATGTAGGACGCCTCAGTGCCTACCTTTCAACAAATCTCTTCCTATCAAATTCAACATCTTATCTAGGAAGTTGATCTAGAAACCCATCAGTACTCGGATACTTGCAGACATCAGTGGCCGGTATTCTTATTTTTTAGTAGGAGTCTTCATCATTGGCTCCTGATCAAATGATTCTATGAGTGTTTGACTTCAAATCTTTTTATTCACACTCACTAGATTGTACTGTGCATCTTAGGGACCATCATCATTATTGGTGGCCACCTTCGCATCTGTTAACATTTCTCTTTATCGACTGGTAATCAAATGATTTCTCACATGTTCAACGACAGCTCCTTCATTCACATGTTGAGAAATATGCAGTTTAAGTGAAGCGGCGGTCAAGACCTTGGGGCAAAGGTTACATCATTAAAGCTATGTTCCCTTCCCCAAGTTGCAATATTGTTTATGGAGACAACTTTTTTAGCCTGATCCTGTTATGAAAGACACTTCCACATTGTGCTCATCGGTGGACAGATTCTTCATATCTCTATTCTAGAGAAATCATGTTGTTTAAGCTACTGAGCATGGGAATGCCCGACTCAAGGCAAATACTATATTTTCTGACATATGTTGTTGTTTCAGGTTTTCCTCAATCTTTCAATCTCTTTATCTCTACTACACACATTATAAAGTATTTCGGCCATCGTCTTCATCTCTGACCTCAAACTTCAGGGGGCATCTGTTATAGGTCAAAATACCTCCTGATTAGCTCAGAGGAGAAGATAAATATGGAAGGAATACAAAGACCTAAACTAAACCTACTTCTGCCAAGGTAACCCCCCACTATAACAACACAAGAGCATTATAACGCACCTGATCAATGAATAGGCCACGTTAGTGGCTAGGGCAATGCTCTGTTTACACTAGAGGGCAACGTTACCCATGTTTTGAGTTTGAAACGGGAAAAAATTGCGGAGAATGATTTGAATTTCTAGCTTTTTCTCACAAGAGATTCAGTACAAAAAGGAAACTGCAAAGCACTAATCTCTTATTGGGCCTTGCCAAAAAAAACTGAACTCTCAAAGAAGGCAAAAGCATGGAATTTGAGGAAACATCTTGGTTTTTTCTATTCAAAACTGGTAGAAAGAGAAGGACAATGATTGCTCTCTCCATCTCCTATAAAATGGAGCTAAAGGCTCTTGGTTCAAGGTTAAAGGATTGTCAAAGTTTTGAATACTTGTGAAGTAGAGCATTATTGTTGTAGTGTAAAGGTCAAGAATCAAAGAGGTTCATTGAGAACTTTTTGACCAAGACATCACCACATTGAGAGATAGAGAGATTGGAAGGCTTAGGAGGGCTTGGTACAACCGACGGTTGTAATCCTTCTTTTTTATAAATCAATAGAACTGTATCTGTTTTGTCCATTCTATGCATTGATATTGTCATTGTTATTCAATCACTTATATAGCATGATATGAATGGATTAGATGTGCATAGTTTAAATGTTTATTATATGTTTACTTAATTGATAGGAAATGTATGTTTTGGTAGAGATTACACGGGTGCTTTAACTGATTGCAAGGTCGAGATTTGGAGCTGGTGAAGGAGAACTCCTGCTTCTCTGCCTAGCGCTCTCCAAAAGACTTTAATATCATTAAAGAGGTAATCTTCCATCTTATTCCATCAAGTTATTTAAGTTGATATGAACATGTATATGCTTTATTTGTGAACTATACAGCTAATATTACTGTCTTCCTTGAGCACCGGAAAGCCCTGAGAGGGATATTCAATAACTAACAACCCAAGCATTTTACCCTATAGCACATGTTGCTTCGTTGAAGGAATGTGAGAATCTAGAATCTGCATCCAAGCAACACACAAGCCTCTATTAGTAGAGTCCATCAAAATATAATCCACAAATCATCATATAGAATTAATTACATTAAAGAGAAGCTCCATAACATAAAATATTCTACTAACATGAAATGTAGATATAATCTAAAGACAAAAATGAAATTTAATCTATGAAATAGAATGTTGAACTGAAATGACAAAGAGTAGGCTTAGAAATACAATATGGAGGATTCCCAATGGCATCAAATGCTTTCAACGAAGTCCATGCTGAGAATTTTCCTGCTCTTCGGTAGATCCATAGGTTGTTTCTCTGATGTGCCATGTGAAATTCTGCATATTTTTGGACACTGGCCCATCTCAATGTTGTGTTGTATATGAGCATCGGATTTATCAAGCCTCTTTTTCTTTTGACTTCTAACTTGTTGAGGCTTGTTCCTGCTTAACATTGATGATTTATCTTTTAGATCCTTTTTCCATTTTTGTTTTTTTCTCTTCTTCATGGTAGACCGTGGTGTTTATGATGTTGTGACCAAAGTACACCTTTCCGCCTGATCATGGAAATTCTTAGGTGGAAAATTTGGAGCTTCCAAAACTTTTGAGACATGCCTTTCTTCATTTTGCATTTTTTTTGTCATTAATGATAGATCAGTCTCACAAGTTTTATGACTAAGACCAATTCCTTGATTTTTCGCAATATTTATAACTTGATCTTTTTCAATTTCCTTTCTAACCATGTCATTCTCATCTAAACCTTCCTTAATGGGATAAGAAAATTTCTCATGAAGTTCACAGCAAGACGTGACCAACTTCAATGGGTTAGGAATGCGTATGATCTATTGAAATATCTTTGATTTTATAACATCTATTATCTGAACAAGGTTGAAATTTCTATACCCGTAAATTTTCCATTTCTTCCAACTTTTTCTATATGGAACTCATTTCCCTGGCATGCCTTACTATTATTTTTTATTGATTGAGTTTTGTTTTCACAAACCTGTCTTGCAGAGTGATCTAATTTGCCTCCATAGTTTTCATTTCCTATGAGTGATTATCCTTCATGGTAGTCATTTCCTGGGTGTCTTGCTTCTATTGCAATCATACAATTTTGAATAGTGGACATCTGATTAGAATGATTTACTTCCATTATCTTTAACTTGTTTTTCATGGCACTCATTTTCTTTTCATGATTTTCCTCCATATTTATTACAAATTGTGCTTGTTTTCTTTTGTATTATTTATTACATGTGCATGATTTGCTTCCATGGCTTTCATTGCTTGAATGAGTTTTGTTCTTATGACAAGTAAACGGTTTTGCATGGAACTCCCTTCTTTGTCATGATTTTCTTCCATGGATTTTATCCTATTTGGAAGATTGATGTGTTTAACGTCCATGTTTTTGAATCATTTGTGTATAATTGAGTTGCATATCCTTAATCATCTAAGTTAATTCCTTAATAGGATGTTCATGATCTTCTATAGGCAAGTGATATTCCTTTCCCACCATTCAACTATCCATGATTGTTTTGACAACATGGCATGTAGCTTCATCATGAAGAGAATTTCAAGGTCTACAATAAGGTGAATCTTTCTGAATAAGATTATTACTTCTATGGTTCTGTAATTAATTTCCTAGAATTCCAGATTTCTTAGATGTTTTCCTACATTGTTCCATTTCTTCCGCCAAAGTCTGGGTAGTCTTATAATCATTAAGCTTGGCACATCTTAAATCATAAGAAAAATCAGTTGTAAATGCATCAAGTTAATGGAGCAACAAATACTTTTCTGGAGTTTATAATCACAAGATAAATTCTGAACAATATCATTAAACCTCTTATTAAATTATTTAACAGTTTATTTTTCACTTTTCTCCATATTGTAAATAGCGTGAAGTAAATCCTTTTGGTTCTTTTGATCTCTATATTCATTCATAAATGAATTGATTATATCTTGCAGAGAATCAGAATAATTTTTGGAAAATCATGAAACCAATCCATATCATCATGTTCTAGAGAGAGAACAAATAGGCTCATCTTTACATCTTCATGATTATAGTCAACACCTCTAGCATATTTAGCCAACCAAGAGCTAAAATCCTTGAGATTATTTGTAGCACTAACCACATTATTGCCTTGGAAAGAAGGCAACTTGTCAAGGCCATTGTCAAGAAGTTCATTTGGATAACCTTTAACATGAGAAAAGTTACAAGGGGAGAACAAATCCATGATGTATTGCTCGATCGGGTCAGGGAAAAGAAAATGGATATCAGAGAGAGCTTCTTGTCTGATATTAACAAGAAGTGTGTGAGAAGAGAGCTTGCATAATCGAACTATAAGAGCCATTTCAGGATCTGGAGTAGGATTAACCAAGCTACTACGATTCCTCCTAGTATGCGCTCCTGTAGAAGATAGAAAAAATGTAGTCGCCACTCGAACAAAATTCTAACTCTAGAAACCAAATATGATAGAAACAATAGTTAGTAAAGGGAACCAAGGGAAATAAACTTATCCTGGTGAAGGATGCCAAAAAATAGGGACAAAAAAACCCTATCCCTGGCAACGACGTCAAAAAATGTGCGTGGCTAGCTCAAGAAGATTAAATTGAAAATGTTAGTTCAAAACCGAAGGCTAAAGATAGTTCCAAATAAAATGTAAAAACACTAAGAACACGAAACTTATGCTCGGAAATGGCCCCAAAAAATGTTGTCGCCAAAATTGTACACCATAGGCGCAACACTTAGAGTAGGGGTTGTTACTTTGATCCCTACTCGCTCCATTTAGACTTTATCCTAGCTAAGCCAAGGGGGGTGTTCTCGCCTGAAGTGTACACGAAAGGCAAAATGCTCAGAATAGGGGTTGTCACTCTAAATCCTTATTCACTCCGTTTAGACATTCTCCTAGCTAAGTCAAGGAGGGTAGCCCTTAAGGATGATAATGAAGGAAAAAAATTTGGAACAACAAGTCCAGGATGTTAAGGACAAGGAAATTATTATTAGTTTAACTTGATTATTAATTAAATAAAGTGTGAGAGTTTATGAGCAATGTGCATTAAGACAAATATAATTAGGATAAATAAGGAAGATACAAGATATAAATGTAACAGACCAATTCCTTTACAATGATCAATGGAAATTTAGAGACTTGCAAGAAATAGATACTCAAAGTTACAATAACAATAATGTTGCAAGAAGAGTTAGCACGAAAAATTAAAGACAAAGCTAACTATATATATGATCAATGAACCTTAAAGAAAGGCAATTGCAAGAAAGTATGATATTTTGAAATACAATAAACATGCAAATTATAAATTTAACTATAATATTCCCAATTAGCAATAGCTAATTGGAAATATTAATTTTTGACTATTTCACTTTAATAAAGTTAAGTTAGAAATAAAGTGGGTGAAGAGGGACACTTAACTCACACTTAGGATAAAAACATTTCCTAAAGTCACTTGGAGACGTGATTACTTGGCAGTGTGGGGCCTAGAGGACGAAGTGGCAGTGTGGAGGAGATGTTAGCATGGGCAGTGTGGGCCCAAGTCAGCGTAGAGCTAGAGGGACAGCGTGGCCCAAGGAGACAGTGCAGTTGATGGTGGGGCCTAGGTGAGAGCAAGGCTCTCCAAGCATAAAAAGGGAGAGAGGCTCCTCATTTTGATTCATTCGATTATTCATCTATGTTATTTGTCTCTTGACATTGAGCACGCTTTTGTTTTTTAGAGAAGTCTACATGTGTTGTTCAGCACATCGGGTGTCTCCATGCGGAGATCCTAACCTCAGCCCCGAGGGACTTCGAGTGCCTTCTCGGGTGAGGAGTTCTATCCTTGTTTTTCCGAAGAGAGTTGCAGCAACCACAGTTGGGAGCATTCACTTGCAGAGACAGTGCAATCAGTGAGAGGGAGGACACAGTCTTTGGAGGAGGTGATTCCGGATTGAGGGTCTATCAGGGGATTCAACCTGGGAGAGTTGGAAAGGGGTCAGCCCTTCCCTATTCCACCATTTTGGTAGAGTTGGAGGCCATTGTTGCAGAATATTATTTAGGGCCAGCGTTTATCATTGAGATAGCATGGAGCTTCAAGGGAGGTCATTTTCGGAGGTCAGCCATTTCCGAAAAGCTCTCTGGTCTTTTCTAGGTATTGGGTGGAGAGGCCATTCCAAAAGTTTCAAATTTTCGGAGGTGGGGAGCAACCCCAAATAGTCAGTTCATTCCAGCAGTATCAACAGTACAGCAGAAACACCAGCAGATTTGGAGATTACGTAGTCATTGAGGGAGCATCCATTCAGTGATATATTCTGAGAGTATTTCTACGCTTGCCCAGTGCAAGCCAAGGTGCCATCAATCTGATCACCTTTGTACTTATTTCATCTTTTAGTAATTAATAAAATGGCTTAGCGTTCTCCATAGTATCTCTTGTTCATGTGATGTCTCTCTCGTTGTTGTAGTTCTTTGTTTATGTGCTTTATATTGCTGTTTATTTATATTTGGAATACTACAGTGGTATCAGAGCTCATAGACTTGGCTCAGCCTATGGAGCAGATTTTCTATGACACCAGCAGGAAAACCATACATCTGTTACCGAGGGAAAAAGTATAAAGACCAAGAGAGGAGGTTAGAGATCACTTTCGGGCAAGGTGACTGCATTCCGGTAGTGGACGCAGAAGAGGAGGAACCAATGGCAGAGGAAAGAGATGCTGGGAAGGAGTTCAGTGAACTTCTCCTCAAATCAGTACAAGATTTGTCGAGGTGAATAAAAGAGATGGGTCAAAGGTTCACTGCATAATATAGATAGCGTGAAACCCCAAGGGGTTTCCATATCGAAGAGGGACTGGGCACATCCCATCATTTGTAGGAGCACCTCACAGTGCAGCAGATGGCATCACATACACCTCCATGATCCACGATCCCCACATTTCTTGCCGCAAACACTGGGGCAGGAGCACAACAGGAGCAGGAACCAACACACATGGGAGATTACTTTGCCAAGTATCAGTCCTACGGATAGGAGTTTAGATATGCCCTCACATTCCATGATTTCGTATAGCTCAAGAGGGAAAATAGACCTCACAACCATCACAGGGGAAACATGCATTCTCAGGATGGGGATGTACAACGCACGGTAGACAGATTTTATCTACCGAAATTTTATGGGTCCACCAATTGTTCGACAAAGGCTTGGGTGGAGAAGTTGGATATATATTTCCAGCTTAACCAGATGGAAAAAACAGAGGCCATCAAGGTGGCAATGCTGCACCTAGAGGGCGAGGCCCATAACTGGTGGTTTCACGGGATGGTTACGCTGGGGCTCTCAGGGGAGACAACATATGCTGAGTTTACACGGAGGCTGATAGAGCGATTTTATTGGAGGAATCCAGAGGAGTACATTGTTGAGTTGACTAAGCTCAAGCAGACTAGGAGTCTGGACACATACATTTTAGAGTTCTTGAGACTCTTCGTGATGGTGCCTGATTTATCTGCAGCCCGGATGATCTACATGTTCATCAATGGATTGGAAAAGCCTCTTTGGGGGTTAGTTAGATCGACTATAACAACTACACTCCATGACATAGTCGGAAGGACTCGAGACTTGCAGAATGCACTACCCCGGACTAGAGCTCCTTTTCCCTAGAGACTGGCATTCCAGTTGAAGGGGAAAGACATGAGGGTTCCGCCTCCAAAGGGGAACCAGAGCAAAGGGCCCTTGGATGATGAGACCAGGAGATATCTGAGGAGGAAGAGACTATGTTTCACATGCCAGGAGCCATGGGCACCAGGACATTGTTGTGCTGTGGGGAAGGCACAATATTACATCGAGGTTTTCTCCAATAGTAGTGGGGAAAAGGAAGAGTATAAGGATATAGAGGCAGGAGGTAGCAATGTAGCATAGAGGGGATATCATCTACCACCTCCACCACTAGCAGCAGGAGGTGCGACATTTGCACCTATCGGGGGAGCCCTTGCTTATTTGCGAGGGGTTCCCAAATACTTGACACTGTGTGTCTGAGGCACTGTTCGGGGATAACATATTTCAGTATTAGTGGACAGTGGGGCCACCCAAAATTTTATTGATGCCTAGTTGGTAGAGCGGAGGAGCATACAAATAGAGAGCTTTGATGGGTTTTCGGTACTAGTTCTAGGTGACAGGACCATGCAGTGTGACAGGTATGTGCCGGCCTTGGAAGTGACTATGGGGACTTACACCCTGACAGATCACTTCTTCATGATGGAAATTTCGGACACCAACGTGATACTGGGGGTGCAGTGGTTGATCATGCTGGGGAAGGTCACCATAGATTTGTAGACCTTGGAGATGGGTGGATGGATAAGAAGACTGGGAGGCACGAGAAGATTCGGGGTATGCACACCTACCCACCATGGACAGTTTTAGCACACCAGATGGAGGCAGATTTCTGGACTAGAGACATAGAGTGGGCAGTGGAGCTGTGTGTTTCAGAGGCAGGATCTACAGGGTAGGTCGTACACCCAGATGTAGTCCATTTTAGACATATATGCCACAGTTTTTGGAGAGATACCACCAGGGCAGCCACCAGATCATGGATTTGAGCACACGATTCAACTGGAGCAAGGCATCCAAGTTTTCATCACTACACCCTATAGGAATCCTAAGGCCTACTGAAATGAGATTCAGAGGGCCATTCATGAGCTCTTAGCTCTTGGGCACATCCGTCCTAACACTAGCCCCTTTGATTTTTCAATAGTATTGGTTAAGAAGAAGGACGACACATTGAGGATGTGCATTTACTACCGGGCCCTCAACAATAATACCATGAAGAACCGATACCCAATTCCACAGATATATGAGTTGATGGATGAGCTGAGGGGATCGAAGTTCTTCTCGAAGATTGACTTGAGATCTGGGTACCATCATATTCGCGTGAGGGAGCAGGATGTTCCCAAGACCACTTTCAGATGTCATTATGGTCACTTTGAGTTCTTGGTGATGCCCTTTGGGCTGACCAATGCTATGGCCACTTTTTAGTCATGCATGATTCACATCTTCCGCAGTCACTTGAGGAAGTTTGTGTTAGTGTTTTTTGATGACATCTTGATTTATAACAGGACATGGGAGGAGCACCTACAACATATTGAGGTTGTATTGCGCATATTGGAGGAGCAGAAATTTTATGATAAGCTCTCCAAATGTGATTTTGGGCTTACAGAGATGCTCTACTTGGGGCACATCATTGGGGTGGACGAAGTGAGGGTCCACGAGGAGAAGATCAGGGCCATCAGGGATTGGCCAGGGCCAAAGAATATGACGGAGCTTCAGGGGTTTGTAGGTATCTAGACCTACTATCGAAATTTCGTCAAGGGATTTTCCAAACTTGCTACACCCCTTACAGACCTTACCAAAAAGGGGGCATTCAGTTGGACTGACACAGTGCAACGGGCTTTCGACAGGCTCAAGACGGCGATGAGAAGATATCTGATTTTGGGCAGATTGTACGCAGCCCTTTGTCCTAGAGTGTGATGCATCAGGGGAGGGGATAGGTGCAGCGTTGATGCAGGGAGGCCACCCCATAGTTTTTGTTGAGCCCCAAAGATGTCCTTTTCTTTCACCAAATTTCACTTCATTTCCTTTGTCCTTTATCAATTATAGGCTTAAAATATCAATAGGAATGATTAAAGTTACTTTAAGAATGCATAAAATGACTGACTTTCTATACTTTTATGGTTTTGTTGTTGTAGTGATTTTTGACTAGACTTAGCTACAGAATGCAGCCATTCTGCAGCTAATCGCATATTCTGCAGCTATATTTATGTTCACACAGGTTACAGGTGTCACTTAAAGGAAAAATGCATATGGTTGAATTCCAGAACTCACCTACATCATTCCTTTCCCTCTACGAAGTCTGAGAAAAAATCTGCAACTGGTTACGCACGTGGAGGTGTTATCACTGAGGCCCTCCTTGAAGTTGTAAGGAAATAAACCCGAGGTAACCACTAACCAACCTTTAGATACAGAATCTAGCCAATCTGTATCCAGAGAGGGCTCTCTCTTTAAAATTTAGCTTTGTTCTTAGAAAGTTTTAGGCTAGTTATAAGTCCAAGAAATTTGGTTTGAATTTGAATGATGGAATCCGCCAACTGAGGGCAAGATTGAGTATTTCATGCCATTGGGCTATGGAGTCGAAAGGATGGCTTTACTGGATTAATCTTCTACACAAGATGGCTTTGCAGGGCAAGATAGCCAAACAGAGAACAATTTTAGATCTTAAAATGAATGGAATGGATTTTGAAGGGATGAAAGGCAATTAAGAATCTTTCAACATGTTCAAAAGAAAGAAAGTGAATGATTACAAATAAAGAGCAGTTAAGAATTCTTTACTATAGTAATCAAAATGTTTAAACCAATGAAACAAGAGCAATTAAGAATTCATTGTTTATAACTGGTTTAGAAGAAAACATTTAGAATAATCACAATTGAAATCAGAGTACACTTAAGCAATTTCTGATTTATTCTTTTTTGTCAATTATTCAGAAATGGAACACAGTGATATTATAAACAGATATAAAACTTAAAACATAGGATAGAAATGACTTATTGAACTATAGTATGACACATGAATCCTGCAAAAAGTCTTGAGCTTCAATTCATCGTCCAACAAGCCACAAAGAAATTTCTCCAAAACACTTTTATTCCAAAAAGTCAATGTTACAGCAAAGTAGAATAATCCACAAAGCGCATGACACATATCCATTGCACTATTTGAAAACCACTGCGATTTCGCGCATTAACGCTCGTGCAGGGGACGGCTAGCGGAATTAACGTGAACCGTCAATCTTGGAGCAGATGATCGGACGATGGACGGGACAGGAAGTTGATGGAGGTTTAACAGCGCGGGCCCGACACAATTTAATATGAATTAATCATTTCGGGAGGCGTTTGATTGGAGGGTTCGGTTATTAATAAATCTTAAGGATTAATTAATCCCATATGGAGAAATGGTCAGGAAATATTAAATGCGCAGGGATGATTTATTCCAAAGTTTGGTTTTAATTAAACTTTGAGTTTATTTTTCTGTTTTAAACATATATACATATGTTTAAACCCTTTTTGTATATTTTTTAATATATGGTGATTAAATCAACGTGATTTTCTTACCATAGGGGCGGGAATAGAATTAATGTTATATTTTAGCCAAAAGGGGTTATATTGTGGGTTTTTGACTTGAATAAGTGGGAATGAAATACTTTTGGCTAAAATAGCTATAATACATGGGTTTTTTGGGAATATTATATGAAAAGGAATTATATACATAGGAAAAGGTGATTTTCATAGGGAGCTAATATATAAATTAGAGTTAATATGACACAGGATAATGTAAACTCAAAATACTTAAATATAACCAAGAAAGTGAGAATTCAAAAGTAAATATCATTATTATACTTTCATCACTTAGACATAGAATAAAAAGTGATTTTGAGGGCTTTTCATGAAATATTGAAGGATTTTCCTAAGTAAAATTGGAGTTTACTTAGGAAAAGATGAATGAATGTGATAATGGATGTTTTCAAGCACTTAGGTCTTTTCAATTATTGGGCCGAGGGTCCGGTCCCTCCAAAAGTCAAGGAAATGCCTTGAGCCCCTTTAATCTTCAAATACCTTAGTGCTTGGGGAAATTAGTAAAATGTTTAGGGAAAATGAGAGGGGAAATTAATAATTTGACTTTGCTCTGCTGTGGATTTCTTCCAATGTAGTAACTGCCTTTGCACTTTGTGATGAAAGTAGAATTGAACACATTTAGAACCATCATTCACCACATGCAATCCTGCAACAACATCTACCTACCCTACTTACTTTACCCTACCATTTTGTCTTCTTTATTAGGGTGCACTTAGACTGGCAAACCCTTATCAATCTTGTTTTCTTTTACATGGCAACATATCTAAGTCTACACTTATTACATCCAAGGGCTCAGATTAAACTGTTGAGCTCCTTTTATTAACTCTACCTATCTACTTATCTGCCAAGATTAAACTGTTTGGTCAGATATTTATTCTCTATTCTACAGCATGAAATTAAAAAATGAATGAGTCAAGTTTAAACAGTTTGAACCTTCATAAATTGTGGCAAAAGTTTGACAAGCTGCACACAATTACTTATTACAAAAAATGAAATAGTAGTGGCATTTAGATTTTCACACTTTCCTTGGCCTTTCTTTTGGTAGGGTTCATTTTCTTTCACTTTTTTGGCCAATTTTATTCTTTTCACCCTTTGATTTTTCTTTTAGGGTATACCCTCTTTACATTTTTTTTAAATTTTTGATTTTTTGATTTTTTTTAAATATGGAAAACCTTTGCAACAAGAAAAAGGTTTGACATATTACATAGTTCAACAAGTCAATCATGAAAAATGACACCTATTGGTATAGGATTCTAACACTGGCTCCACTTGGGGATGGCTTTTCCTGGTGAAAAGTCAAGAACAGCAGGTCAGATGCCTCAAAATGTCTTCAACTAAACCATGTAATCTTCTTTCTGGTGGCTTTATTGTATATATGATAGTAAACTTCTGAAGCTTAGGGCCTTCATTTCGGGCTTCAACTCCAACAAGTCACCATCCAATCAAAAATGATGCATTAGGAAGGATATAATATGTACAAGTTAGAAAAAATCAGAACATCCTAGTAAATGGGGTCAAAGTAGTGTTTTAGCATTCGACCATTGACTGGTCCTTCCTCAGCTTCCGAACCATCCAAATTCTTCAAAAAATATGTGTTGTTTCCCTGTAAAGCATGAATGATGTACCTTTCCATAAGAAATCAAATTTCCCATGTTTCCCTTTATCTTCCCTTCTGGAATCCCATCTTAAAACTTTATCTCCTATTTGAAAATCTTCTGCTTTAGTCTTTTTGTCAAACATTTTCTTTAACTTTTCCTGCAAAAATTGGGATCGTTGATACACTTCTTCTCTGGTCTGCTGCAAGTGAATTGTTTGATTTATTCTTCTCTGAATATCATTTCGTTCTACTTGAGCTTCCTGAAGTAACTTCATTACAGGAATTCCTAAAGATGATGGGAATCTGGCCTCCATACCATAAACTAATTCATATGGACTGGTCCCAATTGATTTCTTGGTTGTAAGTCTGTCTGCCCACAATGCATTAGTAAGTTTCTTATGCCAATTCTTTTTATTCTCTTCCAATAATTTTTTAATGATATTAATGAGGCTCTTATTGGAAGATTCAGCCAGTCCATTACCCTGAGGATAATATGTTGTTGAATGGCCTAAAGTGATGTGATATTTATTGCAGAAACTAATCATTTTCTTAGACTTAAAAGCAGCAGCATTATCAGTTATAATTTTCTCTGGACAGCCAAATCTTGAAAGTCTATTGGTTTCTAAGAACCCTATAATTACAGAATCATTGGCTTGTCTGCATGGGATAGCTTCGATCCACTTAGTAAAGTAATCTGTGGCAGTAAGGATCCATCTGTGTTGCCCAGAAGAAGGAGGATGGATTTCTCCAATAAAATCCAGTCCCCATTGTTGGAAGGGTCTCTCGGTGGAAATTGGTTTTAATGGTAAGGGTAACAATTTTCTCTTGCCCTCAAAGATCTAAAACTTATGGCAAGCAGTTACAAATTTCTTAACATCTGAAAACAAGGTTGGCCAATAAAAACCAGACCTTAAGATCTTATCTGCAGTTGACTTCCAGTAGAGGTGTCCACCACAATCTCCCGCATGAAATTCATTAAGAACCTTGTCAGTTTCATATTTCAATAAACAATTTAATAGAATCCCATCATGATTCTTCCAAAAAAGAGCACTATCTAAAATACAATATTTTAAAGATGTCATTTTCAAAAACATTTGTTTCGTTCTGGATAACCCTAGAGGAGCTTGCAGGTTTAACAAAACATAAATGATATCAGTGTACCAGGGTGAGTCTAAAAAGGCTTGACTGATCTGTGGAGTCGCCATCTCCTGTTCGTCATCCAGTTCATTAATGTTCAGGGCTTGGCAGTTAGTTTCAGTCATGAGTTGAGCCAAACCTTGTCCTTTTATGAGTTTTGTAGGTCTTATTTCAATATCATATTCTAATATGGTAGCTATCCACTTACCTCTTTTGCCTTCGATACCATCTTGAGTTAAGATGTCTTTAACGACAGCATTAGGTACATAAGCTATCACATGAGAATATAATATATAAACTCTGAAATCTTTAATTGCTTTCACAAGTGCAAAAGATTGTTTCTCCATGATATTGTATTTCAAAGATGCATCTCTGAGTGCTTTGCTAAAAAAGGCTATTGGTTTTTCACATCCTTGATCATCCTTTTGTAGTAAAACAACTGCAACTGTATGTTCAGAAGCAAATGAAAAAATTATGAAATCTCTATCAAATTTTGGACTGGTAAGAACTGGTGTCCTAGTTAAAGCCATTTTAATTTCTTCAAATGATTGCTTGGCTTCTACAGTCCAGTCAATACTTGAATCCTTTCTTAACATGTTAGTAAGCAGTCTAAGTAATTCAGCTAAACTAGAAATGAATCTTCTCAAAAAATTGATCTTTCCTATGAAAGCTTGAAGTTCTTTAATGTTTCTGGGATGAGGTATCTGCAAAATGGCTTGTATTCTTTCAGGATCAATTCTAATGCCATATTTAGAAATAATGTGACCTAGGAGTTTACCTTCTTCAAGACCAAACAATGAATTTTTAGGATTTAAAGAAATACCATACTTTCTGCATTTTATAAACACTTGCCTTAGATGATCTAAATGTTGCTGATCTGTTTTGGAAAAAACAGTTAAATCATCTAGATAAATAACCAGAAAATCATGAATTTCTTTGGCGAATGCAATGTCCATTTCTCTTCGGAAGGTGGCCCCTACGTTTTTGAGTCCAAAAGGCATCTTAACATATTTAAAAATACCCCATGGTGTTGTAAACGCTGTTTTGTCTTGATCATCAGGATGAACCAAAATCTGGTTGTACCCTGAAAATCCATCCAGAAGAGAAATTCTTGAAGATCCTACTACCCTTTGTAAGATATGGTCCATTTTAGGCAAAGGATAGTTGTCTTTTAAAGAAAATTTGTTCAAATTTCTCAAATCGACACATAGTCTAATCTCTCCAGTCTTTTTTCTTGTTGGTACTAGATTAGAAACCCATTCAGAGAACCTAATAGGAGCTATAATTCCTGCTTCATACATTGTTTTAATTTCTTTCTCAATTGAAGGTAGTAAAACAGGGTTAATCCTTCTAAGTTTCTGTTTGAAAGGTTTCTGATCTGGTTTCAAAGGTATTGTATGTTGAATGATTGATGTATCGTATGACTTCAGATCTTCATAACTCCAGGCAAAAACATCCTGGAATTATTTTAAAAGTTCAACATATTTAACCTTTTGATCTTCTAGCAGAGATTTAGATAGTTTAACCATCTTGGGATTTCCTTCAGTTCCCAAATTGACTTCTTCAATATCAGCTTTTAAAGGTTCCATTTTGGGTTTTAGTGGAATGTCATTTGAGTCAAAAAGATCTTCTAAAGGAGTTAATCCTTTAGGTAAATGATTATCTTTCAGATTAATAATTTCAGATTCATCTTCTATAATCTCATCGAATTCCATTTTTTTCAAATCCTGCATATCTTTTTTAGTGAATTTGGTTGGGTGAAACATGTGAATTGCAATCTCTTCTGAAATATCCATTTCTTGTTCATCTAGTTGATCATATTCATTGATTATTGTGTCTTCGTCTATACTACTGTTAGAGAACTCATTTTCTAAGGTCAAGAAATTATTGATCTGATTATTATTTACAAACACTTGCCACTTCATAAGATTATCCGGTATAGTAGGCCTATGTCTAATCTCAGCTGTGAACTGATGATTAGGTCCAAAAGGTAATTTACATGTGCTAGCAAACATTGCAAGACTGTGAGCATGCAAATTTTGTTTTCTAGGAATTTTGGCAAGTTGAGCTTGTAGAAAAGTGTTGAGAATTTCCACAATTGTTTCTCTGTATTGTTTCAATCTGGGGTCTTTTGTTGAACATTCACCATTAATCTGTTGAATAATTAACTTAGAGTCTCCTATGATTGATACTCTAATAGCTCCTAACTTTTTGACATGTTTAAGCCCTAGCAAGAGAGCTTCATACTCTGCCATGTTATTAGTACATCTAAAGTTCAATCTATAAGTGTGGCCTTCGGCGTGATCATTTTCAACATTATGTATCCAAATTCCAGCTACTGCTCCTAACATATTTACTGAACCATCAAATTCTAAATTCCACAGAATTTCATGTTCATAATCTTCATCAACTGTTTTAACATGTTTCTTAACAGGAAGAGCTGGTTTTTCAGTTTTTTCTGGTGTCTCTTGAATGTCTGATGTTTCTTTGTTTTCAGAAATTTCTTCGATTTGAACAGTAGATTTAGTTGCAATTTCTGTTTCTGGTGCTTCTAGTTCAGTAGGAAGGTCCAGTTCAGCATTATAAAGGATGAAAGAGTCCATATCAGAATGTATTGAATAGACAGGGAATTTTTCAAGCTTCTCATGGCTACTAACTAAATATTTCATCAAGGTCTCTCTGTATAATCTTTTAGGTTGACCAAAAACTGAAATAGTAACATATGACATATCTAGTTGAAGAGATCCTCCGAGTTTAGCACCCCAGGATCTGGACAACAACATACCATATTTAGGAGGAATATCTGCAACCACTATATCCATCAGAATAGATTTCGCAGGGTATTGTACCAAAGTAACACACAAATCTTTAATCAAACCTAAACATCTTACCTGACTCGAATCAAGCGAAAAAAGATCTTTATACGGTCTGGTAATGTCTAGATTTAATATTTCCATCACAGCTTTTGGCATTAAATTGTGGGACGCTCCAGAATCAAGCATGGCGTTATGAAGTATTTTGTCATGAACATTCAAGCTCACATAAAATGGAGGAGTTCCTCCACTTTCTGGTTTGCCATTCACTTCAGGGCCAAAAAGTAGTTTGGGTTGATCATCAAAAACATTTACTGAATCGTCCATTCCAGTAATGTTAATGTTAAGGGATTTGCTGATTTGGCTTCTATAGACATCATGTTTAGCTAATTCTGCTAAGGGAACAACTATCTTTAGTTTTCCTATTTCAGCTTCTAGATTGAAAGATTTTTCTGTTTGAGTTCTAGTACTTTGAACAATTGGATTTTCTCTGTTTTTTGGGTCTTCAGTGTTTTTCTCTTTTTCATGAGTGGGATTATGAATTGAAGGTGTTTCTGAACTAAATTCTGTTGGTTCTTCTATGTTTCCTGCGGGAGGAGAAGTATCAGAAAGTTGTTTATTATTTGGTTGATTATCAGATACATCTTCAATTATTGGATTTGTGGGGTTAGGACTTGTTCTAGAAAGAATCTGTACAGGAGGAGTGTTAGTTTTACCTTTGATGTTTTGTTTTACAGCTTTCTGTTTGCTATTCTCTGGCACATCAATCCATCTGCATCTCAAATTGTATTGTTTATGAACTTCATAAATAGTTGTGTCATAACCTTCTTTAAAATCAAAAGTTTCTCCTGAATGAGTTTGAAATGTTTCAAGAATGTGATTTTCTTGATCATCTTGAGATAGGAAAAATTCTGGTTCATTTTTGTTTTTAGTCACATTATTTATTTCAACATCCTCAGTAGGTTCCTCAGAAGATGAACCTTCAACAAAATTTTCCTAGAATGGTGGCCTGATGTTTTGGTCAGGAACATTTTTCCCAGTATTTTGGTTTTGATTTCTTCTGATGTTTGGGTTTCTAACAACATTTTGACTATCACCAGAAGACTTTCTTTCGATCGTCTCTACTCTATCTCCCAGTCTTTCCATACCTTTGATAATTGCATCCAGATTTCTTTCAAAAGCTGAAGGCTCTTCGTTGATAGGCATCCTTCTTTCGGCTCTAGCTCTAGCTCGTTTTTCTATCAAGTTAGCTTCGACACTAACCACTATGCTTTGCATCTCTTCTAGGGTTTGGGGAGCTCTTTCCCTAAGCGAATATGCTATGTCAGAGTCAAAAACATTAGGGAATTTAACCAGTACTGAATCCGGAGGGGGTCTAAGGTTTTGAGGGACAGCGTTGTAGGCTTCGTTAAATCTGATGATATAATCTTGCATTGTTTCATTAGGTCCTCTTTTCAATTTTCCAAAGTTAGATAGGATTTGAAGAGGGTCTTTCTTCTTCTCCCATCTATTCAAAAATGCCCTATACAGAGCAGGTAAGTCAGCAATACTGTTTGGAGCAAGGGCCCTAAACCTTTTCCTGACTTCCCCACTAAGACTCTGGACAAAAATTCTCATTCGAACATCATCAGCGTCAATTTCATAAAATTCAAAGTAATCAGTCATCCTTTTGGTATGTTGTTGAGCAGTATAAGTACCTGAACCGTCAAAAGGGGTGATTTTACTCTGATAATCTTGAGGCAAAGCAGCAGGGTTGCCTGGCAACCTTAACGGGGCATATCTATTGGCCATTGGAAGGTGTAATGGAATAACAGGTGATGATGGTCTGGAAGTAGTTGGAGGAGGAGTAGAAGGAGTGGCTTGTGTTTGAGAAGTTTGGGGAAAAGTAGCTGAACTTGGGGAAGCTACAGTAATTACAGAAGTGTTTGAAGTTTCTTCAAAGGTCTGTTCAGATTGAATGGAATTTTGTAAATGTCTGTCAAGATGTAATGAAACAAATATCAATTGTAAATCTTCAAAAAACAATGGGTCCGGAACCAGTCTGGATAATTCAGTTTCAGAAAAATTCACAAATAAAGATGTTTCAAATCGCTCATCAAAAGGTATTTCATCAAAATATATCCACTTTACAGGACATGATGCTGATCTAGAAAGAGGTCGAGAACTTCCAGAACTTTCCTGACTTCCTCTTTCAGAGCTTTCTTGACTTTCTTGTCTTCTAAGAATCCTAGGGATCAAATTTGGATTATCGAATACCGAAGGTGGGTTTGGATCAGGATTTGACCTGGTATAACGAATTCTTTCTAAAGCCAGTTTTCCTAGTAATGTTTCTTTTTAAATTTTTTGTTTTAAATTAAATGAAAGTACAACTTCGGCAAATTCTTCAAGAAATTTAAGATTTTTGATTAAAATTTTCTCAAAGATTTATTGAACTAGAGAATCTGATTGAATATTTGAAACTAAGGTTCAATTTATAAGCTAAATCAGAGATAGACTGAAGCAACGTTTATTTACTATGCAGTTACAGAGCAAAAGCATTTCAAAGGCTACCTGGCTGATCTTCAGACTCTGTCTATAGCTTATAAGCAAACAATAGTAACAATAAAAAAGATTCATATCCCCAGTGGAGTCTCCACTATGTTATCACTCAGGCCCTCCTTGAAGTTGTAAGAAAAGGAAAGAAACCCGAGGTAACCACTAACCAACCTTTAGATACAGAATCTAGCCAATCTGTATCCAGAGAGGGCTCTCTCTTTAAAATTTAGCTTTGTTCTTAGAAATTTTTAGGCTAGTTATAAGTCCAAGAAATTTGGTTTGAATTTGAATGGTGGAATCCGCCAACTGAGGGCAAGATTGAGTATTTTTAGGTCATTGGGCTATGGAGTCGAAAAGATGGCTTTACTGGATTAAGTTTCTACACACAAGCTGGCTTTGCAGGGCAAGATAGCCAAACAGAGAACAATTTTAGATATTAAAGTGAATGGAATGGATTTTGAAGGGATGAAGGAAATTAAGAATCTTTCAACATGTTCAAAGAAAGAAAGTGAATGATTACAAATAAAGAGCAGTTAAGAATTCTTTACTATAGTAATCAAAATGTTTAAACCAGCGAAACAAGAGCAATCAAGAATTCATTGTTTATAACCAGTTTAGAAGAAAACATTTAGAATAATCACAATTGAAATCAGAGTACACTTGAGCAATTTCTGATTTATTCTTTTTTGTCAATTATTTAGAAATGGAACACAGTGATATTATAAACAGATATAAAACTTAAAACATAGGATAGAAATGACTTATTGAACTGTAGTATGACACATGAATCCTGCAAAAAGTATTGAGCTTCAATTCATCTTCCAGCAAGCCACAAAGAAATTTCTCCAAAACACTTTTATTCCAAAAAGTCAATGTTACAGCAAAGTAGAAGAATCCACAGAGCGCATGACACGTAGCCATTGCACTATTTGAAAACCACTACGATTTCGCGCATTAACGCTCGTGCAGGGGACGGCTAGCGGAATTAACGTGAACCGTCGATCTTGGAGCGGATGATCGGACAGTGGACGGGACAGGAAGTTGATGGAGGTTTAACAACGCGGGCCTGACACAATTTAATATGAATTAATCATTTCGGGAGGCATTTGATTGGAGGGTTCGGTTATTAATAAATCTTAAGGATTAATTAATCCCATATGGAGAAATGGTCGGGAAATATTAAATGCGCAGGGATGATTTATTCCAAAGTTTGGTTTTAATTAAACTTTGAGTTTATTTTTCTGTTTTAAACATATATACATATGTTTAAACCCTTTTTGTATATTTTTTAATATATGGTGATTAAATCAACGTGATTTTCTTACCATAGGGGCGGGAATAGAATTAATGTTATATTTTAGCCAAAAGGGGTTATATTGTGGGTTTTTGACTTGAATAAGTGGGAATGAAATACTTTTGGCTAAAATAGCTATAATACATGGGTTTTTTGGGAATATTATATGAAAAGGAATTATATACATAGGAAAAGGTGATTTTCATTGGGAGTTAATATATAAATTAGAGTTAATATGACACGGGATAATGTAAACTCAAAATACTTAAATATAACCAAGAAAGTGAGAATTCAAAAGTTAATATCATTATTATACTTTCATCACTTAGACTTAGAATAAAAAGTGATTTTGAGGGCTTTTCATGAAATATTGAAGGATTTTCCTAAGTAAAATGGGATTTTACTTAGGAAAAGATGAATGAATGTGATAATGGATGTTTTCAAGCACTTAGGTCTTTTCAATTATTGATCCAGGTGGATATTGGTGGTCACCCACCTATTCCACTTGGGGCTCCACCATTGTCTATTTCAGTTTTTCAGTTTCGACACAGTTTACTATTTTTAGCAGTTTTTCGGGTCCTAAACTTCCGGAGCCGTTTTGAGGCCCTAAACGACGTTTTTTGGGAAAACGGAGGGCAACATGGGTCCATGGACCGATGTTGCCCGTTTCAAATTTGTAGTCCTCGGATAGATCTTTCTAACGAGGTATGGTACGCGTCAAACGGAGATCGTATGCCAAAGTTACGCCCCTGGGAAGTTGAAACACAAATTTACCCAAACGGGGCCCATAGTTTTGGCGCTTCATCTCCTAGGGTTAGGGTTTTGGCTGTTTAGGATTTCCCATTGTTTCTAAATGATAAGTAGGCCCTCAAGCCTCATTGTAACTCAGTTCAGAGGCCTGTAGCCGCCACATCTCTTCTCAGAGATAGCTACCGGTGCCCTAGCTAGTTTTATTTCCATTCTGTCTGTAAGCAAATTTCAGTTCTTTGATATTAATGAAATGAAGTGTTATTTCCGCTGCATCTCTGTATTTATGTTTATATGTTTATTCTGTTGCGTTCCTGCATAAATCCGGATCAGTGGTATCGGAGTGGTCTGCTTTTTCTCGATCCTTCTTTGCATGTCCCCAACGAGGTCGGGGTATAAGGAGCTAGGGCTCGATATGGTGGAACCTTTGCAAGATCAGCCTCGCAAACCTCGACGGACGCCCATGGGGGACGAAAAGAAAGATGAGGGAGCAGGAGATCCTATCAAAATATTGCTCGAGGAGGCCCTCGAAAAACAAAGGAACGCGATGATGGATAACTTTGCTCGGATCCTTCAACGGCTACCCCCGGCAGCGCATCTGCATCCAGCAGCCACTCTGGAGGCGCGACTCCTTTTAAGATACAAGT
Source organism: Pinus albicaulis (assembly GCA_034641835.2). Lineage (NCBI taxonomy): Eukaryota > Viridiplantae > Streptophyta > Pinopsida > Pinales > Pinaceae > Pinus > Pinus albicaulis. The sequence goes on from CM076577.1 coordinate 309,390,256, forward strand.
AAATTTTGACATTCCCATATTTGAGGGTCAAATAGACGCAGATGCTGTAGATAGATGGTTGAATCTGTTAGAAGGATATTTCTCGGTTCATGACTTTTCAGACCGGGAGAAGATTATTTTTGCACTCCTCAAAGCTACCCCGCATGTTAAGGACTGGTGGGAAACCTACTGTGAGAACAAGGACCAGACAGAACCCTCTCTGTTCTCGGCTGTACCAACTTGGAATTCTTTCCGAGACGCCGTCAAGGAACAGTACTATCCCGTGGGAGCTATGAGGACAAGTACATACAATGGACCACGCTGCGACAACAAAGGGATCAAGATGTGCACGAGCTGACGAATCTGTTCCATACCCTGCGCACAAAGTTGGGTATCAAAGATTCAGAGAAACATTTGGTGCTAAAGTATCGCAGCTGTCTGCACAGATACATTCGGGAGGAAATGGAGTTCCTCGACATCTCCTCGCTTGGTACGGCATACCGGTATGCTGCCAAGATTGAGCAGAAATTCAAACAGAAGAAGCGAGACTTTGGATCTGCGAATCAAAAGCAAGGAAAAGGTGCTTCCAAACCGCAGAACAAAGGACAGAGCATGGCGGCTAAGGAAAACCCGTCAAAGCCACAAGACAAGAACAACACCGTAAAGCCAAAGAAGGACACGGGAAAGTGGTGTGAGTTCCATAAGAGCTCCACTCACAACACAAGTGAGTGTCGGGCCAAGCAATCGCTAGTGGCCGAGATGAGGGCTTCTGAGTCAGATGCATGCTCCGAATCTGAATCAGAACCTGAAAAGGGGAATGAAAAAGGGAAACAGATTATTGATGCGGAGCCCAACGCCACTGTTGCCACTACAAAGGTCCAGAAGGAGGAACCGGAAGATCCAGAGGAGGAGGGACGTCTCTTCCACTCCCAGATGTGGGTAAAGGGCTCCCCTGTACAGTTCATTGTCGACAATGGGAGCCAAAAGAACCTCATTTCAGCAGACGCCGTGAAGCGGTTGGGCTTGCCGACCACAGCTCACCTACATCCATACACCATCGGGTGGCTTCACCAAGGACGAGATCTCCGCGTCAGCCAGCAGTGCCGCCTTCCCTATAGCATCAAGCCCTTCACGGATGAGGTATTATGTGACGTTGTTCCTATTGATGTTTCTGATGTATTATTAGGACAACCATACTTGTGGAAGCGTCATGCTGTGTATGAGTCTCGACCTCGTGCTGTTATTGTTACTTTGGGGAATAAGTTGTACAGGATACCAGAGGTACCACCTCCTGCCGCTATCTCTTTGGTTACTGCAAAACAATGCAGTAAGCTCATTTCCCAAACCAGGAAATTCGTTTTCCTGATGATCCGCCCCCAAGGAAAGAAGAAGACTGTGGCCACGACCTCCAGACAGGGCTCCTCTGCACAACAACAACAACAAATGGATAAGGTTGTGGAGGAGTACGGGGACATATTCACCTCACCCACAGGGGTTCCTCTGCACTGTCAGGTCAAGCACCCGATTGATCTGACCCCCGGTGCGCCGCTACCTAATGGACTGATCTATCGGCGCTCTGTTCCGGAGAATGATGAAATCAAGAGGCAGATTCAGGAGCTGTTGCAGAAAGGTCACATCAAACCAAGTTCATCACCCTGTGGGAGCCCGATCGTGTTGGTACAGAAGAAGGATGGGACGTGGAGACTCTGTATTGACTATCGGGCGCTGAACAAGATCACTGTCCGGAATAGGTACCCAATCCCACGGATTGATGACCTTATGGACCAACTCCAAGGTGCAAAATATTTCAGTAAGATCGACCTGAAGTCTGGGTATCACCAGGTACCAATTGAACCCTCTGATGTGTGGAAGACTGCCTTCAAAGCCAAGGAAGGCCTTTTTGAATGGCTGGTCATGCCTTTCAGGTTGACGAATGCTCCCGCAACCTTCATGAGGATGATGGACGACATCTTGCGGCCATTCACCAACTCATTTGTAGTGGTGTACTTGGATGACATTCTGATCTTCAGCCGGACTTGGGAAGAGCACCTTCACCACATCCGACAAGTCCTCCAAACACTGTGGCAACACAAGTTGTGTGCCAATTTGGAGAAGTGCACTTTTGGCATGACCCAGGTTCAATATCTGGGATACATTATTGATGAAAGGGGGGTGCATGTGGATCCAGCCAAGATCCAAGTCATTCGAGATTGGCCGGCCCCAACCACTATAACAGAGCTTCGCAGCTTTCTGGGTCTTGCTAATTTCTATCGGAGGTTCGTGTTGGGATTCTCTCATATCACTTGGCCCTTGAGTCAAGTCACCAAGGGAGGAGCGAGAGCAAAATTTTTTTTGGTCGGAACCTCAACAGAAGGCGTTCACAGAACTGAAAAACCGCCTCTGTTCTGCCCCAGTGCTCACTTTACCAGACTTGCAACAGCCATTTGAGATCGAGACAGATGCCTCTGACTATGCTATTGGGGCAGTTCTTACTCAACGGGGACATCCAGTGGCATTTCACAGTGAGACATTGTCTGACACAGTTCGCAAGTACCCCACATATGACAAAGAAATGTACTCCATTGTGCAAGCTTGTCGACAATGGAAGCATTACATGTTGGGGAAGGAAACAATCATCCATACAGACCACAGGCCCCTGCAGTTCATACAGACACAAGGGAAGTTGCAGAATGATCGCCATCAGAAGTGGTCTACATATCTGCAACAGTTTCATTTGAACATAAAGTATAAGAAGGGTAGCACCAATCATGTTGCAGACTGCCTCAGCCGACCACCGATCGTGGCGCTCACCACTGTGCTCAACTCTTGTGGGCACGAGACTTCTGATTGGCCGCTTCTCTATGAGAGTGACCCAGAATTCGGCAAAACTTACAAGGCACTCTTGGGGGGTACGCAAGTTCCAAATTTTCACCTCCAAGATGCACTTTTATGTCACATGGGACACCTTTGTGTTCCTTCAAGCGAGCATGCTAAGATGATATGGGAAGCACACTACAGTCGAGTCGCTGGGCATTTCGGGGTCGAGAAAACAGTAGCAATCCTGCAGAAGTATTTCTATTGGCCGAACCTTCGAAAGGATGTCGAGAAGCACATCAGATCCTGCACTGCTTGTGCCATTGCCAAACCGACCATCCAGAAGCAAGGCCTATATACTCCTCTACCTACCCCTAGTCGACCTTGGGAATCCATCTCCATGGATTACATGTTGGGCCTGCCTTCTACTAAGCAGGGAAATGATTGTGTTTTTGTGGTCGTCGACAGATTCTCGAAGATGGCCATTATGGCGGCCTGCAAGAAGAATATCACAGCAGAAGCCACTGCTAAACTCTTCTTTGAACGAGTGTGGGTGCACTTTGGGATCCCACGGTCTATCATATCAGATCGGGATAGCAGGTTCCTCAGCACATTTTGGTCCAGCCTCTGGTCGATGTTGGATACCAAGCTCACCAAGTCCACAGCTTTCCATCCCCAAACAGATGGCCAGACAGAGGTCGTCAACAAAATGATTGTACACATTCTACGCATGTACAATTCAAAGCATCCTCGCACATGGGACGAGAGCCTCCCTTATGTACAACATAGTTATAATCGAGCTCTCCACAGTTCAATCGGCCATAGCCCCTTTCAGGTGGGCTTGGGATTCCAGCCACTATGTCCCATTGATGTAGCCATGCCATTTGCAGCTGCTCAGGCCAATTCAGCTCATGTCCAGTCTGAAGTTGACAAAGCCGGTAGCTTCATCGAGTGCATTTAACACATCCGCCAACAGGTTCATGATATATTGGACAGAGCCAATGCCAAGTACAAGCAACGCCATGATCAACACCGGGTGTCACACAACTTCGAGGTGGGCGACAAAGTATGGCTACATTTGCAGAAGGAGCGCCTCACTGGACCCCACCGCAAGCTTTGCCCGCTCCGATACGGGTCGTACACCATCACCAAGGCTATAGGGAACAATGCATTCGAGCTCGGTATTCCACCATTCCTTGGTCTGCACCCAGTCTTCAATGTGGATCGCCTTCGTCCTTACTTCCCACCTCTACTGGACACCTCGGACATTGCAGAACAACTCACACCAACTGAGTTAAATCCAGACTGCATGGAACAGGCCACCACAGATTGCATCATGGACATGCAAATCAAGAACACTCGCCGGCAGAAGATCCAACTATATCGGGTTGTCAAAGCTGGCCAACTCCTGCACCAAGGAAAGTGGTTCACCAGGGACCAAGTTCAGCAGAAATTTCCTCATCTCATGGAGGAACTTAACGCAATGGGGACCATTGCTTCCTAAGGGGGGAGGAATGATCCAGGTGGATATTGGTGGTCACCCACCTATTCCACTTGGGACTCCACCATTGTCTATTTCAGTTTTTCAGTTTCGGCACAGTTTACTATTTTTAGCAGTTTTTCGGGTCCTAAACTTCCGGAGCCGTTTTGAGGCCCTAAACGACGTTTTTTGGGAAAACGGAGGGCAACATGGGTCCATGGACCGATGTTGCCCATTCCAAATTTGTAGTCCTCGGATAGATCTTTCTAACGAGGTATGGTACGCTTCAAACGGAGATCGTATGCCAAAGTTACGCCCCTGGGAAGTTGAAACACCAATTTACCCAAACGGGGCCCATAGTTTTGGCGCTTCATCTCCTAGGGTTAGGGTTTTGGCTGTTTAGGATTTCCCATTGTTTCTAAATGATAAATAGGCCTCGAGCCTCATTGTAACACAGTTCAGAGGCCTGTAGCCGCCACCTCTCTTCTGAGAGATAGCTACGGCGCCCTAGCTAGTTTTATTTCCATTAATACTGTAAGAAAATTTCAGTTCTTTGATATTAATGAAATGAAGTGTTATTTCCGCTGCATCTCTGTCTTTATGTTTATATGTTTATTCTGTTGCGTTCCTGCATAAATCCGGATCAATTATTGGGCCGAGGGTCCGGTCCCTCCAAAAGTCAAGGAAATGCCTTGAGCCCCTTTAATCTTCAAATACCTTAGTGCTTGGGGAAATTAGTAAAATGTTTAGGGAAAATGAGAGGGGAAATTAATAATTTGACTTTTCTCTACTGTGGATTTCTTCCAATGTAGTAACTGCCTTTGCACTTTGTGATGAAAGTAGAATTGAACACATTTAGAACCATCATTCACCACATGCAATCCTACAACAACATCTACCTACCCTACTTACTTTACCCTACCATTTTGTCTTCTTTATTAGGGTGCACTTAGATTGGCAAACCCTTATCAATCTTGTTTTCTTTTACATGGCAACCTATCTAAGTCTACACTTATTACATCCAAGGGCTCAGATTAAACTGTTGAGCTCCTTTTATTAACTCTACCTATCTACTTATCTGCCAAGATTAAACTGTTTGGTCAGATATTTATTCTCTATTCTACAGCATGAAATTAAAAAATGAATGAGTCAAGTTTAAACAGTTTGACCCTTCATAAATTGTGGCAAAAGTTTGACAAGCTGCACACAATTACTTATTATAGAAAATGAAATAGTAGTGGCATTTAGATTTGCACACTTTCCTTGGCCTTTCTTTTGGTAGGGTTCATTTTCTTTCACTTTTTTGGCCAATTTTATTCTTTTCACCCTTTGATTTTTCTTTTAGGGTATATCCTCTTTACATTTTTTTAAAATTTTTGATTTTTTGATTTTTTGAAAATATGGAACACCTTTGCAACAAGAAAAAGGTTTGACATATTACATAGTTCAACAAGTCAATCATGAAAAATGACACCTATTGGTATAGGAGTCTAACAGGAGGAAACCAAAACTAAGAAGTAGACTTCTACTAGGACAAGGACTCTGCAAATGTCTTCAGCAAAGTACGAGGCCTCAACAAGAGTTCTAATTCAATTTTGATTGAAAAATACACCTATCCCTATTTCTTCTCAATGACAGTTATGTATTTTTCTAATAAAAATAACTCGGGGAACTGAGAGACAGTTAGCTAGTTGATGTTTTGTTGTTAAGTTGTCCAAGACTGTAATACTCTATTTTTGAAGTGTTTTCCTTTAATGAAAGAAGTACCACTTTAATGCATGATCTGAAGAAATATTGAGGAGATTCGTGTGCCAATCCGATGGTAGAGGGCCCCTACTGTCCGAAAGGCTTTTTGTATATTTTTTTTAGATAAGTAAATTTAGCTTTGTTTCGTTCTTAATTTAGGAATTTTCTGAACTTCATGTTTTATGCTTACTTACATCGAATAGTGCAGTCAATCTTGTTCTCATGAATTGTTCCAAAATATCACTAACACTAAATGAGATAGAGCTGTACTATTTCGAAGGCTAATTGCGTATTAGTTCAGTTCTGTTCATTGCATTTCAAGTTTTATTAGCTAGTTGTATTCTAGATCTGTTAAATTCGACTTAAAGGCCTTCATTATTTACAAACTGCTCTTGTTCTTAGTCTCTTCTAACACATTATTATCATATGGAAAAGAATTAGTAATATCATTTTGAGGTCTTCACTGTTCTATAATTTCTCATAATTCTACAAACAACCTTTTTTTTCAAAGCTATTCCAAGAGATCTCTAACCCTTGAATGAGGCTTAATAGTAACATTTTGAGTTGCAGAATGGGTTGATTTTAGTGTCATAAGTTAAATTAGCATAGGGTTCCTTACTATGTTGCAGATAATCTTTTCTCAACGTGTTCCAACAAATTTCTAACCATGAATAATATTTTCTCTGTGATATTGTAAGTTGTTGTTTACTTAGAAGAACCTCATAGCATCAAACTTATCCTTTTCTCAAGTTGTTCCAACATACCTCTAATGAAATGAATTTGAATGAGTTAATGTTATGAGTTACTTTCCTTGTCAAGCTTTGCAATTGGCGAATTAACATTTTCTGTTCTTAGGTGCCATACATAGTTTAGAGTAGATTTTGCTCTGTTTTAGTGTGACCAATAACTTCTCTTTGCCAACAATTTAGTTCTTTTCCTCTTAGCACAAAAACACAAAACCAAAAACACTAGAAAAACACTAAACACAAAGAAGTAGGAAGAAGATACCTAGGCACATATAGTGCACTTCACTTCAATAGTTTACTAGCCCTGGTTGACAATTTATGACATCAATTTAGGAACACTAAGTTGAGCAGACATTTTGGCGCCATTGCCGGGGAAGTGTAACTAGGTAGCCTTGTTTCTTACCTCCCAAAAAAAATGATATGCATAGAGAAAGAGACTCAAGGGGTAGATTCATAAGAAGAAGAGGCTTGATTCCTAGAACACCACTTGTTCCACCAAGACCAAGAGGCAGCACACCTCCAACTCAAACCCACATCCCATCCTATACTGATCACAGACTTCTAGAAGGCTTAAGATCATATATTCCATCAGAGAGAACTTCCACCTCATCCATTGAAACTGTCTTAGAAGAAGATTCAAGGACCCCTGCTAGAGACATAAACTTTTCGACTTCCACATAAGAATCAACTATGGCAGAAGAAGGGGGAGGAGGAGTCTTTAATGGAGAACATACACTATTTGGAGGGGGTAGAGGTAGAGGTAGAGGAGAAGGAGGTAGAGGTGAAGAAGGAGGTAGAGGAAGAGGTAGGAGGGAAATGGGAAGCTCTTTTGGGTTTCCTATTGTTATTGCCTAAATCTACCTCAGGCTGAAGGAAGGCAGAGTCTAGGGTAACATCAAACCATGCTTAATCTGGTAGCTAGCCCTACCAAACCGGGAGAGGGCTCTCTCCTTGTCAATCTCAGCAAAAATATTCAGTGAGGCTTGAGATGACTTAAAATAAAGGCTGATTTTAGGCTAGGTATATATGTAAAATAATTTGATTTCATTTTGGGGGTTTTTGTTGGAATCAAAGGGGAAGGAAAATTTTGGGTTTGGGAAATGATCAGTTTTGCAGAAGGCTGAATGGGGCAAGGAAGGCAATTGTTTTGATGCTTTCGAATTGAATGAAATGGATAGCTCAGACTAGTGAGGAGTTGAAGAGGGCGAGAGACTTTCAAGAATCCTCTTCAAACAGTTGAAAACATGGAAAATTAAACAAAATTTCAAGGTAGAGCACTACAAGTCTAATGGATTCCACCTTTATCACTTTTTTGTTTAATTTAAGAAGAAATGAGAAGGGAAATAATACACATGAAACTTCAGTAAACTTACAATCACAGAGAGAAACACACCATTAAAACATTTAGCCACATGGATCACAAAGAGTACTGCAAAACCTAGTCTATTCCTTTGCCAAAATGCAGAGATGAAATGTACAATGAAGCTCAAAGCAATCCCAAGTGTCCAACCCTGAAAATGACTGATAAAATACAAGATATAGACAAGCATAACTCATTCCCATGCCTATAGGGGTTGATCTCACTAGTTTAGGAGCTTTTTCAACAAGATCTAAACTAAGAACTAGAAAATAGGCAGTGGAACAGCTTGCCTCTATAAGATAGGAAACGGATTCATTCAGTTACAATTCACTTTTTGGTGAATGAATCTACTTACATGAGTAAAAATGGGCCAAAATTACATCAAAGCCATGAAATTACATCAATTTACATAAATATTTTCACATTTGGAGATGAAAAATTCAAACTGGCCAAAACTAGGCGAAAAACTGAATTACTGAATGAAAAATAGGCCAAAATTCCCAATGCGTCGCACCTGAAATCTCTATGCGTCGCGCCACTTTGGAGTTGACTTTTAGGGCCTTCCCAGAGTCCAAATTGAGTTTAGGATAGCTCGTTGCAAATATCTACCTATCTACTTTCCAACGCAAGTGGAATTTCTGAATTTGGTTTCCATTTGCCCCTCCAAAAATCAAATCTCCCAACACTGCTTCTTGTGTGTCCAAAAAGTGGCAGAAAGGCCATTTTTAAGGTGTTTTTGACCCTTCAGGCAACCCAAAACTTGTCAAAATCCTTAGGTAATGGGTAGGAATGCATAACTTTTGATGAAAAATCCAAAACTACAAAGTTTTATTCAAGAGGATCTGTGAATTATAAGCGCGCGCCAAGTGGCGTGACGCGTCGAGCAGGAAAATCTGTGTTAAGGCCAAAAAATTCAAAATTAACAAAAAGTTTCAAAAATTTCTTGAAATTTGGGTTGAAGGTCCACCATCAAGCACTATGCTGAGCCAAAGAAGCTTCGGCCAAAATTTGGAGTCTATCATGCGTTTTGCGACACTTTAATGCCCTCTTTAACTTTGCCTTCATGATCTTGATTCGCGCCTTGCAAACATGATTCCTTGCCCAATAATGATTCTTCATGTGCCTGAGCATGTTATTTTCCTTGTTGGCCTTCTCCAATAGCTTCTCCAAATGAATATTAACCCTCTCAAGCCAAGTCTCTCTATCAGCCTCAATCTCTCGCTCAATGGATGTCATCTCGGTTTGGATTCTTTGGGTAGCTTGCCGGTTCTCACGGATGTTTTGCAACTCCATGATTGTTTGCTGATCTTCCAACTGTTTGTTTCACTGCTCCAGGTAGTTTATAATCCATTTGGCTCTCTTCAACTTGACGGTCAAGGTATCTATCTTCGCCTTCTGCTCCTGAATAGTCTCTCTCAACTTTGAGCTTGGAGAGCTCAAATCCTCATCAATGAGTATGAAACCTGTATCTTGGCCTCCTGAAGGCCCCTCATCCTGCATGGGCCACTTACCTCTGTCCTGTACCTGTACCTATGCTTCTGATGACAGAAACGAGGCCCCTTCCACCCCAGGTGGAGATAATACTCGCCGGGTTGCTGCAAATAATCCTGTAGTGCCTCTCTGATAAGTGACATACATCGGCACACTAGTAGTCTTTGTCTCCTGACCTCCATGCTGATATGAAGGTTCACTTGCATCATGAAAAATCTCCGGAGGAACCTAAGGAGCTGTGAAGAAATCATTGGAAATGAAATCTTCCCATGAAATACCCTGCAAGCCGAGTTGATGTACAACCACGATCTTGATGAGTGCATAGTGATAAATACTGTTGTACTGCTGCTCGGGATTTTTCCTCTACCGAGAGTGGTCATTCTCTCGATGTTTCGGCACATGAAATAAGGGAGGTTCATCATCCTCACCCTAGTGAAATGCATCAATAACCTGATATGATAGGCATAGAGGCGTGAAAACCAACCCTCACAACTGAAATATATGATAATGAGTTTCATCAGAGGCGCATAGGAATCCTTTAGGAACCAAAAAGGAAACACTTTTCTGAGTTGTTTCACAAAGCTGGGCCTGATATATGGTTCATAATGCACTCTGTCCACCTGTTGTCTTTTGTTCCACTGTTCTCCCACATTTGGTATTCCGGTTGCTTGAGAAATAGTTTCCGATGTCAAAGTGAATGTTACACCGGTAAGGGTTACCTGACCATCATGTAAATGCAATACAAACAAACGAGTCAACTTCTGATGATAATGGGTCCTAGCAATCATTTCACAAAATTGATAGCACAACTGCTATTGGAAACATGCTATGGCAAGTGGACAAGCCTGCAATTCAGCCAATGATGTGGGCTCCTCTCTCACATGTCTGCCACTCTTATGAGGCCTTGTAGGTGCATGTAACTCAGTGGTGGAATCACTATCTCGGTCATATGATGTATCAGTATCTTTCTCCATGATGTTCAAGGTCTATGCAAGGTCTATGTTGAATTGGATAGATGAAAATGAGAATTTTTGTGCTTTTGTCTTAGTGCCAAATGTATGGTAGTATGGGAGGGACTGTAGAGAAATAGGGCAGTGGGGAAAATGAACTTTAATCAAGTGATATTTGAAATGTAAAGATAGCCACTTGACTTCTTGGGAAAACTTGGGGTTTGGGAAATTTTACAAGTGAGATGGGAAAATGAGAATGATAGGATATGAAATGACTTAAGGATAGGGAAATAGGTTTAGGAATGAGTGACTTTAGGGATGTAAAAGGATGGGGGATGGACTGTAGTGATGAGATAACAGTGAGGGGGAGGAAAAACAAGGTGTGGAATGGAAGTATTTGGCCCAAAACAAGTTTCAAAACCCTAAGGAGTCAACTTCTTAACAAGATAATGGGGTTTAGTTTTTGTACTCAAATTTTCATAATGAATCTCATAATCAACACCAAGCACGAGTTATGAGCAATAGAGGAGTGGCTTTGACTTACTCGAACAAGGAGCAACCGAGTAAATTTGATATTGGAGAGGAATGGCAAAAAAATTTTGTTTCGGCCCAATGTGCCGCGCAACAAACCCAATGCATCGTGCCCCTCCAATGCGCCGTGCCGGTTAAAAATTACACACAGACAGCTTGCCCGATGCGTCACGCACCTCTGATGCGTCGCGACACTTGCCTAGTGTGTCGCGCTCAACAATTTACACACAGTTCGACCTCCCAACTTCTTTCTTCGCTCCTCCATGATTTTTCTTGGCTCAATGCTGTCTCTTGGCATGCAAATGAATCTTTGAAACATCAAAATATCTTTTATGCCAAAGATTTTAATTTTTTCTTTTTGAAACCCACTTTGTAATGTTTGAAAACTTTGACACTTTTTAAAAAAAATCTGTTTTGCTTGCTTTTGGTTTTTGGACTGAATGATGAGCTTCTTGTCTGTTTTGTAGGGAATGGATGCCATGGAGTTTTGGCAAAGGCGACCAGAGTTGTGAGTGGAGTACTATTACAACTGAAAAACTTGAAAATTACATTGCATTTGTTACAAAAAGATGAAATAGACAATTTTTCTTCAAAATAGAGTTTTGAAGAAAAATCATTATCAAGCATTATGATGATGAAATTTTTTTGCACTAAAACCTTATTTGAAGCTTCCTCATGTGCCTGCTGACCATTATTAGGCATTTTGAGACCTGATTATGAAACCCTAGACCTAATGAGACTAAAAACCCTAAAATGGTTCTTTACCAATTATGAGACCAAAAATGACTGTTAATGATTTTGATGAACAGAACTGGGCCATCAGGTATAAGACATGAGGAACATGAGTGACAAGACCCTACCGTCAAATGATCCATCCTCCTAATGGAATGCAGTTGACTGAACTGAGTGAGACACCTAAAATGAAATGCAACAAGAGAAATTTGATCTCTGACAGAGGGATGAAGATACCAACTCTAACACCTATATTAGATGAAGAAACCAATGCAACTATGAAAAAAATTTCACCCTCTGTCCTTCCAAACTTCTATGGACTCAAAAGTGAAGATCATAAAACCTTTCTATTTGAATTTGAAGTCCTATGTAGAACCTATGATTACTTACAAGATGCCCAAAAACTTAAACTATTCCCTTCAACATTGAAAGGAGCAGCATTAAAATGGTTTATGAGTTTGATCAACAGTTCTATTAGGACATGGGAAGACATGAAACAAACATTTCTAGAGAGGTATTTGGATTACTGTATGCCAGTCAACCATAAGGAGGAAGTGTTTAAAATGCTACAAAAAGAGGATGAAAATCTGGAAGATTTGTTGGAGAGGTTTAACTATAACATCAAGAGAGCAAAAATGGAAAACTTAGACCAAGATACTTTGAAAGCTCTCTTGTTGAAGACAATTAGGGATGAATGGTTAGATATCCTTAATATGATGGGAAAAGGGGATATATCTTAGCTCACATTACCTGAAATAGCTAAATTATGTATCAACATTTCAAGAGGGAAATCTAAAACTGTAAAAGGACCAAGAGACCCTGCTCTTGCAAGGGAAAGTAAGTCTGCTTCTGGGACAGTAAGTAGGGCAGAAATAGGACATATGCTTGATGAATTCAAATATGACATTTTAAGGAGTCTTAGTGAGCAAATAGACACCCTTAAGTTACAAAACAAGCAAAAAGCTGAATCTGATGCCTTAGCAATCTTTTGTCCCAAATGTAGAAAGAAGCATGCCTTGAGAGAGTGCCCTTTGGATGAAAAAGTAGTAGAGACTTGTGTAATTTGTTCAGAAAAACATGAGACCAAGAGTTGTCCTTCACTTCCTGGTCTTATAGCTATCTTTCAAGAAGAAACCCCTACAAATTCCACAGAATCTCTCAATTTTGTCTCTAGAAGACCTTGGCAAGGACCTCAAAAACAAGGATTCCATGATCAGCTATATAATCAACCCCCACCAAATTGGAATTCTAGGCAGCAACCTTGGCCCCAATTTCAAAATCAATCTCAAACTTGGGCACACGGAGCACAAAATCCCTATGGAAGATACTCTCAGTACTATCAATATCCACCATCCTATCCACCATATCCACATTTCTCTCCTCAACAAAATCCTCAAAATCGACAACATCAAAATCCACCACTTCCATTACCATTTCCTCAGAAAACAAATCAGTTACCTGCCCATCCCATACCAAACCCCAACAATAAAAATCCTCAAAACAAATACATGATAGAAGTCCAACAGTTTCCAACCTATTTGATTACTCCTTTAGACCTTAATGATGTTCAACTTAGGTCTAGAAGAATACTTGAAAAGAAGAAACCTTTTGTAATCATACAAGAACAAAACAATTCTGAGGAAGATTCTCTACGAGTAAATAAAAGTTTTGAAGAGAACACATCTTTTCAAGCTCCAAACATTGAAAAATCAAAACAAAAAGAACCAATAATTTCAACTCCTATATTAGAGCAGCCATCAACATCCACCTCTACACCTCCCTTTCCAAAAAGATTACAAATTGATAGGGGTGTAGAAAAACAAATTATGGTGCCTAATTATGATTTCCTAGATGAGCTAAGGAATGTTTGTATTAAGATCCCATTATTACAAGCTATCAAAGAAATTCCAATCTTAGAAAAAACAATAAAGGAGTTGAGCATGAAAAAAACAGGAAAAAGAATCAAAGAGATAAACAAAATTCAACTGGCAGGAAAAATAGTAGATATCATGATGGGTAAGATTTCCATTCCAAAGTATCTAGACCTAGGAAATCCAGTTGTTAAAATACACATCAATGGAACTGAGATCCAAAACACACTTATTGATTTAGGAGAAGCAATCAATATCATGGATAAACCAAAGCTTCCTAATATTCTTTTTACACCCACATTATTACAATTAGCAGATAGATCTGTGATCAAACCTGATGGGGTAATAGAAGACATTCCAGTGTCCTTAGATTCTTGGGATTATCCTGTGGATTTTATGATCATAACTCCTAAGAATAATCTAGGAGGACATCCTATTATATTAGGAAGACCTTGGTTAGCTACAGTTGATGCTTTCATTAGCTGTAGATCCAGTGATATGTACATCTTTGATGGTAGTTCAACCAAGAAATTTAATTTGTATCCTCCAACAAAAAAAATTACAGAATTAGATGATACTCAATGGATTGAGGATGAAGAAGACATACAACCTCTCTTCACAATTTCAGAAATTAGTGAAGATAGCTAGATTCTGAATACCTTAGAAAATTTTTAATCCTCTTCGGAATACAAACATGAACAATTTCAAGAAGAATCCAACATTGAGTTTTATCATCAAGACAGATGTCTCTTTATTCCATGGATAAATTTGGCAGCTCTACAATTGAGATATTTCCAGGTAAAACTTTAAACATAAAGAAGAACCTAGATAAATCTCAACAAGAAAAGCTATTCAAGATATTACAGAGACATTCTTCTGCATATGCATGGGAGTACACTGATATGAAAGGGATAAGCCCTAAGACTTGCACTCATCACATCTACATAGAGGAAAATTGTAAACCAATCAGACAACCTCAAAGACGGATGAATCCAAATCTTAGAGAGATTGTTAAAGAAGAATTGCAGAAATTGTTGAATGTCAACTTTATCTATCCTATTTCAGATAGTCAGTGGGTTTCTCCTTTGGTAATTGTGCCAAAGAAAAATGGTAAATGGAGGGTATGTATTGACTACCAGGAATTAAACAAAGCTACTCTTAAAGATCATTTTCCCTTACCTTTCATAGATCAGGTGTTAGATACATTAGCTGGAAAAAAGTACTTTTCATTTCTAGATGGGTTTAGTGGTTATAACCAAATTCAAGTAGCACTTGAAGATCAAGACAAAACCACATTTACCTGTCCTTGGGGTACCTATGTTTACCGAGTAATTCCATTTGGACTATGCAATGCACCCGCAACATTTCAAAGTGCAGTACTAGGAATTTTTTCAGATCTAATACATGATTGTGTAGAGGTATATATAGATGATTTCACAGTTTATCGAAACACATTTGAAGAAGCCTTAGCAAACTTCGAAAAAGTCTTAAAGAGATGTAAAGAAGCAAATCTTTCACTAAGTCATGAGAAGTGTTTTATGATGTTTACTGAAGGAATTTTTTTGGGACATCACATTTCAGGGGATGGGATTAGAGTTGATGAGTCAAAAGTTGAATTCATCTCTAACTTATCTATTCCAAGCTGTCAAAAATATGTTAGGAGTTTTCTAGGATTTACAGGATATTATCGAAGGTTTATAGAAAACTTCACCAAGATAGCACCTCCACTTTTCAAATTACTTACCAAAGACTGTGAATTCAAGTGGAATCATGATTGCCAGTTAGCCTTTGAGACCCTGAAAACAAAAATCTCTGAAGCACCTATTTTAAGGGGACCTAACTGGAAGTTACCTTTTCATATTTCAACAAATGCCTCAGATACAGCTTTAGGAGCAGTATTGGGACAAAAAGACCTGATTCCTTATGCCATCTACTATACAAGTAAAAATTTGACTCCTTCAGAGTTAAATTATACTGTAACTGAAAAAGAGTTCTTAGCTATTGTTCATGCCATAAATAAATTCAGACACTATATAACAGGCTATGAAACTTTTGTTCACACAAATCACTCTACAATTAAATATCTAATGAACAAATCAATTACTAATGGCAGAGTCATAAGATGGTTATTGCTTTTACAAGAATTCAACATCACCATTCTAGATAGGCCTGGGAAACAAAATACAGTAGTTGATTTCCTATCTAGACTCCAAAACATTAAAGACAACACCCCAGTTGAAGATCAATTCCTTGATGAATATCTTTTTGCAATTTCTACTCAGACTCCTTGGTTTGCTGACATTGCTAATTATTTAGTTTCAGGGAAATTTCCTTCAATAATGAATGTAAGAGAGAAAAGAAAAATCATTTATGACAGTGCAAAATATTCATGGGTTGCTAATGAGTTGTACAGGACAGGTCCAGATTTTATCATTAGGAGATGTGTTCGGGAAGATGAGATGCCTGAGATTCTCAAAGCATGTCATGATGAACCTTGTGGCGGACACTTTGCCGATAAGAGGACAGCCTATAAGATCCTTCATTTAGGATATTATTGGCCATCCTTGTTTAAAGATGCTAAAGAATATGTCAAAAGGTGTGACAGTTTCCAAAGGGTAGGGAAACCTTCTCCTTCAGGTGAGATGCCATTGCAGCCTCAGGTACATATTGAACCTTTTGAAAAATGGGCTTTAGATTTTGTAGGACCTATTAGTCCTCCATCAAGACAAAATAAATATATATTAGTTTGCACTGATTATGTTACAAAATGGGTAGAGGCCAAGCCATTACTTTCTGCTACTGAAGCATCTGTAGTTAATTTTCTTTTTGAGGATATTTTTACACGTTTTGGTGTCCCAAGAGAAATCGTTACAGATCAAGGCGCTCAATTCACATCAAGGCTAGTGGAACAAATGATGGAGAGGTACAAAATCAGACACATAAAATCTACTCCCTATCATCCACAAGCAAATGGTCAAGTGGAATCTACTAATAAGGTCATTGAAGGGATCCTAACAAATATTGTTCATTTACATAGAAGATATTGAGAAGACAAGCTTCCTGAATCCTTGTGGGCCTATAGAACTACATGGAGAAGCACAACAGGTCATACTCCTTATGAACTTGTTTATGGAAAACAAGTCTTGTTTCCCATAGAGTTTCAGATTCAAACTTTTAAAATGGCAGTCCAACTAGGACTTGATCTAACATAAGCACAAAAGCATAGATTGGAGTAGATTAATGAATTGGATGAGATCAGACAGGATGCAGTCCAGAGAACAAATATAGTCCAACAACAAAGGACTAGATGGCATGATAAGTACATTAAGGAAAAGAAATTCAAAGAAGGTGACTGTGCCCTCTTGTTTGATTCAAAGTTCAAAGATTTTCAAGGTAAATTCCAAACACATTGGCTTAAGCCATATGAAATTGTGAAATTTTTTGACAATGGAGCAATAAAAATCAGGGCAATAGATGAAGAGAAGGTCACTTTTCTTGTAAATGGTCATAGATTGAAGTTGTATCATAAGCCACTTTCAAGAGAAGAATTTTTCAAGAGATTCCAGGAGAATAGTGATGTGAAGTTAATGAAGAAGAATCCTTCTTCTTCATCAACTTAATTGAATTTTCTGAATTCAGATGCATGAAAAAAAAAGTATAAACATGAAAACTAATCACTGATTAGCATGTTTATACAGAAAAGATAAAGTGAAAATCAGAATCCTTCTGACACTTTAGCTTTTCAAATTTGTTCTTTTCCTGCAAGCAGCTATCACAAAAATCATAAGTGCATGCCCATTTTATATATCATATTCCACTTATGATCCATTTCACTCCATCATGTCTCACTGCATTCATATTTCATTCACTCCATTCATCCATACTTCATTCACTCCATTTCATGGTCCACCTCATTTTCATTTCAGATTTTTAAATTTGATCTCTTTTTGCAATTGAGTATTACAAATCATAAGTTGCAGGCCACTTTTCATATTTCATTCCACTTTATATTTATGATCCATTTCATTCCATTATATTTCACTTCACTCATGCTCCATTCCACCATATTTCATGATCCAGTTTATTTCATTTCATACTACACTCCATCCATGTTTCAAATCATTTCATTCCATGTTTCAAAGCTTCTACAGGTATATTCTACAACCAGACATTCTACAGCCAGCCAGACATTCTGCAACCAGATATCCTACAGGAAACTATCCAGTAACCACTTATTCAGCAGCAAATTGATCCTGCACACCTATGTCAACAAGCAAAATTAAAGGGATTATGAAGACTGAAAGATCAATGATTTTCAAAGGAAGACAAAGCATATTAAAAACCACAAAAAACAAAAGAAGGGCTAAGGTAACTTGTGAAATTATTATGATAACAGATTATGAAAGTTATAGTATGGTTAAGTTATATGTATGTTTCATAAAGTTATTTTGATTATTCGTATTGATCAAGTCTATCAAGCCTATCATAGAATTCATGGACAAATCCCTTCCATTCCACCATATCAAATCATCATTTATTAAAAATTAATGGTTAGTACTTGAAGTGACCTATTAGGTCACGTCACTAACCCGAAGTATTCAGTGATGATTTTGAAATTCTCACGAGATTTTTCCGCAGTCTTTCACTCCACGACAGCTCTCAAACTCATTTATTCGTGTAATTTACCCTCACCATATTTCACTCATTCCATAATCATTTCATGTCATTTTTCCGCAGCCAATTCCTGTCTGCAAAACAGAGAAGTCATCTTTGGGGTGAAAAAAACCTTCTACAACCATTTTTATCGTGAATAGGAGAGCAGTTACGGAGCATTAAATTGAAGATTGAGAAAAGAAACCATGGGAATCATTGTAAGATCCAAACCAGACATAACAAAATACCTAGAGGGTTACCCACAGATTAGAGAAATATTACAGCAGGTGGGGTGGCTACAGTTTTTGGAAAAGTTCAATGGATTCCATAAGGAGCTTACCAAGACATTTTCCCAGTCCTTCAATGGGTTAGAAGTTGAAATAGGTGATTTCAAGTTCACCATCACATAATCCTTCATTGCAGAAGTAGCAGAATTACCAAGGCAAGGTGAACGATGGTTCAAAAATAAGGAATTTCACAATGAGGCATGGAGGAAGATGCTCAAAACACCAAGTATGGATATCTCAGTTTTCAAGAAAGGCATTCCTCGTTCAGCCTTAAAGAATAAGTGGCGAAATATGTTGTTAATTCTGCAAAAGTTTATAACTTGTGAAGGAAGGTTTGGCACCCTATATGTTTATCATATTCGGCTTATGATGCATTTCCTAGATGAAGAAATCAATTTACCCTTCTTCTTACTCCATAGCCTAAAGAGGATGGCTTCTAATGTACAAAAAAGGGTTCAATTCTTAGAAACCACCTTGTATCACCATGGCCTAGTTAAAATCCTAATTGAGCATCATTTGAGAAAGGTGGGAGACAATTGGGATGAGTTCCTCTTGAGGAATCACTTTGAAGAATCTAAAGAAACTCCATCTGAAGGAAAACTTGCAAGAAGAAGCAGGAGAGGAAAAATTTCCAAATCTGTTGAAATTAAAACTGGTAAATCCATACAAGAAGACAGTGAGGATATTATCTCTGAAAAATTGGCTGAAATTAAGAAACAGCTTAAAAAGGAGAAGATAATAAGAAAGTATGCCAAGGAGAGAGGTGAGGGACCATCTAAATTAAGACGAAGCCATAGGCTTAGAGGCATATTAAAGAAAACATGGGTTAAACAAACGAGAATCATAGATATTGAGGATGAAGAGATACCAACTGATAGATTTCCTGAGTACCAGTACGAAGAGGATCTTGATAGAGGAACTCCGGAGGTAGACCCAGCACAACAACAAATCTATAATTATGTTGAGTCATTGGAAAAGAGAGCCTCAGAAAACAGAGGAAGAACTCCTAGCCCACAAGAGTCTTCCATTGAAGTGCTGAGAAGGGATAAATATGAACTGGAAGTACTTAATAGGCACATAAAAAATGAAAATGAAATATTAAGGGAACAATTCAAGCTGAAGAGTAACATGAACACAACTCTCTCTCTGCAAATGGAAAAATTGTACAAGGCTAGTGAGAAGCTGAAGAAGAAAAATAAAAAGTTGAGCAGGGCACTTATAAACCTGAGGTTCAAATTGGTCATAAGGAAGCCTAGGATGCCACTGAACATCAAGCAAAGTAGAAAAAGGAAGTTAGATGTCCTAGCAGAAGTTTCAGAATACATGGATTAATTGCATGAGGACATGCAAAAGCTTTGCAGTGGGGGTATGTTGAGCCCCAAAGATGTCCTTTTCTTTCACCAAATTTCACTTCATTTCCTTTTTCCTTTATCAATTATAGGCTTAAAAGATCAATAGGATTGATTAAAGTCACTTTAAGAATGCATACAATGACTGACTTGCTATACTTTTATGGTTTTGTTGTCGTAGTGATTTTTTACTAGACTTAGCTACAGAATGCAGCCATTCTGTAGCTAGTCGCATATTCCGCAGCTATCTTTATGTTCACACAGGTTACAGGTGTCACTTAAAGGAAAAACACATATGGTTGAATTCCAGAACTCACCTACATCATTCCTTGCCCTCTACGAAGTCTGAGAAAAAATCTGCAAGTGGTTATGCACGTGGAGGAAACCAAAACTAAGAAGTAGACTTCTACCAGGACAAGGACTCTGTAGTTGTCTTCAGCAAAGTACGAGGCCTCAACAAGAGTTCTAATTTGATTTTGATTGAAAAATACACCTATCCCTATTTCTTCTTAATGACAGTTATGTATTTTGCTTATAAAAATAACTCGGTGAACCGAGAGACAGTTAGCTAGTTGATGTTTTGTTGTTAAGTTTTCCAAGACTATAATACTCTATTTTTGAAGTGTTTTCCTTTAATGAAAGAAGTACAACTTTAATGCATGATCTTAAGCAATCTTGATGAGATTCGTGTGCCAATCCGATGGTAGAGGGCCCCTACTCTTCGAAAGGCTTTGTGCATATTTTTTTTAGATAAGTAACTTTAGCTCTGTTTCGTTCTTAATTTAGGAAATTTTTTGAACTTCATGTTTTATGCTTACTTACATCGAATAGTGTAGTCAATCTTGTTCTCATGAATTGCTCCAAAATATCACTAACACTGAATGAGATAGAGTTGTACTATTTCGAAGGCTAATTGCGTATTAGTTCAGTTCTGTTCATTGCATTTCAAGTTTTATTAGCTAGTTGTATTCTAGTTCTGTTAAATTCGACTTAAGGGCCTTCATTATTTACAAACTGCTCTTGTTCTTAGTCTCTTCTAACAAATTATTATCATATGGACAAGAATTAGTAATATCATTTTGAGGTCTTCATTGTTCTGTAATTTCTCATAATTCTACAAACAGCCTTTTTTTTCAAAGCTATTCCAAGAGATCTCTAACCCTTGAATGAGGCTTAATAGTAACATTTTGAGTTGCAGAATGGGTTGATTTTAGTGTCATAAGTTAAATTAGCATAGGGTTCCTTAATATGTTTCAGATAATATTTTCTCAACGTGTTCCAACAAATTTCTAACCATGAATAAGATTTTCTCTATGATATTGTAAGTTGTTGTTTACTTAGAAGAACCTCATGGCATCAAACTTATCCTTTTCTCAAGTTGTTCCAACATACCTCTAATGAAATGAATTGGACTGAGTTAATGTTATGAGTTAATTTCCTTGTCAAGCTTTGCAATTGGTGAATTAGCATTTTCTGTTCTTAGGTGCCATACATAGTTTAGAGTAGATTTTTCTCTATTTTAGTGTGACCAATAACTTCTCTTTGCCAACAATTTAGTTCTTTTCCTCTTAGCACAAAAACACAAAACCAAAAACACTAGAAAAACACTAAACACAACGAAGTAGGAAGAAGATACCTAGGCACATATAGTGCACTTCACTTCAACATTTTACTAGCCCTGGTTGACAATTTATGACATCAATTTAGGAACACTAAGTTGAGCAGACAGTTTTTGAGAGCCGGAAGATATTACCACATGAGAGGTATGCTATATATGATAAGGAGATGTTGGCCATCATGCATGCATTAGCCAAATTTCGGCAGTACCTGGTGGGGAATAGGTTCAGAGTGAGGACTGACCACAACAACCTCTGATTCTTTCTTGAGCAGAAGCAGTTGCAAGAGAGGTAGCATAAGTGGGTCAGCAAGATCCAGGCATATGATTTTGACATCGAGTACGTCAAGGGGAAGAACAACGTGGTGGCTGATGCACTTTCACGTAGACTGGCAACATTGTCTTTGATGAGTTTAGAAACGGATTGGAGGGCTCAGCTGTTGGTCGAGTACTCCAAGGACTGTTTTTCCTGTGAGGTGTTGGATGGATAGGTTATGGATGACAGATACAGGGTGATGGATGAAGTGATCTACTTCAGGGACAGGATCTTCTTTACCAAGGGCTTCAAGATCAAGGGGAATATATTGCACGCCTCACACGATTCACCACTATCAGGCCACCAGGGGTTCACCAAGACTTATAGGGCCATCAAGGAGAGGTTCTCATGGAAGGGCCTCAAGGAGGATGTACTCCGACATGTTAGGGAGTGCGGAGTTTTCCAGCACAATAAGGGAGAGATGAACCATCTGGCAGGTTTACTGTAGCCTCTTCCCACACCAGAGGGAAAATGGGAGAGTATTTCAATGGATTTCATCACAGGGTTGCCCATTGTACAGGGCAAGGATTACATATTTGTAGTCGTTGATCGACTGAAAAATTATGCACATTTCTTCGCTATATCAGCGCATTACACTACAGCACAGGTGGCGGAGTTATTTTTCAAGGATGTTTTCAGATTGCATGGTCTCTCAAAGACCATTGTCAGTGACAGGGATAGCCGCTTCATGGGCAGGTTTTGGTAGGAACTTTTCCATTTGGTGGGCACCGAGTTGACCTTGAGCACTAGTTATCACTGACAGACGGATGGGCAGATGGAGATAGTGAACAAGTGGCTAGAAGGCTACTTGAGAAACTATGTTAGCGGGCAGCAAAATGCATGGTTACGATGGTTGCACTTGGAGGAGTATTGTTATAGCACCACTCATCATATGTTTATCAGTATGTATCCATTTTATGCTTTATATGGGTTTCATGCTTTATCTTTCTTGACGTGATGTTTAGTGCTAGAAAGGCCCCTAGGGCTAAGGATTGGATCCAAGAGAGTCAAGATATACTCCGATCTCTTAAGGATAACATAGCTACAACTCAAAATCAGCAAACATTGTATGCCGACAGGGGACGTCTTGAGAGGCAATTTGAGGTAGGGGACTTGGTATACCTATGATTGTAGCCATATCGGCAATCCACGCTGAAGCAGAAGGGGGCTGAAAATCTCAAGCCCCACTTTTATGGGCCATACAAGGTGACATGCAAGATTCGGGAGGTTTCATATGAGTTGGAGATGCCCACTGGTAGCAGGATTCATAATATTTTCCATGTATCATGCCTGAAGAAGGCACTAGGACAGCAGCTGACTGCAACTGAGGAGCTCTAGCACACAGATGATGAGGGGCATTTGGTGCTACAGCCAGAGGCCATTATTGACACTAGGGAGAGGCATATGTAGAGCAGGACAGTCAGGTAATATCTGGTAAGATGGAGGAATCTACTGGATGAGGATGCCACTTAGGAGTGAGAAAATTCTACAACATACATCATTGCAGTTGCTTGAGGACAAGCAACATTTTTCCGGGGAGGAATGTAATATTCCCAATTAGCAATAGCTAGTTGGAAATATTAATTTTTGACTATTTCAATTTAATAAAGTTAAGTTAGAAATAAATTGTGTGAAGAGGGACACTTAACTCACACTTAGGACAAAAACATTTCCTAAAGTCACTTGGAGACATGATTACTTGGCAGTGTGGGGCCTAGAGGATGAAGTGGCAGCATGGAGGAGATGTTAAGATGGCCAGCATGTACCAAATTCAGCGCAGAGCTAGAGGGACAGTGTGGCCCAAGGAAACAATGCAGTTGATGGTGGGGCCTAGGTAAGAGCAAGGCTCTCCAAGCATAAAAAGGGAGAGAGGCTCCTCATTTTGATTCATTCGATTACGCATCTATGTTATTTTTCTCTTGACATTGAGCACGCTTTTGCTATTTAGCAAAGTCTTCATGTGTTTTTTAGCACATCGAGTGTCTCTGTACAGAGATCCCAACCTCACCCCCAAGGGAGTTCGAGTGCCTGCTCGGGTGAGGAGTTCTATCCTTGTTTTTCCGGAGAGAGCTGCTGCAACCTGTAATATTCCAAAAAATTTCAACAATAATTTGGAATATTAATTTTCACTGATTTCACCTAGGAGGAGAATAAATGGGTAAGGAGTCCCATGCATAGTGATATTCTCAATAAAATCCCTCATAGTATGAATGGGGATCATCATTGGAGCTGGTTTTCACACCCTCATGTGTGAATAGGGTTATTTTCAAGTAGACAAGGTCAAGTTTGACCAAGTCAACAACTCTGCCATAGGAGGAGTGGCTTACTTTGGAAGACAACGCAGTGTGAATGAGGAAGAGGATATTTGGTGGAGGAAACCCTAATGGATGGGTCCCATGGAGAAAGAGCTTTCACTTGTTTAAAAGGAGGGCAAGGCAACCATTGTTTCTCATGCTTGCATTATTCATCACATTGTCTATTTAGACCATTGTGCATTCTTTGTTGTTTAGCAAGAATTTCCAGGGGAATTCCTGTTTAGAATTCCTTCTCCTTCTTGAGAGGCCTCTTAAGGGATTTTTCTTCATTTTCCTCACATCTAGGCTTGAGGCCAAGCATCCTCCATCAAGACAGCATTATTTTTGCAGCAAAATAATATTGTGTTGCTGGGTGTTGTAGTGAGGGTTCACTACACCACCTCCATCGGCTATTTTTCAGAGTATGAGTCTCTTTTCTCTTTGGGATATCAGATTAGAGGCATCCCAGAGCTTATTGCAGACTTTGACACCAAGGCCAACTCATTCCCTAGCCCTACAACACAGTTTCATCCAGTGACTGCGTTTTTTTAGTGGAGCATTTGCAGTGGGGCTTTGTAGATACTTTTGGAGGGTGAGATCTTAGGTGAGAGGGTCAGCCTCTCATTCTAGAGATCCATTGGAGGATATCTTTTCATTGGTTGTAGCATCTCTAGTCTTCTCCATCCAGTTCTATTTCTGAGTTGCGGCTGCTACCCAGCAACTCCGGCATTTTGCAGATTTTGTATTCTAGAGCCAATCCTTCCAAGATTGACATGAGGTAGCCTTTGGGAGATGATATCTTCATCCCCAATGTTGTATTGGGCCATGTATTGATACATCCATGTATTTTACATATGTAACATGTAGTTTCTCTATAAAATTGCATTGTCATAGCTTGAGCAGACATGTGTAGCAGTGGTTTTATCATGTTTCTTGTACTTATTTCTTGAGGCTGAGTATTGCTTATCTTGAGTAGCATTTTCCTCAAGATCTTATATTCTATTGTTGCTGCTATTATTTAATAATATGGCTATGGATTTCTCTCACATTTCTATGAGTTGAGTGTTATTGTTGCTCCATTATTGTGTTTTCATATTGCTGGGTCTCCAACTTTAGAATATCTTGAGATATTCTCATTGTTGTAGCATTTTCCTGATTTGGAACATTACACAACCACAGTTGGGAGCATTCACTTGAAGAGATAGTGCAGTCAGTGAGAGGGAGGACGCAGTCTTTGGAGGAGGTGATTATGGATTGAGGGTCTATCAGGGGATTCAACCTGGGAGAGTTGGAAAGGGGTCAACCCTTCCCTATTCCATCATTTTTTTAGATTTGGAGGCCATTGTTGCAGCAGATTATTCAGGGCCAACATTTATCATTGAGATAGCGTGGAGCTTCAAGGGAGGTCATTTTCAGAGGTCAGCCATTTTCGAAAAGCTCTCTGGGATTTTTTGGGTATTGGGTGGAGAGGCCATTCCCAAAGTTTCATAATTTTCTAAGGTGGGGAGCAGCCCCAAATAGTCAGTTCATTCCAGCAGTAGCAGCAGCACCAACAGCTTTGGAGATTCTGCAGTCATTGAGGGAGTAGCCATTCAGTGATATATTATGAGAGTATTTCTACACTTGCCCAGTGCAAGCCAAGGTGCCATCATTCTAATCACCTTTGTACTTATTTTATCTTTCAGTAATTAATAAAATGGCTCAGCATTCTCCATATTATCTCTTGTTCATGTGATGTCTCTCTAGTTGCTGTAGTTCTTTGTTTATGTGCTTTATATTGCTGTTTATTTCTATTCATAATATTACATTAACCCACAATTCCAATCACTAATGATCAACAAGGAATGAATGCAAGATCTAAGCTAATGTGAAATGCAAAATCTTTGTTGATTTTAGTTAATATGCCTAATCTAGATGAGTCCTTCTTCCTAGCTATTTTGATGCTAGTCTCTAGAGTAAGTTATGGAGAGAAAGAAAAGGGAAGAAAGCTATGACTTGATTAACGATCCCTCCCCTTGAGATCTAACAACTCGATGCCTTCAGCACTGCAGATACTGTGGCTCTGACGACTGCAAGGTCATCGTGTTAACCACTAAATAATGTCTGTCCTTCACAAACTACAAAAGAAAAGTGGTCCTAATTTTCTTTCAACCAAGCTTAGGATTGGAGGTAAAATTTAAGGATGAAATCTATAATAGGATGAAAATGAAAATGATGACAAAGTTATATAGCTTCAATGACAATATGCCTCAATGTAAAGATGTAAATTACTTATAACCAAGCTTTATTAAGATACTAACTTAGATCACAAGGCTACAAGATTTCTAATAACAACTCAATGAAGCAAACTTAAGATGATGATAAAGATAACAATTTCATAGTCTGTAGTTATAGTGTTTATTGAAGTGTTCTTCACTTATGAGATATAGAGAATAGGAGCAAGTGAAATTTAATGACATCAACACAAATAACTAAAAGACAGTGAGATTGCTAACTAAATGATGAAATGCAACAAAAATATTAAACTATGCAAGGCAAATAAAGTTAGAATGCAAATGCAAGTTAGTTGGCACAAGTAAATTAGTATGTTAGTTCTCCTTTTGAAATAGGGAGATGGAGGATACCAAGGGATCTAATTCCCAAGCTCCCCAAGAGAAAAAATTATTTATTTTTTTATTTATGAGAAATACAAAGAAGGAGAAGAACCTCTTTAACAATCTGAGAGGATTCTTCACTTAAGGAGATTTAAAACGATGATAAAGAATTTACAAAATGAATATTCTCCTCAAGAAATAAAGAAATACACTTATGATAACTTCAACAATTTCTCTATGATATCCCTTTTCAGGAATTTCAGCAATCTCACCACTGAGGACACTGTATAAGTGAACCAGTGCAAGAATAATGCAGTCCAGGGCTTGGAACCTCAAGAATATGTTGCATATGACATAAATATATAATGGAATCAGAAAAAAATAATTCTAGCTATAATAAACAGATCTCCCCAACTCAAATGTAGGAAAAGGCATCATAACCCCAATACATCATAAAATAGAAATGTTGGAGGCAGCAAAAAAGTTATTCTTATTGTGTAAACTGCTGAAATAGATGGAATGAAATATATCTAGAGCTTTAATTCATTATAAGATCATAAATGAGAGGATTTACCTCTTTTAAAAACACATTGGGACCTCCCAACAAGAGTTTCCGGCAAAATAACAACACAATGTACAACACTACTGAAAATAAAGTTGTACCCAGCTACTCTGTATTAAGAAATATATGATATGCTCAAATAGGGATGCAAAATATAGAAATAGGCTCAAGACCCTCCTTAATAGAACTCCTGGAGAGGAAATCACCTCCTCCCCTCCTGAAATAAGCTCAAATGGGTAGATCTAACCCCAGCTACTGCAACTACTGCAGAAATAACGTACTCACTGAGAGTGACTGCGTAGTCCAGGTTAGAGGATGGATTCCTCAAGATATTTGATGAGAATGGAACTCAAGACCTCCTCCTTGAATCTTCTAATCAACCTGCAACAACAATGGAACTAGAATTCCCACATGAGAACCTTTGCACTAAACAGTGCTGCAACTCTGGCTAAACAGCTAAAGATTGCAATCAGTCATAAGACTGAAATAAGAAGTATGAATGAATGAATTCCCTTGCTGCAATTTCTTCCTTTTTATTCCAAGTGAGCTTCTCCATTCCGGGCCCCACACATGTAGCTTCCTTGAGAAGCTTCCTCCTTCAAAACTGCGCTGCCCTAGAGGCTTTCCCTCCCTTTTTTACAATGCTGGTTGACTTTGGTCAACTATAGTAGCTCCTTAATTTTTATCCTCTTCATACTCAAGGGGATTTATTTTATCCTCTTATCTCAATCCCTTTTCACACTGGGATAGATTCTATTGTGTTTCTCACTTCTTATTTCAAAAATGGAGTAATTATAATGTTCCAAGTAGCTATGGCTAATTGGGAACATTACAGTCCTCCCCACTCAAAAGTTGCTTGCCCACAAGAAACAGTAAAGAAGGATGCTGCAAGATCTGCTCCCCCTCCCAAGTGGCATCCTCATCTAGTAGATTCCTCCATCGAATTAGAAATTCTTTGATGACTCTGTTTCTCAACTTCCTCTCTCTTGTGTCTAAGGTTGCTTCTGGTTGCAAGATCAAATGGCCCTCATCATCTATTGGAGGAAGTTCCAAGTTGGCAACTACATTCCTCCCTATGGCCTTATTGAGGCAAGATACATGGAATATATTGTCAATCTTTCTCCCTTTAGGAAGCTCTAGCTCATAAGCTACCTTCCCGACACATCTATTCACCTTGTATGGCCCATAGAAATGTGGTTTGAGATTTTCAGCTCCTTTCACCTTGAGTGTGGACTGCTTGTAAGGCTGAGGGCTTAGATAGAAAATATCCCCCACCTCAAATTGTCTCTCTATCTGACCACGGTCTGCATACATCTTCTGTTGGTTCTAAGCAGTGGCCATGTTATCTTTGAGGGCCCTGAGTATGTCCTGGTTCTCTTGAATCCAATCTCTTGCCCTTGGAGCTTTACTTTCCCCAAACATAACATCAGAAAATGAAAGTGCCTCATATCCATACAAGGCTCGGAATGGTGTCATGCCAATAGAGAGATGGTGAGTAGTGTTGTAAAAATACTCCCCCAAGTGGAGCCACTACAGCCAAGCTTTCTGTTGCTCGGACACATAGTTTCTCAAGTAGCCTTCTAGCCACTTGTTCACTATCTCAGTCTGCCCATCAATTTGGGGGTGATAGCTGGTGCTGGGGGTCAAATCAGTTCCCACTAATTAGAAAATTTCTTGCCAAAAGCCACCCAGGAAGCGGTTGTCCTGATCACTCACTATGGTCCTAGGGAGACCATGGAGTCTAAATACATCTCTGAAGAAGAGCTCAGCCACCTGTGAAGCGGTATAATGTGCAGAGATGGAAAAGAAATGAGCATAATTTTTTAGTCTATCAACAACAACATAGATATAGTCCTTACCCTGCACTATTGGTAAGCCGGTGATGAATTCCATAGAGATGCTTTCCCACTTCCCATCTGGAATAGGTAGCGGCTGTAACAACCCAGCAGGATAAGAGTGCTCCCCCTTGTTCTGTTGGCAAGTGGTACATTCCTTGACATGCCAGAGCACATCCTCCTTGAGACCCTTCCATGAGAATCTCTCCCTGATAGATCTGTAGGTTTTTGTGAAA
This sequence comes from Pinus albicaulis, assembly GCA_034641835.2. NCBI lineage: Eukaryota > Viridiplantae > Streptophyta > Pinopsida > Pinales > Pinaceae > Pinus > Pinus albicaulis. Next base: position 309,419,697 of record CM076577.1, read on the forward strand.
CCTTTATGCCCGGAAAGCGGGGAATCATGTGAGGCCACTAAGATCTTCTCCTTGAGCTTAGAATTCTTAGCCAAGTAGATTCGATCCTTGTAGTAGATAACCTCATCCATCACTTTAAATCTCTCATCCGGCACCACTCCAAGTATCCCGCATGCGAGGTCATCTTTGGAGTACTCAACTAAAAGTTGAGCCTTCCAATCTGTGTCCAGGCCCCTCATGGACAGCGTTGTGGGCCTCCTAGAAAGTGCATCAGCTACTGTATTGCTTTTCCCCTTGACATATTCTATGTAAAATTCATAGGCCTGAATTTTTCTCACCCACTTCTGTTGTCTTTCTAGAAGCTGTGTTTGCTCAATAAAGAATCTAAGGTTGTTGTGATCATTCTTCACCTTGAACTTATTCCCCACCAAATATTGTCGGAATTTGGCTAATGCATGCATGATAGCCAACATTTCTTTATCATATATGGGGTATAGCTTCTCATGAGGGAGAAAATTCCTGCTCTCAAAGGCTATAGGATGCCCTCCTTGCATCAAGACTGCCCCAATACCTTCACCTGATGCATCACATTGTAACACAAAAGGTTGAGAAAAGTCAGGTAAAACCAAAACAGGACAACTACTCATTACCTCTTTGTGCTTATCAAAAACTCTCTGCACTGTGGGTGTCCACTGGAAATCCCCCTTCTTTGTCAACTCTGTAAGAGGTGCTACTAGCTGTGAGAACCCCTTCACAAACTTTCGGTAATATGTGAATATGCCCACAAACCCTCTAAGTTCTATCACAGTCCTAGGTTTAGGCCAATCTCTGATAGCTTGAATCTTCTCCTCATGTACCCTGACTCCATCTATCCCTATGATATGCCCCAAATACAACATCTCTGTGAGGCCAAATTCACATTTGGAGAGCTTGGCATAGAATTGCTGCTCCTTGAGGATATGTAAGACTGTCTCGATATGCTGCAAGTGCTCCTCCCAAGTGCAGCTATAAATCAGAATATCATCAAAGAAGACCAATACAAATTTTCGCAAATGATCCCGGAATTTATGGTTCATACAGGATTGGAAAGTTGTTGGAGCATTAGTCAATCCAAAGGGCATCACCAGAAACTCAAAATTCCCATAGTGACATCTGAACGCTATCTTGGGGATATCTTGCTCCCTTACCTTGATTTGATGGTACCCGGACCTCAAATCAATCTTGGAGAAATATTTGGATCCCCTCATCTCATCCATGAGTTCATTGATCCTGGGTATATGATACCTGTTCTTCAAGGTCTTGTTGTTCAAGGCCCTATAATCGATGCACATCCTCAATGTGCCATCTTTCTTCTTTACCAAAACTACCGAGGAAGCAAAAGGACTAGTACTAGGCCGGATGTGCCCTAGTGCTAGTAGCTCTTGGATAGATTTTTCAATTTCATCCCTATAGGTCTTGGGATGTCTATAAGGAGTGGTGATTACTGCTTTTACTCCTTGTTACAACTCAATGGTGTGTTCAAACCCTCTGTCAGGAGGTCTCCCTGGTGGGATATCTCCAAATACTATAAAATACCGGTCCAAAAGGGATTGAACATCTAGATGCGTCGGTGTGTCCTTGCCCTTAACCTCAGATACATGTAGCTCCACTGCCCATGCAATGTATCCTCTGCATAGATCTGCCTCCATCCTATGTGCTGAAACAACCTGAGGAGGGTATGTGTTCATACCCTTGATCTTTTGTTGTTGGCCATCTCCTTCTCTAGTCCATTCCATCTCCAGAGTTCTCCACTTGGTGGTAACTCTCCCAAGAGTGACTAACCATTGGACTCCCAATATGGCATTGGTATCTGGAATGTGAACCATAAAGAAATGGTTTGTCAATGTATAGGTACCCATAGTAATGGTCAGCGCTGGAACATACTTGGAACATTGTAGAGTCATGGCCCCTGGAACTAAAATTGAAAATCCCTCAAACTCCTTCACGGGGATCCCTCTCTTGTGTACCAGCTGTGAATCAATAAAATTGGGAGTGGCTCCACTATCTATCATTATAGAAACGCTTTTCCCCATGATGGTGCCTCTTACTCTTAAGGTAAGGTATTTTGGGACTCCTCTTAACGCTGCAACAACTCCTCCCTTTGGAGCAAAGTCTTCTCTGGGTTGTACAGCGCTGGAATCCTTCTTAGAGAAGGTCTTGATAGGATGTGCCTCCCCTATAACACATTTCTCCTTAACAGAGAGTGTCTCCCTTGGCCTTGAATGGGTTTTCTGCTACAAAAAGGTTCTCACCCTGGGCAAGATGTATTGTAGATCTCTAGCTTTCTCCACAGCTTCAAGGAGTGTAGTTGGATTTTTAGACTTGACCAACCCTTGTAATGGTTCAACCATCCCATTCAAGAACATGCATACCTTCCTGCTAACAGTGACGTTGGAGACCATCACTGAAAGCTGTAGATACTCAGCAATATAATCCTCAAGATCTCCCTCTTGCTTGAGTTTGGTTATTTTGGAAAAGTGGGCTTCTGGATCCCTTGGATCAAATCTCTGTACTAGATTTTTGGTGAAAGCTGAGTATGAAGTGATATGATGATGCCCAAGTGTGGTTAGTCCATGGAACCACCAGTCTTGAGCCTCCCCTTCTAGATGCAATGCAACTATCTTGATAGCTTCCATTTCTGAAACCTTGTGAAGCTGGAAGCATGTGTCCAACTTCTCTACCCATGCCTTTGCTATGTGTTTATATGTCCCATCAAATGTATGCAATAATACCCCCACCATACTGCGTTGTAGGGATGATCCCTGCATCAAGTTACCTTCCCTTTGATGAGAATCATTCCTCTTTCCATCCTTGACCTGGAAAAACTCCTGAAAGTTCAGATGCTCCTTGAACCTTTGAGACTAGAGCTCATATTCTTCAAAATACTCTCCCAGAGAACCTTCCTTATCTCCTTCATTAAAAATGAAGGCATGGTGGAGCGTTGTGATGGATTTGAATGCCCCATGTCATTTGCAGTGTTGGTGCTTGCCTTAGGGCAAAGCCCCAAAGAGTCTTCTCCCTGCCTCATCTCCTTGAGATCCCTTACAATGTTTTGTAGGGTTTGAAGCATGAGCTTTGAGATGTTTTCCTTCTCCATGCTTAAGATAAATCCCCCCCCACAAGCTGAGCCAAGAGCAGAGCTTTGATACCACTGTGATATCCCTTTTCAAGAATTTCAGCATTCTCACCACTGAGGACACTGTATAAGTGAACCAGTGCAATAATAATGCAGTCCATGGCTTGGAACCTCAATAATATGTTGTATATGAATTAAATATAGAATTTCATTAGAAAAAAATAACTCTAGCTATAATAAACAGATCTCCCCAACTCAAATGTAGGAAAAGGCATCATAACCCGAATACATCATAAAATAGAAATGCCGGAGGCAGCAACAAAGTTATTCTTATTGTGTAAACTACTAAAATAGATGGAATGAAATATATCTAGAGCTTTCATTCATTATAATATCAGAAATGAGAGGATTGGCCTCTTTTACAAACACACTGGGACCTCCCGACAAGAGTTTCCGACAAAATAACAACACAGTGTACAACACTGCTGAAAATAACGTTGTACCCAGCTACTTTGTATTAAGAAATATATGATATGATCAAAGAGGGATGAAAAATATATAAATAGGCTCAATAACCTCCTTAATATAACTCCTGGAGAGGAAATCTCCTCCTCCCCTCCTGAAATAAGCTCAAATGAGTAGATCTAACCCCAGCTACTGCAGCTACTACAAAAATAACGAACTCATTGAGAGTGACTGTGCAGTCTAGGTTAGAGGATGGCTTCCTCAAGATATGTGATGAGAATGGAACTCAAGACCTCCTCCTTGAATCTCCCAATCAACCTGCAACAGCAATGGAACTAGAATTCCCGCATGAGAACCTTTGCACTAAACAATGCTGCAACTCCGGCTAAACAGCTAAAGATTGCAATCAGTCATAAGACTGAAACAAGAAGTATGAATGAATGAAATCCCTTGCTGCAATTTCTTCCTTTTTATTCCAAGTGAGCTTCTCCATTCCGGGCCCTACACATGTAGCTTCCTTGAGAAGCTTCCTCCTTCAAAACTGCGCTGCCCTAGAGGCTTTCCCTCCCTTTTTTATAGCGTTGGTTGACTTTGGTCAACTATAGTAGCTCCTTGATTTTTCTCCTCTTCATACTCAAGGGGCTTTATTTTATCCTCTTATCTCAATCCCTTTTCACAATGGGATAGATTCTATTGTGTTTCTCACTTCTTATTTCAAAAATGGAGTAATTATAATGTTCCAAGTAGCTATGGCTAATTGGGAACATTACATTCTCCAAGCACAGACTTCAGATGTTTCAAACTTCTAGCTAATGATAGCAAGGCGACAACAAGAAATTTATTGGCCTACAAGAGTGCAACGTTAGCCTTTAAAATATGGAAGATCCCTTCAAGATTTTACAAATGATGATAAGCCTTCTAGAAATTAGTTTCTATGCCAAGAATTTTGCTGAAATATTCTTCAGAATTTTAATAGAACACTCGAAAATTGTTAAGAGATAACGAAATTTAATGAGCAAAATCAGGTCTATTTTTTATTTGCAAATAACCAAAATTAGAAGAACAATTTTCAATTTTTTTATTTCTCAACAATGTGATGCAGTGAGAAAATTTCATAGCCCTAGATGATTCTAAAGAAAGAAATTTTCTGCTACTAGGAAAGCTCAATGCTTCAAAGGTAAATATCCCCTTGGACATTTATGAAGACCTGATGACAAAATTTAAGGAACAAGACCAGATTTGATGCTAAAAGAATGCACCAGGCTTCAGAAATATCACTTTTAGTCAAGATATTAGTCATCTGCAAATGTATACATTCAATGAGATCAAGATAATACAAGCACAAATAACCCAATATATATTATATTGTTAGCAATGCTTTACATAAACAACTCAACCAGTTAGATCTTAATCAATGACACCAAAAAAGAGCAGAAAAGAGGACTAGACTACAAATAGAAGATGAACCAAGAGCAATTACTTTAGCTATCCAAATGCCACAATATTGCACAAGTGTTGTAATATTCCAAATTAGCAGTGAGCTAATTGGAATATTATTTTTGGTTAATTTTGGATTTTCCTAATTTTGGGCAGAAATAAAGTAGGAAAGGGAACCACAAATAATAGCCAAGCCACATAAAGCACTTTTCCTATAGTTCCTAAGTAAAAATTGTGGCCTTAGTGGGGTCCATGTGGCCAGAAATCGAATAGGGGGCAGATTCCTAGGTGGTCGCATGGGAGAGGCTCGATGGTGGCAGCGCAGTGAGAGGTTGGATGAGGGGACAACGTAGTCCTTGGTGCGCCCAAGGTAATGTTGGAGGCTCAATTGGAAAAAGGGAGTTAGGGCAACTCATTTCCTTATTCATTCATCTTGGATTTTCTTGTCTTCTTGGCTGAGCACGCTTGAGTCGGAGAGCCAAGTTTGCAGTGTTGTTCAGCACACGAAATCTTCAAGCGGAGATCTCAACCTCTACCTCGGGGGACGTCGAGTGCCCGATCAGGGGAGGAGTTCTATAATTTTTAAAGGGAGTCTCAAAGCCACATCATCAAAGAGCGCATAGTCCCTTCAAGACAACGCAGAGGCAACCTAGATTGCACAGTGATTGCGCATTCTAGTTTATGGAAGACCCAGACGTGGGGGAGAAAATAGGAATTCAAACGAAGGATTTGGAGAGGACGTTAGCCACCTCCTACTAGGGATTTTTGCATTGATTTGGATGCATTTTCTAGTAGTTCCATCCAGAAGTTCGATTTCCCCAACAGAGCAGCGTACGAAGCCCAAACAGGCCAATTTTTGGGGTCAAGATTTCAGTAAACCCTTCGTGGATTTTTTTGGGTTTAGTGAGGGGAGTCCGATGACCAATTCCCAGAATTTTCTGAGCACAAAAGACAGACAAACCGGCATTCTGAAGTCACGCAGCAGCAACATTTTCTGGACTGGACAATGTAGTAAGTGAGCCATGTAGAGCTATTTCAGCTGGAACTTTTGCTAGGATTCAAGTTGCTCTTCAGCCTGCCTTGAGCAAGCCCAGGTGCTATCTTTCCAAGCACCACACTTGTACTCTTTTCGGCATATTAATAAAATGGCTCAGTGCTGATTTTTGTCTCCATATACTATGTTTAATGATGTTTTTAGTTTTGCTATAGTTTTTTGTCTATTTATCCTTTTATTACAGTCTAATCCCAATTTGGAATATTTTAGGTAGCAAAGTATGTGATAAAGTATATCAGTCCCCTTAATGACATGTAACCACAGAAGTAGAGTGCATCACCAGAAAGGATAAGAGTTTAAAATACATATTAATTTTTGTATAATTTTTAAATTATACTCCTGTAGAAATATTTTGTTAAGAAACACTTAAGTTTCCTTTTTTTAGATCATAAATTGGAAGATATATATATATATATATATATATATATATATATATATATGTATATATATATATATATATATATATATATATATATATATATATATATATATATATATATATATATATATAATATATATATATATATATATATATATATATACAAGAAAATAAAATTTGTACAAAAAATTATATACAAATTAATAAATCTATTGGATCAAAGGAGTATGAGTTCAATTTTGTTCCTTGATCAATAGAAAAATAAGCTCTATATTAGCAAATATTTTCGATATGAACAAATATACTTCAAATAGATGATTTTTTTTATAGGTGAGCAATAGCCAGATTCACCACAAAACAAATCATTAGATAATTTTCACAATTTAATTAGATGGGCTCTTGAGTATTCTTACTTGGGAGTGGGTTGGTCTAGTCGAAGACTTCCCCTCACGCCCAAAATCTGAATACCATAAAAATACCTACACACTTAATATCAAGTAATTAGATCACTAGAGGTTAGATAGCAAAATAAATCTCAAAAAATCTAGAGAGACCTGCTAGATCAATTGATTTAAAATGTTTCTCTAAACCCAACATCTAATGCAAGATACATGTGCAAATAGTTAATCCAACAATTGGCTAATGAAACAATAACTTATAAAAAATTAATTTCAATAGAGCATTAAGAACACGATTTAGAAAAATATTACCACAAGAACCAGAAGAGGAACACCACAATAAATAAGCCCCAAAGACTTTATTGTTTCTAGAAAAATATTACAGCGGCGGAGCTTGAATCAGAGCTTCTTTACAAAATTTTTGGTGAGAAATGAGGATCAAATAGCTTCCTTATATAGAAAAAGGAGAGATCTAGATCCCCCTCCAAGTGGAAAATGGCTAGGTCCTAGATGTTGCACAATTTTGACTTGATCCTGAATAATAACAAATACTTGATGCTTGATCCATGCAAAAAATAAATCTTGCTCGTTGATCTTGATGAATAAATTTGAATTCCATAATAATTCTCTTTTTTTCCTAGTCCAAAAAATATCATTTTGACCTTTTTTCTCAAAAAATCATTTTTGACTTAATCACCTTGGTCCATAAGCTCAATTTTTGTTAAAAAATTTATTTTTTCCTTAATAAAAGACCTTGGAAATTGGACTTCTTTTGGAACTGTTACCCACCACTTTGTGGGTGATATCCCTAGGATAAAATTTTCTCCAATATGGTCCCTAGCCAATAGCCAATAGCCTCTTGCAGCCACCAATTAAGCTCGTCATGCCATTTCTATGCCACCTGAGCCAGCCATGTGGTCCCTCACCCATCTGTCATGATCATATGTTTGAAGGTGGGCCTCCTGAACCTAAAGGTATGCCTTGTCATTTGGTAATTTAGTATTGTAGTTTGCTTATTATGGACACTTACAAGCATGGATTAATGTGGGGATTCAGCGGAAAGAGTGGGCTAGGTCTGTGCTTCTACGCCTAGACCTATTTGGGATGTTACCCTTGGATCTTAGTCTCATGAGATCTCCTTTACTGACCATTGGGTTTTGGGGTGGTACTACATGGGAAACCTCGATTTTGGTTGCGTGGTCCTGCTTCCCCATCCACATATATCACTCCCATTTCATTTATTATAACCATGTTACCACTCAAACCAACAGGGGACATAAAAGGGGTTCCTAAGAGAGCACTACTAGGTTAAGGGAAACGATGGAGACTTAGTCCACTGTCACCACAACTAAGGATCCCTGATCTTTACGGAATTTCACTGATGGGAGGAGACCCTATAATTTAGGAAGCCACTTATAAGGGATATATCAAAAAATATAATGGAAGTGACCCTTTAGACCCTTTCCCTAAGATAGAATGAAGGATAGAGCTTGCTCGCTCTTTAAGCAAGGGACTTGATTTTATAGGGAGAAGGGAAGAGGATTTGAAGGTTGAGGGAGAGGAATATAGCTTGTAAAAAAGTTTCCCAATCCCTAAAATCCCTTTGAAATTTGGATTTCCGGCTATTCCTTGATAAATAGTCCTTGGTGAAGAATGGGACCACAGGAGGCCAAGTGGACCCAGCCCAGGTTAGGGGATGGATTTTAGAAACCAATGTTGTTGTTAACCTGGCCAAGGTGAGGGGAAAGGATAAAACAACAATTTTCACCCAAAGATGTCAAATTGATCCTATTAGGTACTAGCCTTGGGAACACTAGGACAAAACTTGATCCTAGAGCTAGGGCTTGGGATATCCCAATATTCCACCGTCGAATTTTCTTCAAATTTGGAGGAGAGATAGGGGATTCACCATGTAATATCCTGAAATGGAAATCAACGGCTTTTACACCACTGAATCAATCTCTTTGTCGAAAATATCAACAAGGCTATGTCAGAGATATACTGAGAGGGATTTTTCACCTTCATATGATTCATGATTGCTTTTATGGCTTTGGGCACCCATTCCTACAGACTTGAGCAAAATTCACTAAAAAACAGTGTTAAAATCCCCATACGCGGATATGCCCAGACTTTTCCGCGTGTATACGCGATTCCACATGTACTTTTCCACGTATGCCATTAAAATCATTAAAAAATATATAAAAAATCCCTATTTTCGGGCTGGGTTGATGGTTACTCTGGTAGTTCAACCACCCCAGCACGTGGCTAACTGTTTCCAACTGATTGAAACTACTTTGAGGGAGTATAAAAGCCCCTCATGTGCATGGCCTAAGGGAGAGAGAAATTTTATAGACATTATACTCTGTTGGAATCCTAGTTCAAGTCTGATTCCCCGTGCCTCCTACACTTTCCCAGATTTATATCAGGAAACCCTTGTTTCCTGGAGATTTTCATCCATTTATATGCCATCTCGAGTGCACAAGTCTTGGAAGAATCCTAGCGAGGCAAGGGCGGGACGAATCCGGACGACGGTCTGCTCGAAGATCGTGGAAGGATTCAAGTGATCTCTCCACTTTTACTACTGTACATGATGTTCGTGATAATGAAGAACCATCTTGTTCCTGAACTCGTGCGTTAATGTTTATTTATATATGTGAAAAGATTATCATTTAAGCATTTATTATGGTTTATATAATTTTTCACATGGATTGCACTAACGTTTAGGAGAAGTATATGTTGTACAACTAGGTTTCCGTGCACGTTATTTCTTGTTTTCTAGGTTGAAGGAGGAAGGAGAGTTGCTGGGGGTTTGGACCCCACAAGATCTACATCGAACATAGGACTTTGGGTGAGTTCTGCTATTGTTGTTAACTAGTTTTTTGCATTCAAGTATGGTTGTGTGTGATTCCTTCTGAATAGCATGCCCTGGTCTGTGGAGGTTTAGACCCAACAAACCTCTAGGGTGATTTTCCCCGAAACAGAAATGGCGACTCCGCTGGGGATCCACATTCTTGTGATTCCCCTGTTGGGTGGTTTCAGCTGTTTGATAGGTTTCCAACAGTTTTAACTTTTATTTCCAGTCCAGTTAACTCTTTCTCAGTCAGACTGAAGTCCTGGTTTCTTATCCAGGCTTGATATTTTTTAATTTTCATTATTTACCTTTGCATACGCGGGTTAGTCTGTACAAAGACGCGTATACACACAGTTTTTGTTAAAGGGAGTCGTGTATACGCAGGTTTCCTTTAGCACAGTCGCGTATGCACGCTTTTTTATAAACTGTCCAGTCGCGTATACCTAGGTCAATTTTGAAATTTTAGGTTTTTTGGCTTTTTGGCCTTGTCTGTCTGTGGAGGCCTGTTCCTACAGTGTCTTTGTATCCTCTGGATTGTGTAGAAAGTGGTCCTTGGTCTTTTCTCTCTCTGGTTTGGTTGAAAACTAGCTTTTTTGGCAAATCTTGTTTCTTGTGCTGGCATTTCTGGTTAGAGTACCAAGATCTCTTCCTGGGGATTCTTGGCTGTTCTGCTTCATCAGAACAGAGAGCTTTTGCTCATTTACTCTTTCCTACCTTTGTGTCTTGCTTTTCATTTCGATTTTTGCCCATTTCTTGGTTGGTTTTCTTGAGTTCAGTTGACTAGCTCTTGTTGCAATTTTTGAAGAGTCTTTCTAGGTTCTTTGAAGTTTTTGTTTGCTACAAGGTTGTACTATTCTTCTAGGCTGAGTGTTTGAGTTTCTTGTCTTCTTTTGCTCATATAAATCTTGCTATTAGCTAGCCCTATAAGGTTTAGAGCATTTTTGAGGTTTTTGCTTGAAATTCAGAGTTGTTTGGCTTGGAATTTGATAGTTTTTCTTGGTCTTTTCGAGCTCTTCCTTTTTATAAAACTCAAAAGCTCAAAAAACATTTTGTTTTGTCATTTTCTTTTGTTTTGCATTTTTGTTTTCGTTTTGTTATATCTGTTGAAGCTTTTTTGAGGTTTCTTGCTTTTGGTTTTCAACTTGATTTTGGAAAGGAATTGTCATTGGTTTCTTCCTCTTGTTTCAAGCATTTTTGGTGTCTCTATATTAAGAGTTTCTGATTTAGGGAACTAGCTTTCTGGACAACCAAAAAGAGATAAAACTGAAGGATCTTTGGGAAATTTCTCTCTGCTTTAGTAGATTTTTCATCTTAGAATTTTCATGCTCTTAGTGATTTGCATCAGGTGCACTTAAGCATTTAGTCATTTTCATAGTTTTTGTGAGTGTGGAGTTTGTTATTTGAAAAGAAAAATAATTTTTTTTTTTTTTTTTTAGTCTCGTAGAACCCGTATAGAATTTGCTTTTCATCGCAAGACAATAACTGCATTTGCATGTAGTTTGGTTTTTATTAATTTCTTTTCTGCGTCAAAACACCACAAGTTTCATTTCCGTATCCCTTTGACTTAACATAACGGCCAATTAAAATAAAGCGATATAATTTAAAAGCAACTAGCAAGTTTTTTAAGTGTCATATACCAACTAGCTAGGTTGTAGGGCCTTGGATTAGGTGAGTGGAGAGTTAACTCTCCAAGGCCGCTCAAACAAAACATAGAAGTTGATTAATTGAGTGAAATCCAACTCCGTTAGGTGGACCAGGAAAGCTCTCCTCCAGAGAGTCAAGCGCGAGGGGAAGTGAAGGTTGAGAAGAGAGATACCCCCTCTCTGATTTGATGAATCTGACCTCAAGACCGTTCCGCTCGGCTTCTGACACGGATTGGTGCCCATAGTTGCCACTCCTAGGTTCCACATAGGTGACTGCGGGGGGGGAATACCCGTGGTACCTGAGGCAGACGTCGCATCACTTTCAGCAGTACTTCTGGGGGGTGCCCTTGCGAAGCTTGGGTACTTATGCCGGAAAAGGCTATCGTTAGGAGGTCGGCGTAACTGTTTCTGTTACCTTCGCTAGTAGGCCTGGGCCGTAATTATCCCAGACTACTTTCGGGAGGTCTTATATTTCGCTTTCTTGTATTTTGGTGTCCGGTCCTAATCACCCGGAGCGGAAATACCTGAAGGTTGTTTGCTTGATTGTATCTTAGGGATTTATTTTTATAGTGAGTGCTCTTTGCTCCTAGCTTGCTTAGCTTTATATTTTTTGAGTCTAATTAAAATTTGTTAAAGTGGCTAATCAAGCGCCTCATCGATCGAGGAGAATCCGGGGGTTATCTCCCGAGAGTTCAGAGCCTTCTTCAAGAAGGCGTAGGAGTGATTTAGCAGGTGGGTACCACCCTGTGACGTCTGATGTAGTGGAGAGAGATCCTCCACAAGGGTCTGAAGGTTTCATAGCTGATTCTGGTGTTGGTTCTAAGAGGAGCGTTCCGCTCACCTCGCGAGTTTTATTTCCGCAGGAAGAAGAAATTCAAATAGAGGAAGTACCTGAACCATCAGTGTCACTTCCATCTCCTCTTCCTCCTGATTATTAGTTCATTGTTGAATACATCGGACCTGAGTCAGAGAGACCGGAAGATCCTCCGTATTATACATACCTTTTGATGGCCACGACTGGGAACGCGGCTTCTGCTGTGAGTGCTGCAGGCATTCAGACTCCTGCTTCTGTTGAAGGAGGGGGCACTATTGCTATATCTTCGATTGCCTCTAGTGCTGCTATGTTTGGCTCTGGTTTCACCCAAGCACATGCTTCTCAATCTGGTCCCTTCTGTTTTGGAATGCCCACTAGTGGGATTCCTTCTTTTTCTTTTTCCGCTACTGCAGCTGGATCTACACCCATGTCTTCCATGGCTAGTGGATCAGCTTCTTTTCAAGGGTTCCCCTTCGGAACTGGACATATTCCTAGTTCAAATCCTTCTTTAGGGTCCTTTCCATTTACTTCTCAGACTCAGAGTTTCAACCCCTGGTCTGGAGGTCAAAATTCGACTACTTTTACAGGTTGGAACCCTGTATTCACTACAGCGGGGGCAGGGAATCATTTTTACGCTGGTCACCAAGCAAATGCTTCTTTCCCTTCGTCGAGTGCTTATCAGACTTTTTCTCCTCTGTCTAATGCCTGGAACCCCTATCAGGGGCTTTCCTCTTCATTTCATACTTCAGGGGGGGGAACTGGTCTGGGCTTTGGTAACTCTGCGTTGGGAGGAGGTTCTTCTCCTTTTTCTACGAGTTCTTTCTGGCAACTTGGTGCCTCATCAAATCCAGGGTATTCTTTTCAGAATGTTGGGAATTCATCCTATCAAGGATGGAATCCTCAGGCTCCGCCTCGTTTACCTTTTCTGGCAATGTTAAACTTGCCATATCTCTCGAAATTGACTAATGATCCGATCTGTTATAGTCCGGGGTGGCCTTCGGTTCCCACCAAACTTCCTTCAGACATTCCAAAGTTTGAAGGTAAAAATGGCGAGGATCCGGCTGATCACATCACTACCTTCAATTTATGGTGTTCTTCAAACTCCATGATTGATGATTCGATTAGGTTGAGATTGTTTCAACGCACCCTAACTGGAAATGCTGCCAAATGGTATATTGAGCTAACCGGGGGCAGTTTTTCTACATTTGGAGAACTGGCTGTTACATTTCTAAACCATTTCCATTTGCCTGTCCGATATGATGTCGGGACTGAACTCCTAGCTAATTTTAAACAGGACGACGCAACCCACATTTCTGATCATATTCAGGAATGGCGGAGAAGGAAGAGGCTTATTAAAGCTCATATTCCGGGTGAAATCCTCTTGGAATGGTTTCTGAAATCTCTGCAGTCAGATATTTCGAAGGACGTATCCCTCTCAGGGGTATTTTCTGAGGAGCAGGCCATTTTTAGGGCCCAGCAGTTGGAACTGATATATTCTCAGTCTGGGGTCCTCCATAAGTATTTTCCCAATGCTCCTCGCTCCAAATTAGATTTATCCAAAACTAAGCCTAGTTCTCATGGTGACGGACTGATTGGATCAATCAATAGTGGTGCAGCCAGCCTGCTTACTCAATTGCAGCAGTTGTCTTTGCAATCTGCTCCTTCTAGTCAGGTTGTGCCTGCTGAGTCATCACCTTCCCAATCTTTGTCCATAAATGCTATCCAAGCTTCTGATCCCAAAGGAAATCAACAATCCGAAGGGAAGAAGAAGGGACGAAATAATAAGAAAAAGGGCAAGAATGGGAAGGGTGATGCAAATAAAACCAACGAGCATGTTGGTGAGGGTCCAAAGGAGAAAAGGAAAGTGAATTTTCCATGCAAGTTGTGTGCTGGAGACCATCTTACACACCTTTGCCCTAAAATTCAGGATGCACAGCGCTTGTTAGCTCAACAGGGTTCTTCTAGTTCCCAGGCTGTGTTAACAAACCCTTTTCCCCAAGGGCAACAACTAGTCGTTGGCGCGAACCAAAATCCTGGGGCTTCCTCAGGGGGCACCCAGGAAGGGGAAATTCCATCGAACATATTCATGATGAGTGCTCACGTGGATGTCGCTACGAGATCCCGTGATTATGGTGGAGAAGAGTCTTCGAAAGCTAAGGATGCTCCTGATGCTACTGAGCCGCTTCACATTACAAGGCCTACTGTTGAGCCTATACCTCGGATGCCCAGAGCATCTACCAAGTGGTCGACGATTAATCCAAATGCTAGGGCTGCCCAGAATTACTCTATTGTGGAAGATCTGGCGCAGAGTCCTTGTGCCATGTCGGCTTTAGAGGTGCTCCAGTCTTGTCCGGCTCAGCGCAGTGCTTTGCTCACTGCCATTGGGGCTATTGATCCGAAAAATTCTCTTCTGATTACATTTGATATGACTAATTTTAAGAAGAGACTCCCCCATCATATGGCTTTTCATATTAAATCATCATACCGGAAGTGCAATATCTTTCGAACGGTTGTTGATGAGGGTGCTTCCACGTGCGTGATGTCTCTCACATGTTGGAATACGATTGGATCTCCCAAAGCTGTTCCATCTACCACTCTTCTGACTGCGTTTGATGGTCATTCTCACAGACCCCATGGTATTGTCCCAGCTTTGCCTATCTGTGTTGGGGGAAAAACTGTGAATATAGAGGTTGAGGTAGTTGATGCAAGCTTGGACTACAACCTTCTGTTGGGGAGAAACTGGATTTATGAGATGGATGCCATTGCATCTTCATTATTTCACATTATTTGTTTCCCTCATGAAGGGAGGATTGTTACAGTGGACCAACTGGACTGTCCTCCTGTAGACCCGAATGCGTCCACTGACTCATCTGTTCCCAAGTTGGATAATACCAAGGCGTCTGTTGAGAATTTAGGAGTTGGAATGTATTCTTCCTTGATGGGTACTTTTGATATTCCTCCTCCTACGGTTCATATTAATGCAATTTCATCCTCCAAGGCTCCTCTTGGAAGAGAGTTCTTCAGAACTCATTATTTCTCGGACCCTTGGACCTTACCTTCCCCTACTGCCACATTAGCGGAGGGTCAAGTGGGTGGAATGGCATTTCCAATATCTGCAGCAGAGATTGCTTATCAATCTATTGTTGACTCTGCAGAATCCATCCCAGATCCTCTCTCACCGGAAGAGTTGGATGGAGATGTGGCTCTGGCTTGGGCACTTAGTTCTTGTTCTGCCCAGGATTGCCTTGATACCACTCTTCCATCTGAAGAGGCCATCCTGGAAGCTATGACTGGTATAGATAGACCGTGGGATGATTTGCATCATCGGTCTTACTTTTTACCTGATTTGAGCGAAGTTGAAACGAGTTTTCCAAGTCCTCCGTCTCCTGGTCCTGTTCACCCAGTCCTGAGCCCTTTAGCACCAACACAGGTTTATGCTGAAGGGAACATGGCTGTGATTTCTCCTACTATCCCGGTGAACATTTCCAGGGATCCCAATATTATTGAGAATGTCTTCATCGAAGCTGAATGTTCCCGTGAAGAGATTCAGATTTACACGGAGCTCTTTAAAGAGTATAGGGATGTATTCGTTTGGTATTATGAGGAAATGCCTGGTATAGATCCATCTATTGTCCAACATGAGATCAAGACTTACGAAAACGCTAAGCCTGTGAGGCAAAAACTTCATCCGGTTAATCCTAGGAAGGTAGCAGCTATCAAAGCTAAGGTTGAGAAGCTGCTTAAGGCGGGATTCATTTTCCCTGTTCCTTTGACTGAATGGGTTTCAAACCCTGTTCCGGTAGATAAAAAGCAAGGAATGATTTGAGTTTGCATCGATTTCAGAGACCTATATAAAGCATGTCCTAAAGATAATTACCCCACACCATTTATCGATCAGATCATTGACGAGTGTGCCGGTAATGAGATTTTCTCCTTCATGGACGGTTTCTCTGGATATAATCAGATTACTATCCGTCCTGAAGATCAGCATAAGACTGCTTTTATTTGTCCCTGGGGTACTTTTGCATATAAGAAGATGCCTTTTGGTCTTAGAAATGCCAGGGCTACCTTTTGGCGGGCCATGTCATATGCCTTCCATGACATCAAAAAGATTATCAAGCCGTATTTGGATGATTTAGCTGCTCATTCTCGAAAGAGGATGGATCATCCTGCTCACCTCCGTCAAATATTTGAACGATGTCGTTTCTATAAGATTAGGTTGAATCCGAACAAGTGCGTTTTCGCGGTTACATCCGGTCGGTTATTTGGATTCATTGTGTCTAGAGAAGGGATTAGGATAGATCCCTTCAAGGTTGAGGCAATACTTCGGTTGCCTCCCCCGTCCTCTGTTCGTCAACTTCAAAGTCTACAAGGAAAGTCTAATTTTCTTCAGAGATTTATCGTAAATTATGCTGAAGTCACCAAGGGATTTATGAGGATTGTTGAAGAAGGGAGTTCCATTTCTTTGGGATGACTTCGCTCAATGCTCATTCGATGCTTTGAAAAAATCATTGACCTCTGCTCCTTTATTGAGTCCACCTGATTATAGCAGGGATTTCCTTTTGTATCTGGCAGCAGCAGAATCTACTATTGGTATGGTTCTGGTTCAGGAGGATGATGCTCTTGCAGAGCATGTTATTTACTACCTTAGTCGAGGTTTGGTAGGACCTGAACTCCGGTATACTCCGATAGAAAAGTTAGCTTTGGCAGCTGTTCATGCTGTGCAGCGACTCCGGCATTACATTATTCTACGAAAAACTTATGTTTTGGCAGCTGCCAATCCATTTCAGTTTGTCCTCAGTAGGCGAGTGATTGGGGGAAAATACAATAGATGGATTGTGATTTTGCAGGAATTTGATCTTGAGTTTATGTCTACCAAGTCCAAGAAATCATTGGTTTTCGCGGAATTGATCTTCGAGTTGCCCTGTGGGGATGAGATTGTCTATGATGAATCCTTCCCGGATGAACATTTGTTTCTTATCTCTCCACAGGATCCTTGGTATGGAGATATCATTGTGTATCTCCAGACTGCGAAGTTTCCCTCTACTTTTTCGAAAGATGAGTGTCGTAAGTTGCGTCACTTGGCTAAGAATTACTTGATTATTGGTGATGCTTTATACCATCGAGGGGTTGATTCAATCCTAAGACGTTGCTTAACTCTCAAAGAAGTTGAGGTTGTGCTGAATGATTGCCACAGTGGAGCTTGTGGTGGTCATTTATCTGGGCTTGCTACAGCCCAAAAGATCTTGCGTGCTGGGTACTTTTGGCCATCGATTTTCAAGGATTGTATGGAGTCGGTCAAAAAGTGTCATCTGTGTCAGGTTTATACTCGAAAAATGCGCGCTCATCCAGCTCCGCTTTTTCCAGTCATTACTGTCGGTCCCTTTAAAAAGTGGGGTATTGATTATACTACTTGTAACCCGCCTTCGGCTAAAGGTCACAAGTACATTATTGTAGCAGTAGACTACTTTACGAAGTGGGTCGAGGCTATGCCTACTTTTTGGAATGATGGTGAGACTACAGCTCTTTTTCTTTTCAACCAGGTTATTGCTCGTTTTGGTATTCCTAGAGATATTGTCACTAATCATGGCAGTCATTTTTAGAATAGCATGATGGCTGAGTTGGCTCTAAAATTGGGTTTCCGGCAGGAGCATTCATCTCCATTTTATCCTCAAGCCAATGGGCAAGTGGAAGCCGTGAATAAATCCTTGAAGACAATTCTTCAAAGGACAATTGATAAAGCTAGATCCAACTGGCATATTATGCTATATCCTGCACTTTGGGCATACAGGACGTCGGTGAAAACTGCAACTGGCTTTACTCCGTTTCAGCTAGTGCACGGGTTGGAATCT
Source organism: Pinus albicaulis (assembly GCA_034641835.2). Lineage (NCBI taxonomy): Eukaryota > Viridiplantae > Streptophyta > Pinopsida > Pinales > Pinaceae > Pinus > Pinus albicaulis. Next base: position 309,437,684 of record CM076577.1, read on the forward strand.
GTATTTCCCATTGAATGTGAGATTCCTTCTCTTAAATTAGCTGTTGAACTTCTTCCTAACACTTCTAGTCTTGAAGAACGGCTCCTTCATCTGGAACATCTCGATGAGCAACGTCGGGATGCCGCCACGATGAATGAAGCGCATAAAAACCGAGTTAAAGTTCAGTACGATAAGGCGGTCAAGCCTAGGGTTTTTTCGGAAGGTGACCTTGTTTTGGTCTATGCCCAAGAAAAATATGCCCTGGGGGCAGGAAAATTTAAATCTATGTGGTATGGCCCCTTTATCATTAAAAAAGTCCTTAAAAAAGGAGCATATACCTTGGTTGATTTTGAAGGGAACGAGTTGCCGGAGCCCAGAAATGGGCTCTATTTGAAGAAGTATTATGCCTAGGCTTCGGCCTGGCATGTTGCTGTTGTATATAGTAGTTTTTCATTGTACATATCTGGTTGTTTTCGATTTTTTGATGGGATGGTGATGTTTTTGATCTGCTTTCGCAGGTTGTGTCGGATGTCATGAGTCATTTTGGTTTCGTTGATGGTGCTAGTAGACACACCCAGAACTTAGCTTCCGCAGCTTGGGTGCTTCATTATCCATATGGTCAGCTGTTAGTATCAAGAGGGGTCTGCATTGGTCTTGCTTCCAATAATATAGCAGAATACACTGCAGTTGTTTATCTACTCTCGGAGGCAATATCTTTGGGTGTTGATTCGTTGGTAGTTTTCTTGGACTCTTAGCTGGTGGTGTCGCAGTTGAACAATACTTATCGGGTTCGAGATCCATTTTTACTCCGGTTGTTCTTGAGGGTACGTTTGTTACAAAGATCATTTCAATTTTTAACTTTCATTCATATTCCTCGAGCTGACAATTGGTTGGCAGACTCATTAGCTAATCAAGAAATTGATTGGCACATTAATCATTCCATACAATAAAAATTAATCAAAAACATCATACATTTTGATACATTTGTCACATCACATCAAATATCGTTGTATATATATCATCAGAGTGTTCAAAACTATACAAAAATCTGGATCCATAGGTCATACAAAATCTTGGGCTTATGCCCGATCATGTTCAGTCTCAAAAAATATACAGTCATCTGATACATCATATCTATCTACTACTGAGGTCCCTGCCCAGAAGTGGTGGTCTTATAGAACACAATCACGGTGGCAACTCGGCGGAATAACCGTACATAGTTGCGGGGTACTCCTACCACCTGCCTCTGGATGGCTTCAGGCAGATCTTCCACTGCAGCCATAGGTACTTGGCGGGTTAATCCCTCCAAGTTCCTTTATACAGCCTGGAGGGTCCTGTCTGATCCACTGTATCCGATTCGCCTCGGCGACGCTTGTGTCGTGGGAAACCCTCAGGTTGAACTGGTCCAATATCTGTATCATGATCATTTTTAAAGTCATTATGAATCCAATAAAAAACATGTTTGTTTTTCATTTTTCATACATCTTGAAAAAATCCAAAAAAATTATATAAGTCAAAAATTGTAAACTTACCAACTGTACCCCATGCTGTGCCTGGTGGAAGGACAAGATCTGGATCACCATGAAAGTCCATCCCAGCATAGGGATAGTCGTCCACCGTGATGATTTGTTCTCTCCACCATTGGAAGAACTCATCATCCCAAGTGGTCCGGGGAACTTCACTTCCCCCCATCCTCTTCATCATGTCTGCCCAGCGGGCAATTCTTGGGTCTCTCGAGCTGCTGATGGTAGAGGTCACTCTGGGTCTTAGTGATGGAATCTTCTCAAAGAAGAATGTCATCAAAATTGTACCATATCCAAAGTGTTTTGTCTTTTCTTGGCAGATAGAGGTCAATTTTTGCTTCATGTTCAGCAATAGGGCTGTGCACTAATCATATACATGAGTTAAGCATTCCACTGCTATGCTCATTTGCGTCCTAGACGCCTGGTGTAGGGAGGTAGATCCTGCCACTCTGCCAATGGTGAAAAGGAGGATTTTCATGTGCAAATCCCTTAAATCTTTGATTGCAATTTGAGTTCCAACTTTCTTGGAACCCTGTACGCAGTACACGTGGACGTAATATTCCACGGTGAGCCCTCCCAAAGGCTTACCATGCAAGTCTACTGGCTCCCCCCTCCGAGAGAGTCCAGTGATAAAATATATGTCTTCCACTTCAATGCGTACAGGCATCTGATCTATCATAAAGCAGTCCTCTTCTGGTTCCCAATAGTTTACAAGCATTTCGAGCAGCCGGACATGGCTCTTCATATTTGGCATTTTAAAAAACTTGAGCAATCCGCAATTCCGAAGAATATTTAGTGATTCTTGGTCCTGCATGACTTCTTGATCAATTTCACTGTGTTCATGCTCTCTCCATGATATGGTCATCCTGCAAAGTTTCAATAATTCCTTCATTAGCTACGTTTTTTTTTTTGGGCCTGCGCATACGTGACTTTATTTGTGCACAGTTGCGTGTATACGCGACTTCGTCATTACCAACCCGCGTATGCGCAAACCCGTGATTTTTAGCAAGAGATTCTATGGTGAAAAATTCCTAAATTTTAATTTATGAACGGACAAAATGAATAGCAGGATGAATTAAGAGCTAACATGAGAAATTCGGTGGAATTCGACGGTCGGTTGCTCCTGTTTTGAGGAAGGAAGTTTTTTTCTCCAGAGCACTTTTTTCCAAATCAGCAATATAATAATGAACCAAATATGAGGTAATTTGTCTATTTATGCCCAAAAAGTTGAAAATTTTCGCAAAATTTTTTTATGCTTATTTTTTCAATCTATCTTAAGCTGCATAACCCGGATGCTTGGAAGTGCCCAGTTTGGTATGTTTTCAGGTACATTTTGACGATTTTTGATATTTTTCCGGATTTTGATCCATGACTGCTGACCCGTCATGGCAGGTATATGATCTTCACTGGCATATAGGTTAGGGAATCCACTTTCCGTTGCATTTTGCATACGAGCCTCCATTCTGATCACTTGCCATAGGGTCGATCCCATCAGGTCATGAGTATTATGCCTATTTCACTCGCCGATTTTTTAATCATGACTTGGTGGTAGAGCCTTCCTTTACATGGGCTTCCTAGTTAGTTCCTCGCTATCACTTGTTGCCCATGCTGCATTTTATGTAGGCTCGGGAGTCCTCTTTAGTCCTGCCATGACTTATGTGTTGAAGCTTCATTCTTCTTCTTCCTCACTATCATTTTTCTGGCTATTACCCTAGAGGCTCCCCGGTGTTGTTGAGTTGTATTACTGCATTGCATATTGGCTACTTGTTTATCCTGGCCTTTAGCCGACTTCATTTGGACTCGATGTTTAAGCCAACTTTTGACCTTGTCTATCTATACAAGTTAACCATTGCATGCACTTAGCTATCGCGACTTGACACCCTTTTACCCATGGATGGAACATTCCTTTGAGTATCGCTTACCAGTTTCCGCCACCTTGCATTAAGCATAGGATTGTTCCAATCCCAGGAACTAGTGCATCTGATTTTTTGATACTCGTTCTATCCATTGTACCATAGCATTATTTTATTCTTTTTCAGGCTTATTATATGAAAAAGACAAAAAAATCAAATATAACAAAAAGAGCAGGAACGGGATGTATCTTCATTGTTTTGATGGCAGTACAGAGTCAGTTTGTCGCCCTTGAACAAAGCACATATACTTATATATATTTCCTTCATTTGGGATGGTTTTAGTTTTGACCTAGGTTCAGCCTTTACCATGTTTCACTTGTCAGTTCTCCCCCGGTTGGTTATCTCTTCCAATCATATGGAGATTTTGTTCTGCCTCCTGCATGACAGACTTATACAGTGTCACTTTTTACTGCCATGGTCATCATGAGTTGTGATTTTGTTCAAGGGAAGTTTAACCTGAGTTGGCCATTCTGCGGTGTCTCTTGACTCATTATTCAGTCGGCCTTCCCGGCCTTGTCAGTTTCATGTTCTATCACATCAGATGTTTTGGTCTTCTGCTCGTGCTGGTTCGAGAAGGTCCCCATTGACTTCTTGTTGGCGGGTTTGTCTCTTATCGACTACGACACATTGCTCTGAGAGCAAACCTAGAGCCGCACCTTGGGCCTATTTCCATCATTGATAGGTGACCTCGTGCTCAGCATTTGATCATCATCATGGGTCTTTGACTGAGTGGTTTCCCCCGTGTTCGACGTCAGCACACATTATCACACTTGGGATTCGTGCAGTACCTTGATTTCCATTTGACCCTATCGGTGGATTTCTCGCCTCTGTGTCAGCTTTCATTATTGGTTGGTTCAGAGGGTTTCTTCCGTGCGCTAGCTTCATCTTGTGCACGTCGGAAACGTACTTCGGTTTTGGTTCCATCACTCTCCTTCGTCCGATTCTTTCCAAATCTTGGCCTGCGGGTTACACTCGCGCTGGACTGATGTGGGATGCCTTAATGCCTTCCTTCCAGCAGATCTTTTCCCATCGACTACGACTCATTGCTCTGGGAATAAGGTCTAGAGTCTTTTTGTCAGTACCTTAGGGTTTGCAGTCATCAGTGGCAGACTCTTCGCTATCGACAGTGGGGATTCATCATTGCCTCCTGATTGATAGATTCTTTCAAGTGTTCGACTTCAACTCATTCATTCACACTTGTTAGATTGTACTGGGGCACCTTGACACTCATTTTCATTATTGGTGGGTTGTCTCGCGTTGGTTAACGGTATTCATCATTGACCAGTAATCCAACGATTTCTCACATGGTCGACTTCGGCTCATTTATTCCCATTGTGTAGAATTGTGCCGTCGAGATCGGTGAAGACCTCGGGTTGCATCAGCATCTTTCGGTTCGCTTTTGACATTCCATTCAGTTTCTGCCAGTGATGTCGTTCACCCTTATATGTTGCAGTATCAGTACAGCAGCATCCTATATGTTGGCTCCCGAGTTGCGTGATTGTACTGTTTATTTCACCTCTTATGATTTGGTACTTGGAGATTCAGTTACTTATATGATCAGACATCCAGTTGCATCATCATTGATCAACTTTCTATATGTGATACTTGGACATTGATTCAGACTTATACTTCCGGGCCATGCTCAGATGATTCATTGTGTACTTTCAGTTCAGCTATACTTGTATACATGTTGGATCTATTCAGTACTTTCCATATGATGGATTTTTGACTGAGCATGGGTATGCCCGCCTCAACATGAGTTGACTCTCTATTTTCTTTCATTGGTTTTTGGCAGGCTGAAATCTGGTGAAGTCCTCTCTTGTCCTTGCGAAGTTCTTTCTATGTGCATAATACATTTTGGCCATCATGTACCCCTTCTGACCTCATATATTAGGGGGCATCTGTTATAGCATCATTTTTCACCTTCATATGATTCATGATTTCTTTTATGGCTTTGGGCACCCATTCCTACAGACTTGAGCAAAATTCACTAAAAAACAGTGTTAAAATCCCCATACGTGGATATGCCTAGACTTTTCCGTGTGTATACGCGAGTCCACATGTACTTTTCCGCATATGCCATTAAAATCATTAAAAATATATATAAAAAATCCCTATTTTCGGGCTGGGTTGATGGTTACTCTGGTAGTTCAACCACCCCAGCACGTGGCCAAGTGTTTCCAACTGATTGAAACTACTTTGAGGGAGTATAAAAGCCCCTCATGTGCATGGCCTAAGGGAGAGAGAAATTTTATAGACATTATACTCTGTTGGAATCCCAGTTCAAGTCTGATTCCCCGTGCCTCCTACACTTTCCCAGATTTATATCAGGAAACCCTTGTTTCCTGGAGATGTTCATCCATTTATATGCCATCTCGAGTGCACAAGTCTTGGAAGAATCTTAGCGAGGCAAGGGCGGGACGAATCCGGACGATGGTCTGCTCGAAGATCGTGGAAGGATTTAGGTGATCTCTCCACTTTTACTACTGTACACGCTGTTCGTGATAATGAAGAACCATCTTGTTCCTGAACTCGTGTGTTAATGTTTATTTATATATGTGAAAATATTATCATTTAAGCATTTATTATGGTTTATATAATGTTTCACATGGATTGCACTAATGTTTAGGAGAAGTATATGTTGTACAACTAGGTTTCTGTGCACGTTATTTCTTGTTTTACAGGTTGAAGGAGGAGGGAGAGTTGCTGGGGGTTTGGACCCTGCGGGATCTACATCGAACGTAGGAATTCAGGTGAGTTTTGCTATCGTTGTTAACTATTTTTTTGCATTCAAGTATGGTTGTGTGTGAGTCCTTCTGAATAGCATGCCCTTCTCTATGGAGGTTTAGACCCAACAAACCTCTAGGGTGATTTTCCCCGAAACACTTGATCCTAGAGCTAGGGCTTGGGATATCCCAAGATTCCACCGTCGAATTTTCTTCAAATTTGGAGGAGAGATAGGGGATTCACCATGTAATATCCTGAAATGGAAATGAGAAGCTTTTACACCACTGAATCAATCTCTTTGTCGAAAATATCAACAAGGCTATGTTAGAGATATAATGAGAGGGATTTTACCAGTTATGTCACCTCTAAAGAGAGGATGAGAACCGGAGGCTTCTTGGCCCTTACTCAGACTTTTCCTATAGCTATGCAAATATTTCTTCCTTCAGGAAGATCATGCTTAAAAGAGATGAGCTACAGCAACATCTGAAACTTCAATAATGAACAGTAGTGAAATAATACATCATATGATACAATAAGAGTGCATAGCTGATTTATAAAGTGCAACAGTAAATATAGATACAAATATTGAGGAAAGACCTCTCAAGATAGACTAGATCAACCTCAATCAAGATTGTACATGGAAATTCAAGATTACACTGCTATACAATAATTCCCTAGCTATGTCTGCATAGTTATATGAGGAGACTACAAGATGTAAAATGGAAATATAATGGTATATCTATATCAGCTCAAGAAATGAGGGGGAGCAAGCTCTAAACCCCTGAAAATAACTAACTAACAATCCTTAGAAGGTTTGGCTGCAATACATGTACAAAATGATAAAATACAAAAATGTCAGAGTAGCTGGGCAGCTACTGCAGCTCAATAATAATACATGAATGGAGAAGGGGAAATATGTTGCAATCAATATAGAAATATCCTCCAATGATCTTCTAAGTGAAAGGCTGCCCCTTTCATTGAAGATTACACTCTCCGATTCCCCCGGTGAATCCTCCTACAATTGCCCTTTGAAAATAACGTTGTAAGAGGGAGTGACTGCGTTGGGGCTGAGATGAAACCTTTGGCCCTATGCCAAAATCTGAAATAAAGCTCCAGAAAAGTCCTTTTCTAATTTCTTAGAGAAATAAGAACTCCTCCTCTTCAAAACTAGCTCAGGAAATGGTGGGATGATGATCCCTCACTGCTACCTCCAACAACTCCAATGAATCTTCCCAAAAAAAACACTGTAGCTGAAAGAGATGGCTTTGGCCTCTAGCCTGGATGTGACGAAGATGAAGAAAAACTCCTCCAAGGCTTCCCAATGAAGGAGAGAAGACTTCTAAACAAAAATCTCCCTTGTGCTAAGTAGCACAAGCTATCTCAGTTGAACAGCTGAAGAGAGTTGCAAAATCGAATTCTCAAGCATAATGAACAATGGATCTCCTTCAAAATGAGTCCATGAACAATGGACCCCACTCACATTATGGTTTCTCTCATTTCAAATTTCCCTCCTTTCCAACTGCGCAGTCTTCATGAGCAAGCTTCTCCTCTAAACCACGTTGTTGACTTGGTCAACCATGGTCTAGTTAACTTGCTTTTGGCCCTTTTCACACTAGGGAATGCCAAATTTAGCCACTTAAGTGACTCTTTGCACCTTAGGAGAGTTTATTTTGCTGCTATATGGGCTCCCTTACCCATTTTATTCCCTTTTATTATCATGAAAGAAAAATTAATGTTCCAATTACCTTATTGCAAAATTTGGAACATTACAGTCCTCCCCTCCCAAAACTTGCTTGTCCTCAAGCAAGAGCAAGGATGAACTGAAAAGAAGGTACTCCACTCAAGGCATGGAGTTTGAAATGTCCTCATGTAGATCCTCCATCCCCAAGCAATCAACCAAGCAAAATGAGTCACCCTCCAACTAGGAAACTCCTCAAAATACTCCTCCACCTTGTGCTCAAGTAGAAAAGGTGAGCTGAAATTCTGATCCCGGTAGACAAAATAGCCTACCCCATGATTTCCTCTTCTCCACTTAAGATAAGTGAAGATTTTATGCTGATCCTGGGCCGAAAAATACTTGCCCTCAAGTGGCAAGATGAATACTAGATCTCCAAGGATCTCTCCTCCAACGCTGCAAATCAAGTTGGCCCAAATCATCTCATATGTGATGAGTTGGAAATCATCATCATATGGCATCCACACAATCATATGGTTCACCTCATGGGAAAATACATGGCTGAACATGGTTACCATATCATCTTCCATACTCCCCATGGAGCATGGGCTACAAAAACAATGGAGGTCCCTCCTCCCAAAGGGCACATCCACCCAATGAGTTCCTCCCTCCTTATGATGCATATGGGGCTGCTGCTGATATATGACTGAAATAAAATGGTCTTCAAGAGAGACCCAAGCCACTCCATCAAACATGTAAACCATGAAATTCCTCCTCCAAAAATTCAGACTCTCTAAATAGCTCCTCCCACATGAAGGAAAGAGGCGAAGCTTGGAAATCATGGGCTGCCCATTGTTCCCTGTGAAACATACACCATAAAAAGTGAGAAGAATCATACTTCCAATGGGCTTCTTCAACTCATGTCCCACTCTCCAAACAAATCTCCCCATGTACCAAGAAAAATCTACAATGCATGGAAGCAAAAACCAATAGAAGCAAGTTGTCACATGACAACCGGAAAGTGGATCATTGTCCCACCAATGGGACCTGTGCAGTGCACTCCTTGCCTGCATCAAAATAGAAATTAACAAGTTCTCTCCCAGAAACTTGTTAGCTTCCACAATCATCTCAAAAGATGTATGCATGAAAGTACAAAATGGTGTAATGGGTGTACACCGAAAATCATGTGGCTTTCCCCCACAATCCACTGCTAAAATAGCCATCATATTTTCTGCAATAGACCATGAGCATAACCAAACATAGTGTATAAGAAGGAAAGATCCTCCTTGATATAATATGTTGCTCATAAGAATAAGAGAGTGCCAAACATAAATCAAATGTTACCTCCCTCATCATGTACCTTGGTCTTTGAGCTGAAATGGCTCAAGTGAAAAGTCCCCTTTACTGCAACATAGTAGGGGAGTGGTTGTGCCAACCATCTTATCACCTATTGGGCTATGCATCTAGCCATATTCTGATATATATATCTATTAGGATGCCCTCCCAAGTGGACTCCTCCATCAGTAGATGGTGTGCATGAAAATGCCTGGAAGAAGAATTCAAAGTTGCTGCATGTAGGTGTCTCTTCTTGTGCTTTTGAGCCCAAGCCAAGATGATCAAAACATAGAAAGGGATGCTGCCATCCATTACTTCCTCATACTCCTCTCCTACATGCCTCAAAGACACATCACTTATGAAGTGGTTTTCAGAACACTTCAGCAAGTAATCCAAGCTCTCAAGTGACAGCGTTGCTAGCCTTTGGAGTAGGGCCACTATCATCTCAAAGCTCCCCTCTTTGACATGAATCTTTTCAAAGACTCCTCCCATCATGTTGCTGCAAATGTAGAGCCCCTCACATGAAGAAGGTGTTGCATGGGCATCTAATGTCAAAGAGAAATTCCCTTGCACTATGCTAGTGCCTCCTCTTGCTCCCACAACAACCAAACAAAATCTGAGCAACAAGGATGTTTGTTGCTCCTCCATACTTCCACCACACCCAATATGAAATGGGAACATGATGAATGGTAAAAATAATTCCATCCCATCATAATGCACCCATGGTGTAAGTATCATGTCATCTCCCCTTCCTCCTTAAATCCCATGAAAAGGAATAGGTCACATGTTGGCCAAACTCCCTCAAGAGAAACCAACGCAGCATGGCTTCTTGCTTCCCTGTATCATAGATCTACAAGAGGCTCACCATCCTCTTGCTTCCCATCCACATCCACTCAGATCCTAGTGGATGCTTCTCATCTTTATGCAACTTGGTACCTCTCCCACAAGAGCTACCATCATCCCAAAATAGATTATCACCTTTGCATTTCATGGGACATTGAAATGCAATCATCTCTATGGTCCATTTCTCAAACTCCAACCTCATGGGTGGTACATGACTCATCAAGGGTGAATGAGAATGGTGGCATAGTGCAGCAAGAGTCTCCTTCTCTAGACAATCAACTTGCCATGGTATGCAATCCCTCATGGCATGTATGGAATCAACAGGAAATTAAAACTCATGCATACCTTGGTAAAGTTTGGAAGAGTCTTGTGTGGCTGCAAGAGTCTCTTCCCCAAATGTGTTGGCTACCTCAACCGTTGGAGATGAAGGCTGCTCCTTCATGATAAAGATAACACTGGTATGTGCCTCTTCAATTGGTGGTGAGGGCTCCTCCCTCCTTTGGCCAAATCTTCTGATCAAGATCTGAGAAAAATCAGCAAGAGTAGAAACCCTTGCATGCCTCCCATGGCTGACCCACCAAGTCTTTGCTTCTCCCTCAAGATGCAGCGCTGCAATTTCTACAGTGTTTCTGTCTCTTGGAAGAATCTAGGGTTTTCTCTATATTCAACAAGATATTCACTTAGAATTTCAAATTCCAAGTGCTCTTCATGCTTCTGCTTTGCTTCTCTGTGAGAATAGGAAGTGCATGGTATTTCCTCTTCTCCCTTTTTTGTCTCCTCAATCTCCTTGGAGAGGTTTTTGATAGATCTGAAAATTGATGAGATTAATCCCATCCTTTGCATCATTCTAGCCTCTTCTTCTCTGAAATTTGAACTTCATAGGTTGAGCCAAGTTCGAAGCTCTGATACCACTGTAATATCCCAAAATGGAAATCAGCAGCTTTTACACCACTGAATCAATCCCTTTGTCGGAAATATCAACAAGGCTTTGTCAGAGATAGACTGAGAGGGATTTTACTAGTTATGTCACCTCTAAAGAGAGGATGAGAACTGGAGGCTTCTTGGCCCTTACTCAGACTCTGCCTATAGCTATGCAAATATTTTTTCCTCCAGGAAGATCTTGCTCAAAAGAGATGAGTTACAGCAACATCTAAAACTTCAATAATGAACAACAGTGAAATAATAAATCATATGATACAAGAAGAGTGCATAGCTGATTAATAAAGTGGATCAGTAAATATAGATACAAATCTTGAGGAAAAACCTCTCAAGATAGACTAGATCAGCCTCAATCAAGATTGTACATTGAAACTCAAGATTACACTGCTATAAAATAATGCCCTAGCTATGTCTGCGCAGTTATATGAGGAGACTCGAAGATGTAAAATGGAAATATAATGATATATCTATATCAGCTCAAGAAATGAGGGGGAGCAAGTGTTGAGCCTCAAAATTGTGCTTTCCTTCACCTCATTTTACCTCATTTTCCCTTGTCTATTTCTATCTTAGACCCAATTGATCAATGAATATAGTTAAAATTACTTCTAGAATGATTTACATGACTGACTTGTTAAATTTTGTGATTTTTGCCGTTGTAAAGCATGTTGACCAGAACTAGCTGCAGAATGCAGACATTCCGTAGCTAACCGGCGATTCTGCAGCTGCCTTCATGTTTGAGTATGTTCCAGGTGGCATCTTGAGAAAAACCGCATATGGGCATGATCCACATCATGTCTACATGGTTCGTTGCTCATCATGGAGGAAGAAACGAATTCTAGGTATGGTTTTGAACGTGGGGAACACATTTAGGAAGGAAGACTTCTATTAGGACTGTCTCAGTCCAGATGTCTTTTCTTCTTCACGCAGCCACTTCAAAGAGTCCTAACGTGATTCGGATAAGGAAAGACAGTGTTCTTGAATTGTTGTAATTATTGTTATGTGCATTTGCTTTATAAACTCTTGGGAGACCGAGAGCTAGGTTAGAGATTTTATGTTAGATTTGCTGCTAGATTTTATTTAAACTCTGTGTTACATTCCTGAAGACGCAGAGTGTTATGTTCAAACTATTTCATCTTTAATGGAGCAGACAAAGTTATTTTGAAGGCGTGATTTAATTTGGAGTTGAATGCCGTCAAGTGGTAGAGGGCCCCTGCCTCTTTCACGGATTTATTTTGCGTAAATTAGATAAGTTTCCTAGTTGCCTTTACGTTTTGCATTTAAATTTGTAGTTGTTTTAACTAGCTACTGTAGTCGTACTCATTCTAACTCTTCCACAAGAAGACACTCTTCCAACAGATTATAATGATGAATGATGAATAGCTATAGTACTGTAGGATTTAGTTGTAGTTTTTGCTATTCACTATCACAGTTACACTTGTTCTAATCACTCTTCCACAAGAAGAAACTCTTTCAAGAAATTCTTAAGAAGTTCAAGACATGACCGTGATAATGAATGATTTAGTTGTGTGTTTGTACTAAGTATCATCTCTGTTCTTGCTCTTAAACGCTTGCCCAAGACATCATAATGACGAGTAGGGTATGGATATGATAACTTAGTTTTTCATTTGCTTTCGGTCTATTTGCTTACAATTGCACTCAATTACACAGTTAGAATTGTTCTACCTCTTCCAAAAGAAGGAACTCTTCCAAAATATCACTAATGATGAACAAACAGATTGTGTAACTTCATAGAATAATGCATGTTAGCATAGTTAGAACGCTCCGGAGTTTCATTGCATTTAACTCATGTTCAGTTACTTTGTTTCAAGTTTGATGATGACTTATAGTTTAGCATTGTTCTAGATTAGTGGCATCTTAAGTTCATTCTTAGATTAACTCATTGCACTTGCACTTCATATTCAAATTGTTATCCATTGCACAATAGATTACTTCAGTTGTTAGGATTAACAAGACAGCCTTCATTATTCACAAACCTCTTCTTGTTCTAAAATCCCTAATTGATCTATAACCATATGAATAGAAGACAACATTATTCTAAGGCCTGAAGTACCTCTGCAATTTCCTCATCATTTCATAAACAGAGCTCTTCCTCAAAAGAACTACTTTGAAAAAGAAACCAATAACTCTTTGAGTAAAGGTTCTGTGACATTCAATTAAATTGCAGAATAGAACTAGAAATTAGTCATAGAATAGAAGAGCTTAGGACAAAATGTTGCATCATGGTAAGATTAGTGTTTAACTGTTTAGTTAGAAGATTTTCATATTTAGTGATCATTTCTCAAGTTTAGTTTGTGTTTTGAATCATTTGTCTGAAAGTCATTATCAAGCTTTGCTTTTATTTAGTCATAGTTTAGATTATGCTTCAGTGTTTCCAATTGCATTTGCCATTTGTCATTCCATACATTAGGCTTAACTCTGTTTTCTTTCCATTAGTTTTCTAGGCATTTTCATTGTGAACATAAAAATCACCAAAAGACCAAAAACATCATAAATCATCATAAAAGACCAAAAACATCACAAAACACTACACACAATGCATTAGGAAACAAGCACCTAGGTACATATGGTACACTTCACTTCAGCAGTTTACAAATCCTGGTTGACAATTAAATGAGCTCAGTTTAGGAGACTAGATTGAGACCAAACAGCAAGCTCTAAACCCTTGAAAATAACTAACTAACAATCCTTAGAAGGATTGGCTGCAATACATGTACAAAATTATAAAATACAAAAATTCCGGAGTAGCTGGGTAGCTACTGCAGCTCAATAATAATACATGAATGGAGAAGGGGAAAGATGCTGCAATCAATATAGCAACCTCCTCCAATGATCTTCTAGGTGAAAGGCTTCCCCTTCCACTGAATATTACACTCTCTGATTCCACCGGTGAATCCTCCTACAATTGCCCTCTGAAAATAACGTTGTAAGAGGGAGTGACTGCACTGGGGCTGAGATGAAACCTTTGGCCCTATGCCAAAATCTGGAATAAAGCTCCGGAAATTTCCTTTGCCAATTTCTTAGAGAAATAAGAACTCCTCCTCTTCAAAACTAGCTCAGGAAATGGTGGGATGATGATCCCTCACTGCTACCTCCAGCAACTCCAATGAATCTGCCCAACAGAAACACTATAGCTGAAAGATATGGATTTGGCCTCTAGCCTGGATGTGAGGAAGATGAAGAACAGCTCCTCCAAGGCTTCCCAATGAAGGAGAGAAGACTTCTAAACAAAAATCTCCCTTGTGCTAAGCAGCACAAGCTATTTCAGTTGAACAACTAAAGAGAGCTGCAAAATCGAATTCTCAAGCATAATGAACAATGGCTCTCCTTCACCTTTTTATGCAAGGAATGCTTCCTTTCCATGGACCCCACTCACATTAGGGTTTCTCTCATTTCAAATTTCCCTCCTTTCCAACTGCGCAGTCTTCATGAGCAAGCTTCTCCTCTAAGCCACGTTGTTGACTTGGTAAACCATGGTCTAGTTAACTTGCTTTTGGCCCTTTTCACAATAGGGAATGCCAAATTTAGCCACTTAAGTGACTGTTTGCACCTTAGGAGAGTTTATTTTGCTGCTACATGGTCTCCCTTACCCATTTTATTCCCTTTTATTATCATAAAATAAAAATTAATGTTCCAATTACCTTATTGCAAAATTTGGAACATTACACACCAGCGCAGTTGTACCAAGGATATCGAAGTTTTTCTATGGTCATTTTCCTAGAAAATTGATTCCCTAGGTGACCTAATGAGGCTAGACCTATGAAAAAATAGAAAAAAGTGAAAAATAGGGTTGAAATGATCACCCCTTGAGGGACCAGTGCCTGATTTCACTTGGGGATATGGATTCAAGGAGAATGATGAAGGCGAATTTTGTTTCTTACTCAAGGAGGCTCCAAAAGTCGACTTCATCCAATGTTAGAGGAAAGAGAAGAAAAGTGACTTTTAAGCATTTATACTTCATACAATTATCAAGATAACATGATATCTAGGACATTTCATTCATCCAACATGGCCCATACATAGAATAAGCTAAATAGACACATAATTCCACATTAAACACATGCAACAATTATCCCTAATTATAGAAAAGATCCAATGTATGCAGCAAAATGAAAAATAACTGTAAATTTTCACTAACAATGTTAGAGCTTATATCCAACCAGCATCACATTTGCAATATAAGAAGCTCCAAGATAAAAAGAACCCGATCCATACATCAAAATTCATCCATCATCCAAAAAATATCCTCTAAGGAAAAATGTGAAGTTATCTAATGAGAGAGAGATCCCAATCCAAGTGATGATACAAATGAATCCATCTAAATCCTATTTATACACCAATTAGGAGTTCGAATTAACTAATGGGCCTACATTAGCCCCTAAAAGTAAAATAATGTGCAAATTAACTAATTTTTGGTGACAAGCCCACCAAACTAGCTCACATATGAAATATTAAGCCTCTCAGGAGGTCAAATAATAATCTATGCATGTCGTAGGACCCTCCAAGAGGCCTGATGAGGTCCATAAGTGCCATAATGATGAATAAAATGCTCAAAAGTTACGGACAAGGGGGTGGACCCTTTTTCTCCAAACAATAAACCTGTGGTGCTCCTAGTGGATGTGGGGGCACACCAATGACCTCATGGGTCTACATATGAGTCAAATATACCTGTAAACCATCTGCAAGGGCTCAGATGATGGAATGAATGTTGACATGTCATCATACAAGTCCTATCACACCTGCAAAGTGTGTGGTGCACCTGTGGGGCCAGCTGGGCATAGTGTACCAAATGCATCTTCTTTGTCCAAGAGGTGAATCTCTAGCAATATCTGAACATCTCTAGGGATCCATGGAGTGTTTTCTACTATTGGAGTCTCATGGCTCTATGCACACATGCTATATGTGCCAATGTAGCCCTCTGGAGGGTTAGGACCCTGTATAGGGAGACCAAACCAAAATGGACGCCATATGCAATCTTGCATGAGATCCAATGTGTCCCCTAGCCTTCCAGTACAACAATTCATTAAATTAATTGGGTAAAATATTTTACAAACCATGGAAAACAAGTGGACACTTCATAATGGCATGCCATTCCATAGTGGGCTTTGGCATGTGCTAATGTTTCCAAGCTTCAAAGGGGGTTATCCAAGTACCTTATTAGGTGGTTTCTACCTTTAGAGGGGACATTATCTCCATGGTACATCCCTCAAACGGTGGTGGCATGTGATAAAGAGGTGAAATGGAATAGGGAATGAAGGGGAAAATCATGGGCCACATATCGGGGCACAACGGTAGCTAGAAAAAGGGAAGCCCACACCTCGGTATATAATGTGTAGGAGGGAGAAATAATCGTACATGAGGTGTTCTGGCCTTCATGTTTCCACCTTTATTTATATGTTTTTTTCCTCTTATCATTTTTATTTGATTAACCACTCAGGGCTCAAGGGCAAGAGCATGATGTGTAATATATAACAGTGACTGCCCCCTTTTTAGTAGGGTGGTTTATTCACCTCTAGGGGTTGGGACAATCATGGGTTCTTGAATGATAAAAGAAGCTCATCTAGGGCCTATGGAACTAGGGTGATGGCCATGGGTATGGGATAGAGCTCATGTATTGGATTTTTCCCATGTGCTAATTATGTTTGTCCCAACCATATGTTGCATTTTGTGGTACATTTTTCTATTGAATGTGTCCATTTATATTTCTTTTACTTTTCTTTTAGTTTCTTCAACCTTCTAGGCATTGTTCCAAACTTGACCTGAGGTGGGGGCAAGGGAATCAGGAGGCCAACCCTATGTGGACCCAGGTGGGATAAATGATGAATGGGGGTATAGTGAATGGAAGGGGAGTAGTATATGTGGATAAGGGAGCAGGACCACACAACTAAAGTCAGGGTTTTCCAAGTAGTACCACCCTAAAACCAAATGGTCAGTAAAGGAGATCCATGGGACTAAAATCCAAGGGTAACACCCCAAAAGAGGTCAAGGGGATAGATGCACAAACTAAGCCCACTCTTTCCGCCGAATCCCCCCATTAACCCATGGCCAAAAGTTTCCATGATAAGCAAACCCAATAATCAATTACCAAATGACAAGATATACCTTTAGGTTCCAGAGGCTCACCTTCAAACATATGATCAATATAGATGGGTGAGGGACCACATGGTTAGCTCAAGTGGCGGAGAAATGGCACAACAAGCTAGTTTAGGGCTGCAAGGGGCTACTGGCTGCCGGCTGAGGTGCATCATGGAGAAAACATTTCTCCTAGGGATATGACCCACAAAGTGGTGGGTAACAAACCCCATCCATCATATTTCTCACCTAGGTCCACATAGGGTTACCTTCCCCTTCCCCTTTCCTTAACGTTGGGTCAGGCTTGGAATGATGCCCTAGAGGTTGATGCAGCTGAAAAGAAAAATTAAAAGCCTAATTGGCCACATTCAATATAAATATGTACCACAAGATGCAAAAGAGGGTCGAGACTATTATTTTTTGTAGCATAGAATGTGTTCTAGCCTTGAAATTTTGTGGAGAGGCTAGAATACAGGAGATCTCCAAAACTGAGAAATCATGTTAGGAAATTCTGCTTAGAAGTGACCTAATTAGATTATTTTTTAGTTTTTAAATATTTCCTAAGTCTAAACTTAGGGAATATGACTAATTAATCAGAATTAATTCAGTCAAGGTGTGAATGTTCTAGAAACTCACACAGATTGACTTCAAGTTAATCCTAGCCATCGATTGAGATATAATGTTGGTTGTTGAAGTCTCAATAGAGGATTATAAGAAGTCGATGGGGCTTGGATAAATCATTTCATCAGTTCGATTTCATTGGAAAATCGATTTCCAAAGTAGCAGTTGTTAGTTGCTGGAGAGAGATTCAGTGAGTTCAAAGCAGTGAAGGAGGGGCAGGGACAGTGAAGCCATAGGAAGGATAGCAGTTCCGGTGAGTGCATTTGCAGAGAGGAAAAGGAGCTACAATGAGGCTGATGTAGAGCAACACAATAGCCTCTAGAAGCAATTTCAAATTTGTTGGGGAGAAGCAGAGTTTTAGTGCTAGAAGCTAGGTAAAGGTTCCAGAGGCTAGGAGAGACATTTTACCAGACAACAGTTGACTAGATGGCTTGATGATAAGTTGTTTTGAGCTCAATGCAGAAGTGCCTGCATAGAGCCAGTTTGGACAGCTCAATTTGAGCTGAGGTCAGAGCCCAGATTTGCCTCTGGAGTGAGGAAATTCCTCACTAGATTTTTCTTGCCAGTTTTTTCTCTATAGGATTTCCAGTTTCGGCATCCAAATGTACTCAGATTATTTCACTATTGCTTGATAATAAAACACTTCGCTGCTACACCGGTTTTCCCAAGTTGGGTTTTTACGGGGACATTGGTCTAAAAATAACTGTGTAAATTTTATGTGTGTGTGCTAGCATTTTTATTTCTTCTGCAGTTTATTTGTGTAGGTTGTAGTGTGATTGATTCCATATTTGTCATAGCGAATAGTAAGTAAATTGTTAAAAATTAATTTAACAATTAGGAGAATTATTTCCTGTTGTTGCAATAGGATTACAGTTTTCGAAATTTTCACAGGAACAGACATATTTAGCACGTGGGAAAAATCTAATGCATGAGCTCTAACCCATACCCATGGCCATCACCCTGGTTCCTATAGGTCCTAGATGAGCCTCCTTTATCATTTTGGAACCCATGATTGTCCCAACCCATGGTGGGCAATGAACCACCCTACCATAAATGGGGGTATCCATTGCTATACCTTACACATCATGCTCTTATCCTTGAGCCCCAAGCAGTTAATAAAAGAAGAATCATAAAAAGAAAATGCATATAAAGAAGGGTGGAAAATTCAAGGTCAGGGTATCTCATGCACCACGATTTCTCCCTCCTATATATTATATACCCAAGTGTGGGCTTCCCTTACTATCTACCCTTGTACCCCGACATGTGGCCTAGGATTACCCCTTTCATTCCCTACTCCATTCATATATTTATCACATACCACCACCATCTGAAGGATGTATCTTGGACATACTATCCCCTTTAAAGGTAGAAACCACTTAATAGGGTACTTGGTTAACTCTCTTTGGAGCTTGGAGACATTAGCGCATGCCAAAGCCCACTATGAAAGGGCATGCCATTACGAAGTGTCCACCTATTTTACATGGTTTTTAATATCTTTAACTCGATTTATTTAAATGATTTTTTGTACTAGAAGGTAAGGGGACGCATTGGATCTTATGCAAGATTGTATATGGTCTTCATTTTGGGTTTTGTCTCTGTATACGGGGCCCTAACCCTCTAGAGGGCTACATTGGCACATCTAGGGTGTGTGTAAAGAGCCATGGGCCTCCACAGCAGTAGACAACATTCTGTGGATCCCCAGATATGTTTAGAGATTGCTTGAGATTTACCTATTGGACAAGGAAGATGCACCTGGTTCACCATGCCCAGTCGTCCCACATTTGTACCATGCACTTGGAATATGATCTAGGACTTGTATGTTGATGTGGAATCACTTACACCATCATATGAGCCCTCAAATATGGTCTACAAGAATCTTTGACATACTTGGAGACCCATGAGGTTACTTGTGTGCCCTCACACCCATTGGGAGCACCACAGGTTTATTTTGTAGAACAAGGGATCAACCCCTTGTCCACTACTTTTGGGAATCCTATTCATCATTATGGCACTTATGGACTTCACTAGAATTCTTAGAAGGCCCAAAAATGTGTACTATTGATCATTCAACCTCTTAAGAGGCTTATTCTTTTTTTTTATGAGCTAGTTTGGTGGGCTTGTCATCAAAAGTTGGTTATTTTGCACATTATTTTATTCTAGGGGATGATGTAGGCCTAATTAGCTAAATTGAACTCATTATAAGTCTATAAATACAAGTGATTTGATTTCATTTTAGCATCATCACTTGGATTGGATAATTCTGTTTTGTGAGATTTTCGCTATCCTTCTTAGAGGACGAATTTTTGGAGCATGGAATGAATTTTGATATTTGGATCAATTTATTTTGTATTGGAGCTTCATGATTGAAAATTTTTTGATGGTTGGATATACTCTTAATACATTTAAGTGAAATTTAATGCTATTATTTCTTTCTATTTTTTCAAATACATTGTTGTTGGGATTTTGCTATACTAGGGCTAATTTACTGTATCCATTTGTGAGAAGTTGTGGAAATTTTGTTTCTATATAGTGATGCTTCATGTATGGGCCATGTATTATGAATGAATGTTCCTAGAGATGTTTCATCATTGAATTTCATCTTGATAAGCCATCTATTTTTCAAAATGAAGGACAAATCTCTTGAATTTTCTTTCGTTGCTGCCCAATGCTATGCGAAGTTTTCTTTGAGGCCTCCTTGACCTAGAAAAATGAAAATCCATAGTCATAATTCTAAATGACTCCAATCTACCCAAATTATTAGGAATTGGTCCTCCATAGGTGATCACCTCAAAGGTTATTTCCTTCACTTTCCCCTTTTTTCTAGGACTAGCCTACATAGGTCACCTAGGGCATCAGTTATCTCACAATCTAGACATCCAAATACTTTGATTTTTGGTCCACAAATGTGTTGGTATATCCTCAATAATCCCTTGAAATTTTATGATATGTTGACAGTGGGATCTTGAGATATCGCAAGCCCTATCTCGAAGACTGATTTTTGCCCTTGGTTTCCTTAGGCTAGAAACCTATAATATCCCAATTTGGAATTAATAGTAATAAAAGTGAAAATATAAATGTAACTACAACAAAATTGAAAACACCATTAAACACACAAAATGAAGCCAAATTCAGCACTAAGCCATTTTATTAAATTGCTGGAAAGAGTACAAATATGGTGCTTGGAAGGATAGCACCTAGGCCTGCTTATGGCAGGTTGAAGAATAACTCTAATCCTAGCAAATATTTTGCTGAAATATGCTATGCGTGGCTCACCCACTGCGATGCCCAGTCCAAGAAATTACTGTTGTTGCCTAACTTCGGACTGTTGGTTGGCCTTGCTCACATGCTCAGAAAATTCTGGGAATCGGTCACTGGACTCCTTTCACTAAACCCACAAAAAGCCGCAAAGGGTTTTTAGAAAGCTCGACCCCGGAAAATGGCCCCTTTAGGCTTGGCATGTTGCTCTGCTAGGTAATTCAACCTTCTAACTGAAACTGCTCGAAAATTCCTTTTAAACACTACCAAAATCCCTGGTAGGATGTGGCTAACCCCCCCTCCAAATCCTCTGGTTGTTCTCCTCTTAAACTCACTACTCCCGACGCTTCCCCTTGGCTGGACTGTGCTCACTACGTTGTCTTGACTGTCTTTGCGTTGTCTTGAAGGGATTGCATCCTCCTACTGGCGATGCTCTGAATCTCCCTCAAAAAATGGTGGAACTCCCTCTCCTGAGTGGGCAGTCAAATTCCCCTGAGGTAGAGGTTGATATCTCCGCTTGAAGATTTCGTGTGTTGAACAAAATTGCAAACTTGTCTCTCCAGATCAAGCATGCTCCGTCAAGAAGACAAAAAATTCTAATATAAATGAA
Organism: Pinus albicaulis; assembly: GCA_034641835.2. Taxonomy (NCBI): domain Eukaryota; kingdom Viridiplantae; phylum Streptophyta; class Pinopsida; order Pinales; family Pinaceae; genus Pinus; species Pinus albicaulis. Next base: position 309,459,194 of record CM076577.1, read on the forward strand.
TAATGAGGAATGAGATGCCCCCTTCCTTTTGTCTCCAACACCCCAACATTCCTCTTGGGCCCCACCTTGGACTGCACTTTCCCCTCACTGGCTACTCTTGTGTTGTCCCTCCTTGTCCACTCACAATGCTGCCACTCATCAATATGCAGAGCCTTTCATTGGCTCTTTCTACCCCCACCAAAGCTGCAATATTTTGCCTCCAACTATAGAAAAAATGCATCAGATCACTTTAAAATAATTTGTGGGTCCCGACACACATTATTTCTACCTAACTTTAGGAAAAGCCAAAATTAACAAAAAATTAACATTCCAATTAGCTGACTGCTAATTTGGAATATTACAGTCCTCCTCGCCAAGATGTTTCTTGTCCTCAAGCAACTGCAAAGATGGATGCTAAAGAATTTTCTCCTCCTCACAAGTGGCATCCTCATCCAGGAGGTTCCTCCATATGATCAAGATCTATTTCACCACCCTGCTCCTCAAGTGCCTCTCTCTCGTGTCCAATATAGCCTTTGGCTGAAGTACCAAGTGCCCCTCATCATCCATGGGAGGCAACTCAGCTGCTACTGTAACCTTCTGGCTCAGAGCCTTTTTTAGGCAAGAAGCATGGAATATGTTGTGCACCCAGCTCCTTGGGGGTAGCTCCAACTCATAAGCTACCTCCCACACTCTTCAAGTAACCCTAAAGGCCCATAGAACCACGGTTTTAGCTTCTTCACCCCTTTCTGCTTCACATGGATTTCTTGTATGGTTGGAGGTGAAGGTATACAAGGTCCCCAACCTCGAAGTGTCTCTCCATGCGACACCTGTTAGCGTAGATCTTCTACTAGTTTTGGGTTGCCCACACGTTTTCCTTGAGAGCCCTCAAGATGTCTTGGCTCTCCTAAATCCAATCCTTAGCCATGGGGGCCTTACTATCTCCAAACATGTAGTCAACAAATTTCATAGCATCATAACCATACAAGGCACAAAATGGAGACATACCTATATAGTATAGACATGTGGTAGGTGGTGTTGTAGAAATATTCCCCCATGTGCAGCCACCTCAACCATGCCTTTTGTTGCCCGGTGACGTATTTTCGCAAGTAGCCCTCTAGCCACTTGTTAACTATCTCTGTCTGGCCATCCTTTTAGGGATGGTAGCTCATACTAGGAGTGAGCTTTGTACCCACCAACCAGAATAGTTCCTGCCAAAATCCACCCATGAAACGGCTGTCTCGATAACTGGCAATGGTCTTGGGGAGACCATGCAACCGAAATATATCTCTAAAGAATAGCTCAGCCACCTGTGATGTCATGTACTTGGTCGAGATCGTGAAGAAGTGAGCATACTTGGTCAGGCGATCCACAACCACGTAAATGAAATATTTTCCCTGCACCGTGGGCAACCCAGTGATGAAACCCATCAAGATGATTTCTCATTTCCCTTTGAGGATGGGAAGTGGATGAAGAAAACCTGTTGGATGTGTCATCTCTCCCTTGTTCCGTTGGCACACCTCACACTACCTGATGTGCTGCAGAACATCATCCTTGAGGCCCTTCCATGAAAACCTCTTCCTAATGGCCCGGTAAGTTTTTGTGCAACCTTGGTGTCCAGCCAATGGTGAGTCATGGGTTACGTGTAAGATCTTGTCCCGTAGCTGGGAGCTAGACACCAAATAAATCCAGTCTCGGTAATATATCACTCCATCCATCACCCAGTAATGGCCATCTTCCACCTGCCCCTTCTAGACTTCACATGCAAAGAGGACCTTGGAGTACTCTACCAACAAATGAGCCTTCCAGTCCGACTCAATACTCATCAACAAGAGAGAGTCTGGCCTCTTGGAAAATACATAAACTACTATGTTGTGTTTCCCCTTGACATATTCAATGTCAAAAATCGTAGGCCTAGATCTTGCTCACCCACTTTTTTTGCCTCTCCTGCAATTGTTTGTGCTCTAGAAAAAACTTGAGGCTGTTGTGGTTCGTCCTCACCTGAAATCGGTTCCCCACTAGATATTTTCAGAACTTGTCTAGCACATATATTATGGCTAGCATCTCCTTCTCATATACAAGGTACAACCTCTCATGAGGTAGTAGCTTCTGACTCTCAAAAGATATGGGGTGTCCCCCTTGCATCAATACTGCACCTATCCCTTCCCCGGATGCATCACACTCAAAAATAAAGGGCTGCATGAAGTCAGGTAGAGTGAGTACTAGATAACTGCTCATCACCTGCTTGAGGCAATTAAAGGGCTCCTGTGCTGTCTCCGTCCAACTGAAAGGCCCCTTCTTGGTTAGATTTGTGAGGGGTGTTGCTAGCTGCGAGAAACCCTTTACGTAATTCCTGTAGTAGGTGCATATGCCTACAAATACCTGAAATTTTGTCACATTCTTGGGCTCTGGCCACTCTCGTATGGCCCTAATCTTCTCCTCATGGACCCACACTCCATCAACCCCAATGATATGCCCCAAATAGAGTATCCCTGTCAAACCAAACTCACACTTGGACAGTGGCATAGAACTAATGCTCCTCCAGGATACGCAATACTACCTCTATGTGTTGCAAGTGTTCCTCCCAGGTTCGGATGTATATCAAAATATCATCGAAAAACACCAGCTCAAACTTCCTTAGCTAGCCACGAAATATATGGTTCATGTAGGACTGGAATGTGGCTGGAGCATTGATCAGCTCAAAGGGCATCACCAAAAACTTAAAGTGTCTATAGTGACACTTGAATACAGTATTGGGGACATCCTTGTCCCTTACCCGGATTTGATGGTACCCAGACCTCAGATCGATCTTGGAGAAGAACTTAGCTCCCCTCAGTTCGTCCATCAACTCATCGATCCTAGGGATGGGGTAGCGGTTCTTCATGGTTTTCTTGTTTAGGGTCTTATAGTCAATGCACATCCTTAATGTCCCATCCTTCTTCTTCACCAAAACAACCAAAAAGTGAAAGGACTAGAGTTGGGCATGATGTGTCCCAATGCCAAGAGCTCATGAATAGCTCTCTTAATCTCATTTTTATTGTTAGGGTCCCGTGATTTGGAAGATTGGTAGACCAAATGACAGGATAACATGGAACTAATCTTTAGAGTCTGAGGACCTAGCCTTCCTGGACTCAGAGAGGGATCTCTCTATTGGGTGCAAAGGATGTGTTCTTTTTGCTCTAGGGTTTTGATTTTAGGCTAGTTGTTAAGTGTAGGGTTTGTTTATTATTTTGGTTGGGTAAGATGGTCAATTGGAATAGGTGGAGTGAGAGTCTGTCAAAGCCATTGGGCTATGGATTCAAATGAAGTCAAGAGTGTCTAAATGATGAAACATAGTGTGTTGCAGGGCCAATTTAACAAGGTTAATGGATCCTTAAGGTGATGTATGAGGTGTAGTGAACATTAAGTTTGGGAAAGACTAAGAGGTCTTAAACATATATAGTTTAAAAGTTAAAATTCATGAGGTAGGGAAAACCATTAAGCTCAATAAACAATACTCTAAACTAATAAACACCCAAGAGAAACATTCCAGTGAAACATAGAAAGCATAAGAGCTTCTAACTTTATAAATTCACCTTCAGATTTTGGGAAAACACATAAGACAATACAAATAACTCAATTTATGGAGAGGGAACTCCTAAACAGCATATATCAAGTTACTGGGAACTTAGAAACAAGTTTGTAAGCATGGACAAAGGGCAAGATTGAACGAGACCTCTTTGACTTAACCTAACAATCAATATTTCACAGAAAGGTTTCAAGATAGGGTTTTGAAATCTTCAAATAAGCAGGGCATACCATGAATCATACTTGTAAGCTGGAATACTAACCATACATGAAAAAAAAAATATATTGGTGGACCTAAGGAGCAATCAAGAATTCCTTAAGATGGCCAAAAGAGAAAACATCAAAGCTATAACAAACAAGAGGACTGAGGTGCCTCAAAGAACATGTCTCAACCTATACTTTTCTGTTTTATAGTAGCCAAGAAACATGAAACATAATGATAACAAAGGAAACAATAGACAAATTATGAAGACATCATTATTCACCAAGCTATGGAATCCTACAAACAAGCTTCTCCATCATCAAGCAAAACAAGCCATTCATCCACTTCACAAAACCAATTTCTTCTCCAAGCTCATGAAACCATGTATATTGCTCTTTAAGCTCATCAAATGCCCACAAAATACATAGGGGCCTCATTCTCTATTTATGGAGAAAATGAGGGTTAAAACCCTAAATGTGATAGGAAAATGTCAAATATAGTCATAAATGTCATTTATGGCCAAGAGACCATGAGGCCCAAGGCACATAATATCCTAAGAAATAAATGCCAAAATAAATATTTGCATCTAATTCTAGAGTAATTTGCCTCAAAAAACTCAAAAATATTCATTTGCAATAAATGAGTGTGTGTTGTTGACTTTTGGTTTGAAACACACTAGGTAGCCTCTGTGTAAGGGTCACTTGCAGCTGAGTTTTGGACATCTTCCCGACACTAGATTTGGCCTCGTGATGCTCCTTGGAAAGCCTGATGAGTCTACTTTCTAGAAATTCTTGATTTTTTCTGAGTGGATGCCAATTACACGTTCAAAAATCAATTTCCCCAACACTACTATGTGTGCAGCGCCCGGTTTGAAAATGAGGCAAAAAGGTCAAATTTTATTTTTTTTGACCTTTTGGGGGGTCAAAAATGCTCCAAATGATCTGAAAATTGGTGAGCAGATTGCTGGTGATGTTAGAAATCCAAAAATGTAAACTTTGAGAGCTGAGGATGCACCAATTTTGTGCGTAGCACCTAGGGTGTTGCGCATAGAGGGGTCAAAATTTCAAAAAAAACAAAATTTTGTTCAAATTGCCCCAAAATTTGTGGAGAGGTCCCTTAAGAGGTCTTGGACACCTGTTGAGAAGCCTTAGCCAAAACTCCAAGGCTATCATGCACTTTTTCCCTTTTTAGGTTTTCTAGCTCCATGAGGGCCTCCTTCAATTTGGCGCAAGCAAGCATGTTTTTCCTTGCATAATTCTTGGTCATTTTCTTTTGTAGAGCAAGGCCTCTTTTTACCTCAAAATGCTTATGCTCCTCTTTGTAATAGTGGATGACACGTTGTGCCATCTCAAACTCTCTTTCCCACTCCCTAAGTTGTGCATCTTTGTCCATGAGAAGCAATCTAGTGGTCATCTCCTTGCCCTCATTGTCACTGTCTAGATCAATGAATTGAAGCCCTTGAGAAGTCTTCTTGATCTTTTTGTTTCTCCTTACCATTACCTGTTGCTCACCTTTGTCCATCTTTTCCTTGCCTTTGTCTGTGTCCTTGATAGCTGGAGGAGAGATGGCCCTTTGCCTTTTTGAGGTAGCAAACACATCTCTTTTGCCTCTGTGGTAGGTGCATGTGAGAGGAGTGATGAGGGTGCCTTGATCTTTGGTGAAGTCACAAGCCTTTTCATCTTTGTCATGTCTTTCATGAGTCACTTCATGCTCCATTCGATCGCTAATTTATTGACCTTGAGCTTCATTATCATCTTCATTTTCCTCAATGTTTTCCATACTATCTTTTTGGCCTTCAAACTGATCACTACTCTCCTCACTTGCCTCATTTTGGCTTTGTCCTTCACTGAGGTCCTCTTCTCTATCACTTTCTGCACTTTCATATTGATTTTCTTGGTCATTTAGAGACTGATTTGTGTCATGACAGTATTGACATCTATCATGACTGTCATGACTATTTCCTTGCTCATCACTGAATGTCTCATTTGTGTCACTGCCTTGGTCACTATCTGCCCCTTCAAACTCTATCTCAATTTCATCATTTGTTTGTTCTTGGTCTTCAATTTCTTCATCCTCTCCCTATGTTTCTTCATTTTCATCGTCTTCATTCATTTCAACACTATTTCCACTATCAGTGTGCTCATTGTCATGATCAAACACATCTTCCTCTTGGCTGTCTTGTGCACTCTCTTGCTGACTATCACCTTCATTGTTTTCTTCATAATCCTCTTGGTCTTCATATTTTTCATCATCAACACTCTTTTCTGCACTTGAGATTGATTTAGTGATGTCATTATTATCACTATTTTGCTCCAATTTCTCACTGTCTTCCTCTTTTTTACTGCCATTTTCATCATTCTCCTCCATGTCATCATCATCTTTTTCTTCATTGCTGCTATCATCATCTTCCTGCTCATTAAGCTTTGTATTTACCTCACTATTTTCCTCATTTTCACTTCTATTTGTTTTTTCTTCATGGCTATTGCCATCATCTTTTTCCTTAGAACTGTTGTCCTCTTCTTTTTCTTCATCTAACTCTGTTTCTACCTCATTGTCCTTTTCCTCTCCATTGTCATATGTTTTCTCCTCATTAGAGCTACTGTCAGCTCCTTGTTCATCATTACCACTATTATTCTATTCGTTTGATGCATCAGGAGGAGATACAAGAGGTAAGTTTCCTTGTGGAGAAGGCATAAGTGGAGATTATGGAGGAGTGGAAGTAGGTGGGTGTGAAGTGGAAGGCAAATTTTTCTGAATGAAGGCTTGGGGATTTACAAATACATCATGTGAGATAAAAAATTCCCAAGGGATTCCTTGCTCCTCTAGCTGGTGTAAAACAATCATCTTAACCAAGGAGTGGTGAAAAAGGCTCTGCATTTGGTGGGCATAACTCCTCTTCTTGACCACTGAAGCCATTTTGCCAATGCTCCGGTAGAGATAGTATGGTAGGCTTACCAATTTAACCTTGGAAAAGTGCATTAGAAGCCTTATGTGATAAGAATAAACCCTGGAGTACCTCCCCTCATAGGTGAAGTACTTGATAATATGCCTCATCATTAGGGCATACCTCTCTAGCGGATGGGAGAAGGGGAAAACAAACTTGCAGCCTTGTTGACAGCTAGTTTTGAGGTAGGGCTCATAATAGCTCAAGTCCAATTTCTTCTGTTTAAACCATCTCTCACTAATATTTGGTATTCATGTGGCTTTAGCAATAGATTTAGATGAGAGTTCAAAATTCACTCCTGCTAGGTTGACTTGGTGGTTTTGTATGCTGAGAATGAACAACCTAGTCAAGTCTGAGTGGCTTTGGACTTGTTTAAACCTCTCACAAAACTGATAACATCCAACATCTTGAAAACATGCAAGGATAATGGGGGAAGATGTGACTTGAATGGTGTCTAAGGGCTCAAACCTATTAACCCTTCCTCCCTTGTGTTTTGGCTTGATAGGCCTTTGGCCTTCATCATTGCTTGTATTCATCTCTTCCTCAGACATGGTGGCTGACTATAACCTTGAATAAAGTGGTTTGTTGCTTGATGAGGGCTTTTAGGTGTAGGGAGGGCAAGTGAATGATAAGAGGGAAAATTTTGGCAAATGAAGGCAATATGAGGTAGGGCTAGGAAAAATTCAGAGTTTTAGGAGGAGGTTTGATTGCATTTGAGTGTCTTTAGGCTAATGCCAAATTTCCTAATGCAAATCCTACCCTAGAAGGTCAATAATTTGATTTTCGAGTAGATTAGGGTTTGGTCACATTAGGCTTTAAATTTCCTCCTTGTTTATGAAAAAGACTACTTGGAAGGTAAGGAAGAGAGCCACCAAACTTGCTTTGACTATTTTAGGAGATTTGGAGGCAAAAAACTTGAATTTTAGGCCCTTTTGAGCAATTTGGAACACAATTTGTCTGTGCGTAGTGCCGGGTCGAGTCGGGCTAGTAAATGGGCCAGTTGGGCCCATCGGAGCGCAGCACCAGCGTGAAAAGGTGGGTAGTCGGGCCGTTCTGGGCTTGTGTGTAGCTCCTGCACATGTGCGTAGCACCCACACAGGTGCGTAGCGCCACCCTCCCAATGTGCAGCGCAGTTTAAATTTACACTGCAACCACCTTGTCTATGCGCAGTGCCGATGGCCACGTTCATAGCGCCTCCGTCGGTGCGTAGCGCCTGAGTTTTTGATCCAACTTGCAGAAAAACCTTCAAAACTTGCTTACAATGGTTTTTTTCATTTTTGAAATGATGAATATGAAGTGGGGAAGAGTTCAAGGAGACCCATATAATCTTTTTGAAAAATGATTTCATGCCAAAGCCCCCTTTCCTAATGTTTATTTCCTTCTTACCTTTTTCACTGTGCCTTTTTCCTTTTTTGGTCTTGTAGGTGGCAGAGTCTCAGAAAAAGTGGGTTTTTGCCTTGCTGGTGCATTTTGATGTCTTCCTCTAAGAATGAAAAACTTCTTCAACCAGCTCAAACTGTACTCTTCACCCTCACTTGTAAATTTGAACCTTTTCATGATCTTTAACCCTGGTAAACAACATCCATGTGATTATTTGGACATGTTTTCTTTTGACTGATATCCTATCATGTCTTCTCTTTGAAACAATGAAAAACCTCTTAGATATGGAAACCTAAGTAGCAACCATTAGCAACCCCTTTTAGTCTTCATGTGTGCCATTATTGTGAGAAAGGTGAGGTTTCTTTGTCCTTACCAATTTTCCTGTAGGTAACCTTTTGCGACAGTCATGCAGGAGTGTCACTCAGGGTTAATCTATCTCTTACAGAATATGCTCTTGATAAAGATACCATTTTGGAGGCTTTACTGCTCTTAGACCAGCTACTTGTTTGTTCCTTTGATCAATTTGAAAATGATGTATGTCTAGTGAGGGGGGTGAGTTATTTAAACCATTTTTGTGTCTTTCTTGGCCACTTATGTTCTTGCACGTGCCTACACAACTTCTCTACCATTGATTACTGTCTTTTGGAGTTTTACACTTTTCCTCCTCAATAGTGAAAACCATGTTTATCATAATTAACTCTTTTTGGGAATTTTTACCTCATGCTTTCCTCCTTGGACCATTTGAAAATGCCTCTGACTGTTATTTTGAGAAGTGAAACCCTTGCACTGATATTTGTGGCCCTTTTTGTCCCTTTGGTGAAGTGGGGTATAGTGTTTCTTGTCTGCCCCCTTTGATCTTCTTGAAAACCTCTGATTTTACCTTTTGAAGAGGTGGAATTAGTACCTCTTTGCCAAACCCTAGAGGGCAGCTTGAAACCCTCTAAAACCCTCTCTTGTTATGAAAGAGGTTCTGTCATCACCTTTTGACCAGTTTGTTAACTTTCCCAAACTCCTATGTTTTAGGGTTTCTTAGACAAAAGTAACTAGTTTTGTCTTCTAATTTCTCAAAAACTTCTCAAAACTCATTAATCATGTCTAAAGACCTTCAATAGTGCACTGATGGAGCTTGAGGTGACCTTTTCTCTTGCAACCCTAGTGCTGATTTATTGCTTGGTCAAAACAGTCATAAACCCTGATTCTTTTCAAACATATGCTTGCTAATTTCTTCTTGCTGTGAATGGTCTTCTTATGATGATTTTCTCTTTTACCTTACCCATTGCTAGTCTGATGGCTACTTGATCCTGTTGCAGAAATGTGAGCAAAGGGTAGTTGTTCGCTTGCAAGATTTGCGCTTTAGGCCAAAATCCTTTTTGAGTGACCTCTTTTGATCAGTTTGGACAAGATCACTTGTCCTTTTCTTCTTTGAATGTAGTTTCTTCATGTAGAAAAAACATAGTTGTTAGGATACCAAATCCACCCTATGACTTTGTGAAACCCTAGGTGACCTAGTGGAGGCTTTCTTGGACTTGGCTTTTGGACTGAGACTTAGAATTTGGGATCATCAAGTGTAAGATAGATTTTATGATAAACTAATGTATTGAATATCCAAAATCCAATGAACTTGATTTATCTAAAGAGTCTACAGAGATTGTTTGAGACCATCAGTGTTTGGGAGTATTTTGGGATACAAAAAAAATTTGTTTGATTGGTGGGCTTAGGTAGCAATGGGGGGGGTTTCTAGGAAAAACAAACAAAGGATTTGGGTCAAAGATCACTGTATATAGACAAAATGAGTGACATAAGCCTCTAATGGGTTTTCTGGGACTGGTAAGCAGAGCTAGATATTATGGAAAGATGAAATAGTGAAAAATTATCTTTAAGGATGATGAAGGCAGTGAGATTTCTAGAGCTCACAATGTCTATAAACTTTGTTTCTAGAAATCTAGGGAAATCATTTAGTCATCTATGAAGGAAAAAATTACTGATGACTAACACCTGTAACCCTTGGGATGTGTATAGAGTGTTGTGATCACTACCTGCACGTCGTGCTCCAACTCAATAGTATGCTCAAACCCCTGGTCTGGTGGTTGGCCCGATGGTATGTCCTCGAAAACCATAGAGTGCAATGTTCCCAATTTTAGCCTCAAGCTAAAATGGAACATTATAGTGGCATATTTTTATTTTTGTTTAATAAAATGGGTAAGGAGACCCCTTAACCCCTTTTGATGGAAAATGACACTCCTTGTGTGAAAGGAGAAATAATAAAGCAGCTGAAATAAACACCCCATGGTGTGAACATGATGAGGATCACCTTGAGTTGGCCATTTTGACCAAGTCAACAGCGTCGCTTTAGAGGGTTAGCTTGCTTGAGAAGATAACACAAATTTTGGAGGGAAAGCATTCAAAAGTGAATGCAAACCCTAATTGTGGGGCCTATGGTGAAAGTGAGTTCATAAGAACGAAGGAGCAGCTCATTTGGATCATTCTTTGATTCAGATATTTCATGGTGAGGCCAAGGACTTGCATATCTATGCTGTTTAGCAGGATTGCAGTGCTCTTGAGCACTGGGGGTGTTCCTGATGGGGATACCCCACCTCTTCCTCATGGGAGGAGAGGATTTGAGCTGTATTTCCTCATTTTAGCATTTGGACAATCTTACTCCTTCAGTTGCAGCGTTTTCCTGTAGCAGGTTGATGTGTAGCTGGGGTAGCAGCAGTGGAACTCATAGAGTTCTTCCCTACTTGCATTTTCAGAGGAGGATGGATTTGTTCTTTGGAGGAGTTGTAGAGAGAGCTCTTGGAGCATATTTCAGATCTGTGGCATCAGGCCATTCATTCACCATCTCCCACTGTGCAGTCACTTGGAGAAACTACGTTATTCCATGAGGGCAGTGTTGAGGGAGGTTCTTGTACTCATAAGGAGGAGTGCTTTTGAGATTAAGGGGATCAGCCCCTTTTTCTTTGAGGGAATTATCAGAGGAGGGCATCAAAATTTCAGATCAGCCACAACCTCATATTCATTTGTTTTCAGTTGCAGTGACAACTAGTTTGTCACTTTTGTATTCTATCCGGCATTTCTAGCAATCTCCCTGAGATTGGCTAGAAATCATATATTCAGCCAATTTTCTCATGTTTGGGAATTTCTTTGTATTCCTTCAGCTATATCATCATTTTTTATGTATTCAACAACTACATCTCTCATAGATACTACACAGTTATGGTTTTTTGGCATTTCTGTATAGTTGCAGCTACTCCGACATTTCATTGTCTATTCATTAGAGATTGGTTCTAATGCTTGAGGGCTCTGTTCCTCATGATATTTCTATATTATATTGCTGATATAATAATAATATGATGGCTGTGATATTTACCCTCTTATGGTACATTCATATTTGCATAGTTCCAGACTTATGTTTTGCATATTGTTGTAAGCTCTTTCTTTGAGAATTGTATTAGAGATCTAGTTTGGGGAGGCCTGTATAACCCAACTAGAATCATTTATTTAAGCTCATTTTCTGCAAGGGAGTTATATTAGAAGTTTTATTTGGCATCCTAGTGTTGGATAGCCTTATTTATGCAGCAAATTCCTTATACAGCGTCCTCATGGGCAGCTATAGCAGAAATTTCCGAGGTGGAATGTTGCATATCCATAGGTAGAGTCTGTGAAGGGCCAGCTAGCCTCAAGATCTCTCCCTTCTTTGAAGGAGACATATCCTGTAAATGCCCCAAAAATTGATCTCTGAAATGGACTTTCAGTGTCTCACTGAAGAAGGAAAAATGGAACATATAATATGTTCTCGATGGAACAAAAATTTCCCCATTTGGGATATTACAGTGGTATCAGAGCATGATCTTGGCTCAGCCTGTGCCCAAGATCGATTGCCATCAGCAAGAGGAGATTCTCTCCAAGGAGAGGAGATTTTCAGAGGAAACAAGGAAGAGGAATGAAGGAAGAGGAAGTTTCCCTTCTTCTTTTCCAGACCATTGAGGAGATTATTGAAGATTCTGATGAAAGGGAAAATTTTGAAGAAATTTTCTGAGAAGGGTTTTTTGATGAGACAAATACTAGTTACTTTGTGAAGGGTGTGAGCATTCAGCCACACATTCAGATCCACAACGCAGTCCTTTGGTCACTTGCATTGCAAAGGAATGGAGGAAGAAATGAGGCCATTGGAGGAGCAGCACTGCAACTCAAGGTATGGAACATGATTTTTGGTTTGAGGGTTTCATTTTTCATTGAAATGCAAATGCAAGAACTTGTGATGCATTCACTAAGGGTTTGATGGAGAAAACTTGGTGAAACTCATTGTGTCATAAACACAAACACTTTTCATACATTGGAGAGAACCAACAGCGCTGTCACTTTCGGAGGAAGTCCATCACCACATAGAGGTGAAAGGGGAGCCAATGCTTCCACTAGACGAGCCCTTGTGTCTTTGCAAGGAGATTCCAAATATTTTTCATGTGGGTACCAAGACACAATTCCGGAGTCATATGTAGCACTTGCTGGGGATTGTGAGATGGAGCAAGAAGAAGAGGAGGATCAACATGAAGGGATGATGAGCATTCTCCCTTATCTATTTCAGAAGGTTTATGCACAAGAAAAGAGACTGCATTGCGCAGAGGAGGGAGGGACAAATCAGTCCACTCATACATGCAGTCTATTTTTAGATCTTGATGTCTCACTTTGGATGGCTTTCTATCTAGGAGGCCATATGATATAAAAATGATGAGAGGCATCATGCTACTTGGTTCACCACTCATTAGATTCTGGAGGGGTGGATACATTGGAGGAATCCAACACAGCGCAGAGGGTTTGGGATAAACTCAAGGAGGAGAGATACACTCTCTCATTTTTAGTATCACCCCTCTTCATCAGCTTTACTGCGCTGATAGAGTTTGTTGCATGGATGGAGGGTAGCATCTTCATGGCGCAGGATGAATACTCCATGGATTTGATGAGAGAGAGGTTAATTCCTTGGGGGAATACTCTTTCATGCTATGGAGTGGATGAAGGCCACTCAGGCTTACATTGCCCAGGATCAGGAGATTCTTGGGAGGTGAAAGTCTCTCATGGAGGCTAATTTTCAGAGGTCCTTATTTCTATTTGAGCATGAGCAGCTGCATGATGGTATGGAAACAACATTGGAGGATGAATTTGACATGAGGGGATGTCAAGGTAGCAGGCAGCAGCATGATGGAGTGTTGAGAATGCAACAAGATGACAGAGCTTAGTGGAAAGGAGTCGCCTTCACTAAGTGGGCCCACAGGGTATTTTTGGCGCAAAGTCTATTTTTAGACATGTGGATCATGATTCTATGAGTTGCAGGATGATATTTGTGGAGGGATGGTCAAGTTGGAAAAATAGATGGACTTCTATTTTTAGACATACTGGGCGGAATCTATTTTTAGATTGCCAGTCTAAAAATAGATATGTCGAATATTATTAGCTCTTAATAATATTTGGACTCTAAACATTATCTTATCCTCTTGGAGCACTTCAGTTTGATGCCTGGATGTGGCACATGCAGCTGACATAAGGAATTACGCTATTCCTGGGGTTTAGTGGAGCTATTTCATGGTGGACTTCATTTAGAGCTCATGTGACAGAGTTTGGTGGAGTTGAGGAGACAGTTAATGGAGTTGTGTTCAGTTTAACTTAGTTGAGCTATTTGTATCTAGTCTAACTGATTGATACAATTAGTGAGAGTGGTGTGAATTAATTATTAATTAATTCACTAATTATTAACTCATAAATCAACTAATGAACACATCAGTTAACTTCAGTGCATGGACAGTTTCAGTGGAGATCAGTGATGGAGGTAGGTGAAAGAGCAGGTTGACTATCAGTTGTGACTATACTGGTGCATGAGATTTGCACACACATTGATGGAGAAGCCAATGAGGATTTTGCAGTACAACTTGGTGGGATTTGAACCTTGATCTCAAAAAAATTATCCATATTGGATTGCGCAGTAGAGGCTGGCTAACAGGTGGAGGAGATTTGAGCATGTGACTTGCTTGGTCTGAGCTTGTGTAGTGTGTAGCATGTGAGATAGTGCTGAGAGCTTGTGAGGAGCCTTGTGCTATTATTGTTACATGTTCTCTATCATTATAATATACAGATAGTTGGGGGTTTTCAGCTTTAAGCTTTCCCATAAATACTGTGTTTATATGTGTGATTGTTTATGGTTTTAATGTGCGCATGCGATTGTTTTTAATTCCGAAAATTGATGATCAATAGTAGAAGAGGTTATGTATTATGCATGAAGCTCAAATAGTGTGTGATCAGGATAATATCGGTGAATAAGTGATCTATTATTCAAATTTCTACATGGTATCAAAGCAGTATTGATCATCAGAGAAATTTTAGAACATTGAAGTGGTTTAGTTTTGTGCTAGTGGAATTCGAATTTGCAGAAGTGTTTTCTTGGTGTCGAAGTTGAGATGTCTTTCAACGGATTGCAATTGGAGTATGCCCCTGAGGGTAGCTCGAATTATATTTCATGGAAGGACAGGATGGAGGCAGTGTTAGATGACAATGGGTTGAAGGAGTTCATAGATGTTGAAGTCCCAAAGCCTACTTCTAGCGATGTTGCCGTAATTGAGGCTTGGCAAAAGAGGATAGCAAAGTGTCGAAGGATTCTATTGGAGGGTGTGAAGGATCACATAGTATCCAACCTTCATGGTACGGCTTCTCCATTCTTGATGTGGAAAGCCTTGACAGATTTATTCCAAAGCAAGAGCGACCAGAGGAAGTTGGCGCTCAAGGATAAACTCAGAAACATAAAGATGGAGAAAGGCGACAGTATGCCCAAGTACCTCACGAAGTTCATCCAATGTAGGGATGAGCTGGGAAGTGTGGGGGTGACTGTTTATGATGAGGAATTGGTGAGCTTGGCTCTCCTTGGGCTTTTGAAGATTTGGCATTCCTATCAGGACTCTGTCAATGGTCGGGAGAAATTGCAAGGATGGGAGCGACTTTGGTCAGATCTTGTGCAAGAGGAGATAAGGCGGAGTACCAGGGAAAAATCTTCATCAAAGGCATCTGATGAAGAGAATTGCACTTTAGATGCCAAAGAAAAGAAGGGGAAGAGCAAGAAAGCTTCTCAGTCCAGTGAAAAAGGCAAGAAGTAGGAAATTTCCAAGGTGAAGTGCTTTCACTGTCACCAACACGGACATTACGCCACTAATTGTCCGCAGAAGAAGAAAAATAAGAAGGCTGCCGGATCTGCAGCTAGAGAGGCCTTAGCCTCGTATTTTGAGCTATATTTTTAGATGATCGCATGCTTGGTCTCAAGTGTGATGGGATCAGTGTGGTTTCTTGACAGTGGAGCGTCTTTTCACATGACAGGAGATCGAGATTTATTTACTGATCTGGATGAGAAAGATCTTGGAGTGCACATCGAGATGGGAGATGATGGTAGATACAGTGAGACCAGTATCGGTACCATTTCCTTTGAGAGGGAGTCTGGTAAACCCTTCGTATTGAAGGAAGTGATGCATGTTCCAGGATTGAAGAAGAATCTTATCTCTGTGGCGATGTTAGAAGACAAGGGATATGATGTTGTCTTTAGCGAGGGAAAGGCTTTCCTACGCAGTAAGGCAACTGGTGAGACCCAGAGGATAGGGGTTTGAGTTAAGAACATTTATCAATTGCAGGTAGATGGCTGCGTAGCAATGGCAGGCAAGGCAGAAGGAGTGGTGAGCCGGGATGATGGCGAGTTGTGGCACCGGAGATTGGGCCACCTTCACCATGGAGCTTTGAAGATACTGCGTGATTTCTCTTTGGGCTTCTAAAGGCATCTTAAAGTGATCAGTGGTGCAAGGGGTGTACCTTGGGAAAATTTGTGAAAGCCACCTTTCACGGGAAGGAAGGATGGTTGCGCCACGACGATCCTTGAGAGAATTCACACAGATGTGTGTGGACCTTTCTCAGTAGCTTCGACAGCAAAGCACGGGTACTATGTGATATTTGTTGATGATTTTTCTCGTAAGTGTTGGATCTTCTTCATGCAGAAGAAAAGCGAGACATACTCAAAGTTCTGTGAGTTCAAGGCACTGGTTGAGAAAGAATCGGGGAAACAGGTGAAGGCTCTTAGGAGCGACAATGGTGGTGAATTCATCTCTAGCGAATTCAAGGACTTTTTCAGCGCAGAAGGAATTCGAAGAGAGCTCATAGCACCTCATAACCCACAGCAGAACGGGGTTGCTGAGCGGAAGAACAGAACGATCATGGGTGCTGCATGGGCGATGTTCATGATCGGAGCCTACCCATTCACTTGTGGGCGGAGAGCATGAAATACTGCGATATATGTGTAGAACATCCTCATCCGATACTTAGCATGAGTACACACGAGGAGCGTTTCACGGTAGAGACTGATATTTCTCACTTGAGGATTTTTGGCTCACCTGTCTACATGCATGTGACGAAGGACGCCAGAAAGAAGCTGGATCCGACCGCAGAGGTTGGAATATTTGTGGGGTACATTGATACGCCCCACAACTATCGTGTGTATTTTCCAGACAGTCGCAAGACTGTTGTGCGATGGGATATCAAATTTCAGGAGGAGAAAGCCATGAAGTGTTCGCTTGAGAGGGAGCCACACTTGCATGCAGATGAGGAGCTATTAGTTCCTAAGGATGAGTCTCAGGATGTGGATCAGCCACAATATTAGGTTCATGGAGTGGAAGAGACCACTCAGGCAGCGCCAACCATCAGAGGGCGGAAGCGCACTACAGAAGCTGAGCAACTGGCTCAAGATGCAGAGAAGGTTGTAGGAGCACCTACATCACGAAGTGAGAACCGAGAACCGATCCACCGACCGATTATCTGCGGATACATGGCTCTGATGAGCAAGTGTATCGTGACAGAACCATCCTCTTTCGAGGAAGCTGTGGAGGATCCCGCATGGGTAGATGCCATGGTGGAAAAGTATGATTCGATTGTCAGAAACAGTGCATGGGAGATTGTCCCAAGGCCGGAAGGGAAATCAGTGGTGGGTTCGAGATGGATCTACAAAGTGAAGCAGGCAGCTGACAGGAGTGTGGAGAATTACAAGGCAAGATTTGTTGCCCGAGGCTTCTCACAGATTGAGGGGATCGATTATGAGGAAACCTTTGCACTTGTTGCAAGGTATTCTTCCATACGAACGATTCTTCCTCTCTCAGCGCAGATGGGGTGGCACATTCATCGGATGGATGTGAAGCTGCATTCCTCAACGGAGTCATTGAGGAGGAGGTGTACATAGAGCAGCCCGAAGGTTTCGAGATCTTCAACAGTGAGTCGCATGTGTGCAAGCTCAAGAGAGCATTGTATGGGTTGAAACAAGCACCTCGTGCTTGGTACACATGGATAGACATTTATTTCACCGAACTTGGATTCTCCAAGAGTGAGGCGGATCTGAACCTATACTAGATTGTGGTGGAGGGTAAGTTGCTGATCATTGTACTTTATGTAGATGATTTGATTTTGACAGGTGATGAGCTGTTGATACTCTCATGCAAGGATGATCTTGCAAAAGAGTTTGAGATGAAGGACTTGGGCTTCCTTCATTATTTTCTGGGATTGGAAATTTGGTAGCGCAGTGATGGAATGTTTGTTTCTTAGGGAAAGTATGCCCGGGAGATACTGGAGAAGTTCAACATGCATGGCTGCAAGCCTGTTGATACTCCTCTTCTTGGAGGTTGGAGGAAGGAGGATGCTACTTCGACGGAGGTAGTGGATGCCACTTTTTATCGACAGTTGGTGGGGTCTCTTATGTATTTGGTCAATACACGACCCGATATATGCTATGCAGTTAACCAGCTTTCACAAGCTATGGTTAAGCATACCAAGCTCTTTTGGAAGGCAGGCAAGCATGTATTGTGTTATCTCAGAGGCACATTGGGATATGGATTGTGGTACAGACAGGAGGATGAGGTGAGGCTATGTGGCTTCACGGATGCAGATTGGGCAGGGAGCCCAACAGACAGAAAGAGCACATCTGGAGGGATTTTTAGTATCGGTTCAACAGTATTTTCTTGGTACAGCAGGAAGCAGAGATCCGTGGCACTCAGTTCAGTAGAGACCGAGTATATGGCAGTGAGTTTGGCTGCATGCGAGGCTATATGGATGAGGAAGATCCTGGTCGGGTTGTTCGGTTCACACTTGGAGCCTATTGTGATTTATTGTGATAACTAGAGTTGCATCAAACTCTCAGCTAATCTAGTATTTCATGATAGATCCAAACACATTGACATCTGGTATCATCATATCAGAGATTGTGTGCAGTGGAGGATCATGTTACTTTCATACATTCCTACGGAGGATCAGGATGCTGATATCTTGACGAAGGCGCTCACCAGGAGCAAATTCGAATACCACAGGGGTGGGATAGGGGTTGCAGATAATCCATATCTTGTTGAGAGGGAGTGTTGAGAATGCAACAAGATGACAGAGCTTAGTGGAAAGGAGTCGCCTTCACTAAGTGGGCTCGCAGGGTATTTTTGGCGCAAAGTCTATTTTTAGACTATGTCTATTTTTAGACATGTGGATCATGATTCTATGAGTTGCAGGATGCTATTTGTGGAGGGATGGTCAAGTTGGAAAAATATATGGACTTCTATTTTTAGACATACTGGGCGGAATCTATTTTTAGATTGCCAGTCTAAAAATAGATATGTCGAATATTATTAGCTCTTAATAATATTTGGACTCTAAACATTATCTTATCCTCTTGGAGCACTTCAGTTTGATGCCTAGATGTGGCACATGTAGCTGACAGAAGGAATTACACTATTCCTAGGGTATAAGTGGAGCTATTGCATGATGACTTCAGTTAGAACTCATGTAAGTGAGTTTGGTGGAGTTGATTGAGGAGTTGATGGAGTTGTGTTCAGTTTAACTCAGTTAAACATAGTTGAGCTAGTTGTATCTAGTCTAACTGATTGATACACTAGTGGAAGTGGTGTGAATTAATTAATAATTAATTCACTAATTAATCAAATAATGAACACATCAGTTAACTTCAGTGCATGGACAGTTTCAGTGGAGATCAGTGATGGAGGTAGGTGAAAGAGCAGGTTGACTATCAGTTGTGACTATACTGGTGCATGAGATTTGCACACACATTGATGGAGATTCCAATGAGGATTGCGCAATAAATACTGGAGGGATTTGAACCTTGATCTCAAAATAATCCATATTGGATTGCGCAGTAGAGGCTGGATAACAGGTGGAGGAGATTTGAGCATGTGACTTGCTTGGTCTGAGCTTGTGTAGTGTGTATCATGTGAGATAGTGCTGAGAGCTTGTGAGGAGCTTTGTGCTATTATTGTTACATGTTCTCTATCATTATAATATACAGATAGTTGGGGGTTTTCAGCTTTAAGCTTTCCCATAAATACTGTGTTTATATGTGTGATTGTTTATGGTTTTAATGTGCGCATGCGATTGTTTTTAATTCCGCAAATTGATGATCAATAGTAGAAGAGGTTATGTATTATGCATGAAGCTCAAATAGTGTGTGATCAGGATAATCTCGGTGAATAAGTGATCTATTATTCAAATTTCTACATGGAGCACCCTATTGCAAAATACCAGCACTGTCTATATGGAGGATTGATCCATGTTGGAGGACTCAACTTTGGTTGAGAGGTCCCAGGATCTTGGTGCAGGCATGATTCTAGGATGGCCTTGATAGAGATGGAAAAAATTCAGTGGATGACATGATCAGATATCATCATGGCAGACTCTTCTTGGCTATATTTTCTAGTCTCAAGGAGAAATTATTTGCATGCAGCACATAAGGGCTTCCTAGCTATGCACTTGGATGCATACTTTGATTGGCTAGAGGAGTTCACTTGGAGGGCATTCATCATGGCACCTATCATTATTGGGAGATGCATGTCCCACTATATTATGGTGGAGAGAACCTCACAGCCACTTCCCTACTCATTGAGGGTAGAGGGAAATTTTCAGTTGGCCATTTCAAGCTCAAGAGTTCAAGTACAAATTGGAGAAGGTATAATTTCACATCTTGTATTGAACTTTCCTTCCTTGTTGAGCAGCATAATGAGTCAAGAAGAGTTTGGTTCTTCTTGCATGATGTACAAGGATGTATTTGTAAACTTTTGTAGCAGAAGGATGGGCCATTCATATGGTGGGTTGCGGAGGGAACCACATGCTTATTGGTGTGCACCATTGGCACCAATTTATATTTTCATGCTCATATCTTTTGAGATGTGTGTGGTAGAAAACAAGTGGCTGGGAGAGGCACTTGTTATATCCTTGATGAAGGAAAGAGGCTCACTGCGTAAGTCCCATGAAAGGAGTAGTGGCCCACTCTCTTGTTGCCTTATGGCACCTTGTTTCATTGTATTATGCTACCTTGTATTGCTGATGCTTATTTTTCACAAGGAGCACTATGTGGAGAGTGATTTATATGATTGGGATAGCCCATTGGGAGCACTATTCTCCCCATTACACATGTTCTATCTTGCAGGAGATACCATGGGCAAAACATGATTTCCACATTTCTACTTGTCTCTTCTTGTGGGAGAAACCACTTGGAGGATTTGAGGAGGCATTTCATGGATTATTTTCTTGATGGGGTAGATTGGGCCATTCTTGGAGGCCATAATTTTCCAGCCCAAAGACAAAGGCAGCCCCATATGAGAAGCATATGGAGAGAGGGCCATCATGATAAGCACAAGCAGCGAAACTCTCCGTTCAACCCCATTACATGGCACAGATCCGGGGGCAAGTTTTTCATATGGATGATAGCATAGTTGAGGAGATCATTAGTGGGATTATATTTTCCATGCTTGTCATCACTCCTACCTTTAGGAGGCCATAGTTCAGCAGGGGGATTTCCACCTACATCTTCCATCTTTCTGGGTGTACACCATTTCGGTTGCATACTTGGGAGAAGACATCGGAGGACAGTTTTATTGCAGCATATCTTGAGCAGTGGTGGAGATTGATGATGAGGAGGCCATAAGAGAAAAAAGGGGAGAAATTTTGTTCTCTCTATGCAGTTTCTTGGGGACAAGCAACATGTGGGAGGGGAGGATTGTAATGTTCCCAATTTTAGCCTCAAGCTAAAATGGAACATTATAGTGGCATAATTTTATTTTTGTTTAATAAAATGGGTAAGGAGATCCCTTAACCCCTTTTGATGGAAAATAACACTCCTTGTGTGAAAGGATAAATAATAAAGTAGTTGAAATAAACACCCCATGGTGTGAAAATGATGAGGATCACCTTGAGTTGGCCATTTTGACCAAGTCAACAACGTTTCTTTAGAGGGTTATCTTGCTTGAGAAGATAATGCAAATTTTGGAGGGAAAGCATTCAAAAGTGAATGAAAACCCTAATTTTGGGGCCTATGGTGAAAATGAGTTCATAAGAACGAAGGAGCATCTCATTTGGATCATTCTTTGATTCAGATATTTCATGGTGAGGCCAAGGACTTGCATATCCAGGCTGTTTAGTAGGATTGCAGTGCTCTTGAGCATTGGGGGTGTTCCTGGTGGGGATCCCCCACCTCTTCCTCATGGGAGGAGAGGATTTGAGTTGCATTTCCTAATTCCAACATTTTTCCAAGCTTACTCCTTCAGTTGCAGTGTTTTCCTGTAGCAGGTTGATGTGTAGCTGGGGTAGCAGCAGAGGAACTCATAGAGTTCTTCTCTACTTGCATTTTCAGAGGAGGATGTATTTCTTCTTTGGAGGAGCTGTAGAGAGAGATCTTGGAGCATATTTCAGATCTGTGGCATCAGGCCACTCATTCACCATCTCCCACTACGCAGTCACTTGGAGAAACTGCGTTATTCCATGAGGGCAGTCTTGAGGGAGGTTCTTGTACACATCAAGAGGAGTGCTTTTGAGATTAAGGGGATCAGCCCCTTTTTCCTTGAGGGCATTATCAGAGGAGGGAATCATCATTTTATATCAGCCACAGCTTCATATTCATTTGGTTTCAATTGCAGTGACAACTAGTTTGTCACTTTTGTATTCTATCCAGCATTTCTAGCAATGTCCCCGAGATTGGCTAGAAATCCTATATTCAGCCCATTTTCTCATGTTTGGGAATTTATTTGTATTCCTTCAGCTCTATCATAATTTTTTATGTATTCAGCAGCTGCATCTCTCATAGAGACTATACAGTTATGGTTTTCCGGCATTTTTGTATAGCTGCAACTACTCTGGCATTTCATTATCTATTCATTGGAGATTGGTTCTAATGCTTGAGGGCTCTGTTCCTCATGATATTTTTGTATTATATTGCTGATATAATAATAAGATGATGGCTGTGATATTTACCCTCTTATGGTACATTCATATTTTTCAGATTTCCAGACTTATATTTTTCATATTGTTGTAAGCTCTTTCTTTGAGCATTGTATTAGAGATCTAGTTTTGGGAGGTCTGTATAACCCAACTAGAATAATTTATTTAAGCTCATTTTCTGCAGGGGAGTTATATTAGAAGTGTTCTAGGGCATCTCAGTGTTGGATAGCCTTATTTATGTAGCATCTTCCTTATACAGCGTCCTCATGGGTAGTTGTAGCAGAAATTCTTGAGGTGGAATGTTGCATATCCATAGGCAGAGTCTGTGAAGGGCCAGCTAGCCTCAGGATATCTCCCTTCTTTGAAGGAGACATATCCTGTAAATGCCCCAACAATCGATCTCTGAAATGGACTTGCAGTGTCTCACTGAAGAAGGAAAAATGGAACATTTAAGATGTTCCCGATGGAACAAAAATTTCCCCATTTGGGATATTACATAGAGTAACGATCGAGGATGGCCTGCACGTCTAGATGTGTGGGTTGAGCTGCACCACTTGCCTTCGAAACTCTCATCTCAACAGCCCACTCTGTCTCCCTGTCTGAAGTCTTCCTCCATCCTATGCACAAAAACTGTCTGAGGGGGGGTATGGATGCATGCCCTTGAGCATCACAGGTTTCTCGCTTTTGTCCATGAATTCCATCTCCAACTTCTGCCAATCTGTAGTGACTCTACCAAGGGTGATAAGCCACTAGACTCCTAATTCCATGTTGGTGTCTGGAATGTCGACCACAAAGAAATCCTCTGTCATCAAGTATGTCCCCATGGTCACCGTCAAATCTAGAACATACCACATGCACTGCATGGTTCTAGCTCCCGGAACTAGTATAGAGAATCCATCAAAATCCTCTGTCTAGATACCCTGTGTCTGTACCATCTGGGAATCTATGAAGTTGTGCATGGATCCATTGTCCACTAGCACTGATACACGTTGTCCCTGTACTATCCCCCGGTCCCTCAGCATTAAGAACTTGGGTATCCCCCGTAAAGATGCAAGGACCCCTCTGGTTGGTGCAAACGTTGACCCTCCTGTTGCTGGAGGAGGTGGTGGTGGAGGACCTTCCCCTGGCTCTCCTACGTTGTCATCTCCTCCCATATCGAAGAGTGTCTCCTCTTCTCCCTCACTATATGAGTAAACCTCAATTTAGTGTGTCTTCTCTTCGACACGCCTGTGACCCGGTACTCATGGCGCCTGCTATGTGAAGAAAAGCTTCTTACTCCTAAAATATTTGGGTATCATCATCTAATGGCCCCCGGCCTTAGTTACCTCTCGGGGGTGGATCTCTTGTGTCCCTTCCTCTCTGTTGGAAGTCTGGTCTGTTGGGTATGGGATCCCTAGTCCTCGGTAATGGATCCTGCAAATCTCGGGTCCTCCCAATTGTGTCCTGCAGCATAGTGGTTTGAGTTGACCTCACTAGCCCACACAATGGCTCTGCCAACCCATATATAAACATAAAAATCCTCTTGGGTTCTGAAAGATCCGGAACCATCACTGATAACCTCAAGAACTCTGAGATGTAGGTCTCAGGATGTCCCGTCTACTTCAACTTGGTTAGCTCACCAAAGTGCTTCTTAGGATCTCTCCGATCAAATATCTCCATCACTCTCCTGGTAAAGTCATCATACATTGTCACTCTTGAGTGACCCAGCGTAGTCAACCCATGAAACCACCAGTCATGGGCTTCTCCCTCCAAGTGTAGTGCAACCACCTTGATGGCCTCCAACTCTATCATCTGGTTAATCTGGAAATAGATGTCTAGCTTCTCCACCCATGATTTAGATGAAATTTTTGATGACCGATCAAAAGTTGGCAGAAAAATCCTTCCCACGGTATGCTTCAAGTCACTCCCTTGCGTGTATCCTCCTCCTCTAGCTTGGCCCTTGGGTCTGTTGTTGTTCTTCAGCTGGAAAAAATCGTTGAAGGTGATAGCTCCTCCAAACTCTGGTCTGTAGGACTGATACTCTGCTAAATAATTTCCATAGCAAGCCACCTACAGCTCCTTTTGTCCTCCTACTACTAAGGGTATAAATGTGGGGATAGTAGAGCATGCTAGAGTGTGTGGTACAACCTGGTGTGTAGTGTGAGGACCGGTCTAGTGGTGTGAAGTACCAGATCCTGCCCCAATCTGGAATTCCCCTTGAATTCCCTCCTACTTACTGTCTCCGCTAAGCTTCTGACCCATCTCCTCAATCCTCTTAAAGAGGTCTTGCACCGATTTAAGAAGAAGGTGGGAAAAATCCTTCTCCCAATCTCTTTCGTCATCCCTGTGTGCCATCTCTCTCTCTCTTCAACCTCCGGAACACTGTCAACCTGGTCAGGGGTAATTTCGAGCCTCCTTTCCTTGCTCCTATACCTTTTTCTCTGGTAGATGTTCTACCTATCTTCTAGTGTCATAGACTGCGTACTCCACAGGATAAGCCAAGTCTATGATATCTGATACCACTGTAATATCCCAAATTGGGATTAACAGTAATAAAAGTGAAAATATAAAACTAACTACAAAAAAATTGAAAACACCATTAAACACACATAAAATGAAGCCAAATTCAGCGTTGAGCCATTTTATTAAATTTCCTGAAAGAGTACAAATATGGTGCTTCAAAAGATAGCACCTGGGCCTGCTTAAGGCATGTTGAAGAACAACTCTAATCCTAGCAAATTCTCCACTGAAATATGCTCTGCGTGGCTCACCCACTGCACTGCCTAGTCCCCGAAATTACTATTGTTGCTTGAATTCGGACTATTGGTTGGCCTTGCTCCCCTGCTCAAAAAATTTCAGGAATTGGTCACCGGACACCTCTAACTAAACCCACAAAACCCACGAAGGGTTTGTAGAAATATCGACCCCAGAAAATGGACCCTTTAGGCTTGGCACGCTGCTCTGTTGAGTAATTCGACCTTCTGACTAAAACTACTGGAAAATGCCTTTGAAACATTACCAAAATCCCTGGTAGGTGTTACACTAAAAATTGTCACCTTGACATTCTGCTGACTGTATGAGCTCATTAAACACTCATACATGCCTCCTTTGCAAGTCTTACAACCTTTGTTCCTCATTCCAAGCCTCAGAACTGGAAGAAAAACCCAAAAAATCTCTGAAACTCAGGGTACGCAGGTAACATGAGACCTTCTTGCGTTTTTAGCTAGGGTACGCAGGTAATGTGAAGAGAAACTGCGTTCTAGAACGCACTTTTCCAGTGTAATGCCTGCGGTACCCCTGTAAAGTCAAAAAAGCGCGAAATTAAACCAAAAAAGTTGAATTTTGGTCAATTCTAGAAGGTTCTGGATGAGATTTTTTGGGGATGAGTACGCTTTAGTAAGGTGCATGTATCCCACACCTTAAGGAACTAATCCCTTGATGTGAGGAGCCTATCCCTTTGAAGGAGGATTCTATCCTTTAAAGGTGGAATCCTAACCTCCTCATCTGCTCTATAAACTATTGGAGATTGAGATTTTGGAGATTGAGAATTGGAGTTGAAGCTTTATGTTTGATTGAGCTGAAGTGTTGTTGGGATTTAGACTTCTTTCTGCTGAGCTTTTGAGAGAAAATATCACATACCTCTATGTGCTCCTGAAGGAAGAGTGCAAGACTTATCAAAGTAGAGGAGATTCCTGCTTCGGACCCCGGGAAGGCCTTTCGAACATCAAGGCTAAGGTTGTAAGGTTCTTCTGTATATTTTTAAGATTAATACAATCAAGTTCTGTTTTTCTCAATAAATTGTCGTTCGATTGTTTATTTCAATAAGCTATCGTTTGATCGTTTATTTCATAGATTCCTTGATCACTATGATAGGTATGTTTTATAATTATTTGTTATACAGGTGCTATTGATATTTTCTTGTTTGTGATTGTAGATCAAGGAAAGATGATACTTTCTTGCGACAAAAGAGCTCTTGTTGCGATGAAGGATTATTGATGCGATGGAAGCAATACGACCACAAATAAGCATTTGGATCTAAGGTAGGATCAACACCTTCATAGCATTTATTTGTAAAACAAATATATCTAGAGAAAGACAAACTTAGTTGTTCGTTTGTTGCTAGATTGTTTTCTGACACTAGGGAGATCAGTCTTGTCCACAAGAACGATTTATCCAGCCAACAAATTGGCGACTCCGCTGGGGAAAGAATTTTTTTTTTGGTTCTCTTTTATTTTGATTTGAGGAAAAGTTTTTCCTGGTTTTTGATTCATTGATATCTACCTGGGTAGCTTAGGTTTTCTCTGTTTTGAAATTTTTGAAATCTTTTATGTTTTTCTTGAAGTTTTCAGGGGACCGCACTTTGTCTTCACACACAGTGCGGGCATCTCCGCACTTTCCTTAAGTAAACAGTGCGGGACCGCACCTGTTACTTCTGGGACCTGCGGACCTTGTTAAAAGTCTTGAAAAACTTAGATTTCTTTTTTCCAGTTTAGTTTAGACTTAATTTAGGATTCTTTGCATCTACCCAGATTTGTATTTCTCTATCAAAAATCTCTTGTTTTTGAATTTCTTTCAGCAATTATTCATCTCATCAATCTCCATTAAGTTAATTGGGTGTTTTGAGTCTCTTTTTTGAGAAATTCTTAATTTGATTTCCTTTGGTCATTACTTGGAGGTTTGTCTCAGTATTTTCACAATTTTGCATCTTTTTGATTTTGTTTTTGCAAGTGCACTAAATGATATGAAAAATAAATCGAAACACCGATTTGAGAATAGTGAAGCAAGAGCTGAAATAAAACAATTTCACTCAATTCAAAACAAGCACAACAAGACTCAAATCAATGACGGAATCCCTCAAATCAAAGAGAAGATCTCAAAAGAGACCCAAACAAGCCATGTAATCTAGGTCTGGAGTTACAAGAGTCAAATGAAACGAAAGAAAATACAATCACTCAATTAACACAATCAATCAAATGGATCCACAAAGCTGAATACAAAGAAGCAGAAGCGAAGTTGACTGGGAAACCAAGGACTTGAAATGCCCATGGGAGGCTCAACAGGCTGAAGCACCTAGAAGACCTACGGCTGAAATGCAAAACTGAAAGAAAAGGACAAACAACCAAAGGAAAAGGGCCGATCTCAATAAAAAATGACTCCAAAGCACTCAACAAGTTAGAAAAAACAACCCAGGATCAAAACTCAGGCTCAAAAACTCCAAAACCAAGCAAACCCCAAAACCTAACAGGGTTGGCACGCCTGTCTGGCCGTAATCTGCACCAAACAGGGAATGGCGCGGGCTATAAACGAGCTACTCGCGCTAGTTAGCGCTACTGTCAACTGAATAACTGCACCAAGAGTGTTTTACTCAGGAAAAAAGAAAAAATGAACAAATAGAGAGAGGTTTGATCTCCAAGGGGCTGAATAGGGGTTTCAAACCAAGCAATATATACCAGAAAGGTAAAATAAACAAACAAAAAGCCAAAATACAATCCAGATGGAAGAAGGGCTAACTCACACTGATCCCTAGTGGAGTCGCCACTTTTTTGACAAGGTAAATCCCTTCTATGGACAGAGGCGATCCCACTAGCTCTAGAGTGGGTCTAGCAACAAACAAAACACACTACGATATTGATTCCTAGTTAAAAAAGACAAAGCTACGATAGATAGCCTCCCTCAAGTCCTACACTACTGTTGTCGACAAAGAAGTGCTACTTCCCGTTCCTAGTTTGACAGATCACAATCCTTTCGCTCACCGCATCGGGACACCTGTACACATGCAGAGAAAGGTGACAACATACAACGTAATAATTCAAACATGTTACTATCAACCAGTCAGAAAATATTGAATCAAGTTGCACTACACAAATAAGCAATACAACGATGGAACCAATAACATAGTCGAGAATATATTAAAATACGAAAGAAATATTACAACCGAGTTCTGACGTTGCGTTCTTCCTTCGGCAGGGCTTCCAACGGAGTGTGTCTCACAAAGCTCTTTCAAGAATTTGGACAAGGCTCTCTCTCTTACGGGGTTCTCCTTGGCTTTGCTCTCAATAGTCACTCAGATATAGTTTTCTTCCCAAATGTTCAACTAGTTAGAAAAAGGAGAGGGCAAGCTTTTATAGAAGGAGAAGGAGAGGTTAGGATCCCTATAATCATGGGGGAGAGTCCTATCTCTTAGGAAGGTTCCATGAGAGGTGGAAAACCATTTCCTAATCAAGGAGATCCGGAGCCAAATAGCCCAACCTCTTTTTGATGATCCATTCTGAAGTTGTTAGAATCAAACTTCTGCCTTCTATTGTTAAAAACATTCCTTAATAGGCTTGGTGCGGGAAATACACAGGGATAGAGTGCCAAGTGGTGCAGGCTTAGTGTAAATTTCCCAGGTTGGCGCAAGCGATGAACTGGCTAAGCGCGCCAATTCCTAGACATATGTTTTAATTATTTTCTGAGGAAATGTTCTTCAAGAGAATTCTTTCCCTTATGTAGAAGGATGCCATCAAGGTGTTCTCAAATCGGTGTTTCGATTTATTTTTCATATCATTTAGTGTATGAGTGTTAATCGCCTTTGAGTGTTTTTTGATCTTTGGAACTCTCACCTGATTTTCTTGACTTCCACTTGATTGGTTCTTAGATTACATTAGAATCATATTTTGTTTGAATTCTCTTGCATAGATCACATTTGCATAATTAGAATTCTCATTTTCAGAATATGAATGAAAAATGTGCATAGATTACATTTGTATATTTTTCAATTGAATTGTGCATAGATTACAATTGCATAGTTTACATTCTGAAAAATCAATTGTAGATTTAGATCAGTTTTCTTTGATTTGAATTTACATGTTTTTATGCTTCCTTTAAAAACACAAAAATAAAAAAATTGTTTTGGGATTGTTTTGCATTAGTTTTTCTTGATAAAATTAGTGCATTAGAGAATTTGTTATATTTTCTCTTATTTATCAATCTTTGCATTGTTGGAAGAAAATGGAAACTCTCTCCTTACTTTAGTTAGGATTCATCGAATTGAAAAGATTACATTATCATATTCGATTGCATTCAGTTTTGGGTCAAGTCATAACACCATTGGTTTCATATCCATTTACCCTTTTGAGTAATAACAGCCTAAATAACACAGCGCTTAATAAAATTCATCTAGTAATTTTTACATTTTTAGGGCTCTTTCCAGCAATCTAGCTTAGGCTAGTGTCTTGGAATAGATTTTAGTTAACTCTCCAAGACAGTAAAACAAACAAGCAGTCGATCTTGCAGTAGGGAAAATTCCAATTGTTGCATGTATGCTCTGGGAAGCTCCTCCTAAAGGAGTCAAGCATGAGATCATATCTGAACCAGTGAGGTAATCAATCCTTCCTCATTGGGAACGATAGAAGATATACACGTATTAACAATGGTAAACCTCGGATAGACCATTGTCGAGGAGCCCGGGGTCACTTGTCGGTAAACCTTGGATTATGTCAAGGAGCCTTCAAGGGGATTGAGCTTTGTTACTCTGCCCTTGCGTGTGTATCGGATCGTAGACTGTTCCCCCAGGTATATTTGTTTCTATTGGTAACCTTAGTGACCATAATATTTAGGATTCTTTCCTAAGGTGACTGGGAGGGAAGATCCCCACTCGTAATTCGGAGTAGACGCGGCTAGACTCACTTGGACCTCTTTGGGGTTCTCTAACTCGAGATGGTTTTGTGAAGAAACTTGTGCCAGTCTGTTTCATTAAGCAGGTTGTCGGGGTAACTGTTCCAACCGCCCTTTCTGTATTAAATTCTACGATGTTGGATTTCATCACCAACTAGTGTTTTTAGTACGGGAATTTACTGTTTGTGTGTGGTTTGACTCCTAGATTTGATAGCGCGTGTTAATTTGTTTGTTTTTACTTTTAGAGACCATAGGTGTGAATTGTGAATTTTAATTATTAGGTGTGAATTGTTAATTGTTAATTTTAGTTTTTAATTTGTTAATAAAATTCACTTAAGTTGAATATAATGGCAAATGTTCCGGAATTTACCAACCAAGGAACCCCTCTTAATGAGAATCCTAGTACTTTTCCTTGCTTTGGAAATGTTGGTCCTCCTTATATGGATACATTTTCATTACCTGAATTTACAATAGGTTTACCGATATGGTTATTTTCAACTTCGTTGGCCCCGAATACTCCAATTGTTCCACCTCAACCGGATGCATCACAGAGTTCACCATCTCAACATCACCAACGTTCTGTTGACCCTTTACCTTCTTCGCCTAATATTTCTTCCTCCATTTCTTCCTCTTCGCTTGGTAAAAGCCTTGATGCTAGTAACCAGGTGGCTAAGAAGAAGAAGAAAGAGAAGAAGAAGAAGAAGAAGAAGCAAGATAAGAAAAAAGTCAACCAACCAACCATGGCTGTAAGTGTTAGTTGCATTGAGGAAACCTCCAACATGCATCGTAAACCCAAATACCCTTGCAGGCTTTGTAAGGGTGACCAATTCCTTGTTAATTGTCCTGGTATTCTGAAGGTCTTGGAAGTATGGTCAGAAAAATCTCATCAACTTTCTGTTGATCCATCAACCAGTGATAGTCACGTTCCTGGGAAAAAGGGTAAAGTTAGGTTTCCTTGTAAGTTATGCAAAGGGATTCATCAAACTCACATTTTCCCTCACATGGATGAAGCCTCAAAATTGTTGGAAAAACTTACTGTTCCACAGCAAGAACTTCCAACTGGTTACCGTAAACTTTCTCCCAACCTACCGTCAACTGACGGAGTGATTGATCTAATTTCAAGTACAATCGATCCCACTCTTACATTGGAGAGTGAAACTCATATCACTCAGGTTGATGATTCGTTAGTTGATCAAGTGGTCGATTCGATTTCACATTCGGTCGATCCCATTCTCCATGTAGAGAATGAACTTCATACCGCTCAGGTTCTTCTTGTTACATCAGATTCTTCTACGCCGGGGGGCATTTCACCTGTTTCTACAGAACCCCCTCCAAGTACTGAGGTCTTTTCCTTTGATTGGAATAGACTGACAGAACCTCATCTTCCTTCCTCCATCCCTTTCCAAATCATTGTGAAGTTTGGTGGTAGGGACATACACCGCACACAGGTAGATGAAGGTGCTTCTGTTAGTATTTTATCCTCAACTGCTTGGAAAGCTTTGGGTTCCCCTCAAATTGTGCCTATTACGCAAAATCTGAAAGCTTTTAACAAAACCATTAGTGAACCTTTAGGGATCCTTCCTAAGTTCTCTATTACTTTGGAAGGTAAAACTGTCTGTATTGATCTTATGGTAGTTCGAGGTCCCTTGGATTTCAATTTACTCCTTGGGCGAGACTATGTTTATGCAATGAAAGCTGTCATATCAACACTCTTTCGCGTGATGTCTTTCCCTCACAATGGAAATATTGTGACTGTAGACTAGCTTTCATTCACTAGTCTTGATTCGACTACCAATTATCCGACATCCCTAAATGTTCCTGATTCTAAAGTGGTATCTACCCCGCCACGGGTTAATTATGTGGCAACTAGTCCCATGTTTTCAATTACCAATGTAAGCGAGCCTCTCACTGTTTGCTCGACTTCCTATGACTTAGATCAGGTAATTGACATGGAAAACTCTATGGGATTATTTGAACGCGATGTTCTTATCCCTTTTGAGTCCCTTGACATGTGTTACTTTCATAGAACTATTCTTCCATCTGATGAAGATCTCTTGGAAGCCATGATCGAGGTGTGTCCATTGACATGTGTTTCTTCCAGTGGGAAGCCATGATCAATCAGGTCCGAGGAGAGTTCCTTTTACTGTGTCAACCTCGTTAAAAAATGAATCAGTTAGTCTGAGCATAGTTCCTTTTCTTGTGTCAAGATTGTTTAAAAAATGAAACAAGCTTCTGTGAGGAGAGTTCCTTATAAAATGTCAACCTCGTTAAAAAATGAATCAGAGTTTCCGAGGATGGTTCCTTTTACTGTGTCAACCTCGTTAAAAAATGAATCAGTGGCTGCCGAGGAAAGTTCCTTTTACTGTGTCAACCTCAATAAAAAATGAATTAGTTGGCGATGAGGACAGTTCTTTTCCTGTGTCAACCTCATTAAAAAATGAATCAGTAGGTAGATTGTAGAGAGTAGATTGGTAGATTAGAATAAATAGTTTCTGAGGACAGTTCTTTTCCTGTGTCAACCTCCTTAAAAAATGAATCAGTTGTTCAGAGGATAGTTCCTTCTACTGAGTCAACCTCATTAAAAAATGAATTAGGTATGAGGACAGTTCTTTTCCTGTGTCAACCTCATTAAAAAATGAATCAGTAGGTTATGTAGGTAGATTAGAAATAAGTATTTTCTGAGGATAGTTCCTTTTACTGTGTCAACCTCGTTAAAAAATGAAACACATTGCCATGAGCATAGTTCTTTTCTTGTGTCGAGCTCGTTAAAAAATGAAACAAATCCTCCCCTAATTGAGTCGAGTCTTTGAATATACCTCGTAAATGTTAAGTCATATATTTAGGTTAGTTTTTAGGTCGGGTCTTTCATATGATCTCGTAAATGAACCTTCATTCCATCCAGCTATTAATTACCAGCAGTGTACTTAGTTGAATGAAATGAAGCTGGGGGGGCATGCACTCTAGCAGTTATGCTTAGGGGGCATCAAGCACAATTTTCTCTCTGTTTCAAGCTTGTGTAAAAATGAAACCACTCTAAAGCATAGTTTTTCTCTGTTTCAAGCTTTTGTAAAAATGAAACCTATCTTGAGTCAATTTCGGTTATTTTCAAGACTCGTTAAACTCATGAAAATCCCGAGATCATTTTGCTATTTTTCATTCTCGTAAAACACATGAAAATGTCGAGTTCTTTCCGTCTTTTCCTGCTCGTAAATTAAATTGAAAGTCGGCCACATGAGTACATTTTTATCCCTTTTTCGAACTCGTTAAAACTTACGAAAAAGTGAAAACCATGAGTACATTTTTATCCCCTTTTCGAACTCGTTAAAACTTACTGAAAAAGCGAAACTCTAGAGTCCTCTTTTAAGCCCTTTTCAGACTCTCTAAACATGAAAAGATTGCCGAGTACTTGATTATTCGAACTCGTTAAAGTAAATGAATGATCGTCCCTTCAGTATAAGTTTACCCCTTTTACGGACTGAAATGGACTATTTACGAAAAAGGTATATGTTGACTAATTACGGTCAATAGAGTTCTCTCCCACATTATTTTATCCTTTTTCGGGCTCGAGAGACTAAATTTACGAAAAAGTACACCCATGGAGTTTTCTTAAGTTTTTCTTCTAACTCCCTAAAATTGAAAAACACCGAGTTTCTCCTATACTGGACTCGTTAAAATTTAACAGTAAAGGACCTATTCAATTTCAAACAGGAACGAACCACTCCTTAAGGTTCGAATCTTAAACTAAGTTGGACTCATCCAAAGGATGAGCTTATAAACAAGCAAATGTTATCCTCCTCAAGCTTGTCAAAAATAAAGAGGTACTTGCCAGAAATGGTGGGGGAAAAGAGAGAAAAACGAACCTTTTTGTTACATTTTGATTATTCAGAAAACCGTTAACCACTCTTGAACACGACACTTTTTGTCCACCTGGGTTGGGAAATCCTTTGCCTAACAGTTAATCAAACCACATTGAAAGTCTTCAACCGGTTTCTGGGTATTAGCTTTGGGTCAATTGTCACCAAGCCATCTGCAGTGTCGTTATGTGTCCAAGAGAACAGTTCAAATGAAACCATTCATCTGCAAAATATCTGTCATCCATCATTGACCATCCCTGAGTCAGTCCTTGCCAACATATTTTCAAAACTTGATCTATGATTTCGTGTTGTGGGCTTGCCTACGACAGATCGCTTTCTATCGACATCAGCACATTATCTAGGAAGTTGATCTAGAAATCGTCAGTACCTTGAAATCTGCATGCCTCAATGGCAGGTTTCTCGCCTTCGACGACAGGTTGCATCATTGACCTTCGATCGAATGATTCCGTGAGATGTTCGACTTCAGCTCATTCATTCACATTTCATGGATTGTATTGGGTACTTTGAGAACCATTGACATTACTGGTGGTTACTCTCACACTTGTTAACAGTTTACATCATTGATTGGTAATCAAGTGGTTTCTACCATGTTCAACTTCAACACATTTATTCACATGGATAGAATCGTACTAGTTCGAGATGCGGAAATCAAGACCCTGGATCTAGTTTCCACCATCCAGGCTGCGAGGAATTTTGTTATCATTAATACAGTGGACTATTCATATACAGATGGCTGCGTCCATGATGTGTCTACACATGTCTATACTGTGATGTATTCAAAATCATTCCTGTATCAGAACAGTTTAGATTAGTTTCTAGTTAGTTTTGATCTGAGTATGGGAATGCCTACCTCAGCGATGATATGATTACATATATATATATATTTTGCATTGAATGTTTTTACAGGTTCCAACTGGGGTGTCCACAGGATGATCCTTGAAATGATAAAGTACTTCACTCTTCATATATGACAGACTTCATCTTCATCTATTTCAGACTTCGCACTTTAGGAGGCAATTTGTTACACTAAAAATTGTCACCTTGACATTCTGCTGACTGTATGAGCTCATTAAACACTCATACATGCCTCCTTTGCAAGTCTTACAACCTTTGTTCCTCATTCCAAGCCTTAGAACTGGAAGAAAAACCCTAAAAATCTCTGAAACTCAGGGTACGCAGGTAACATGAAACCTTCTTGTGTTTTTAGCTAGGGTACGCAGGTAATGTGAAGAGAAACTACATTATAGAACGCATTTTTCCAGTGTAATGCCTGCGGAACCCTTGTAAAGTCAAAAAAGCGCAAAATTAAACCGAAAAAGTTGAATTTTGGTCAATTCTGGAAGGTTCTAGATGAGATTTTTTGGGGATGAGTACACTTTGGTAAGGTGCATGTATCCCACACCTTAAGGAACTAATCCCTTGATGAGAGGAGCCTATCCCTTTGAAGGAGGATTCTATCCCTTTAAAGGTGGAATCCTAACCTCCTCATCTGCTCTATAAACTATTGGAGATTGAGATTTTGGAGATTGAGAATTGGAGTTGAAGCTTTATGTTTGATTGAGCTGAAGTGTTGTTGGGATTTAGACTTCTTTCTGCTGAGCTTTTGAGAGAAAATATCACATACCTCTATGTGCTCCTGAAGGAAGAGTGCAAGACTTATCAAAGTAGAGGAGATTCCTGCTTCGGACCCCGGGAAGGCCTTTCGAACATCAAGGCTAAGGTTGTAAGGTTCTTCTGTATATTTTTAAGATTAATACAATCAAGTTCTGTTTTTCTCAATAAATTGTCGTTCGATTGTTTATTTCAATAAGCTATCGTTTGATCGTTTATTTCATAGATTCCTTGATCACTATGATAGGTATGTTTTATAATTATTTGTTATACAAGTGCTATTGATATTTTCTTGTTTGTGATTGTAGATCAACGAAAGATGATACTTTCTTGCGAAAAAAGAGCTCTTGTTGCGACGAAGGATTATTGATGCGATGGAAGCACTACGACCACAAATAAGCATTTGGATCTAAGGTAGGATCAACACCTTCATAGCATTTATTTGTAAAACAAATATATCTAGAGAAAGACAAACTTAGTTGTTCGTTTGTTGCTAGATTGTCTTCTGACACTAGGGAGATCGGTCTTGTCCGCAAGAACGATTTATCCAGCCAACAGTAGGAGGTGGCTATCCTCCCCTCCAAATCCTATGGTTGTTCTCCTCTTCAACTCCTTACTCCCGACACTTCCCTTTGGCTGGAT
This sequence comes from Pinus albicaulis, assembly GCA_034641835.2. Lineage (NCBI taxonomy): Eukaryota > Viridiplantae > Streptophyta > Pinopsida > Pinales > Pinaceae > Pinus > Pinus albicaulis. The sequence goes on from CM076577.1 coordinate 309,495,297, forward strand.
TGCACTCACTGCATTCTCTTCCCTATCTTTGTGCTGTTTTGAAGGGATTGATTCCTCCTACTAGTGATGCTCTCAATATCCCTCACAAAATGGTGGAACTCCCTCTCCTGAGTAGGCACTTGAAGTCCCTCGAGGTAGAGGTTGAGATCTCCGCTTGAATATCTTGTGTGCTGAACAACAATGCAGACTTGGCTCTGTGGCTCAAGTGTACTCAATCAAGAAGATAGAAAATTCTAAGGTCAATGAATGTTGGGGAATGAGCCCCCCCCTTCCTTTTGTATCCAACATCCCAACATTCCTCCTAGGCCCCACCTTGGATTGCGCTGCCCCCTTACTGTCCACTCTTGTGATGTCCCTCTTAGTCCACTCACAGCACTTTCACTTAGCAATACGCAGAGCCTTTTATTGGCTCTTTCTGCCCCCACCAAAGTCGTAATATTTTGCCTCCAACTATAGGAAAAATGCATCAGCTCACTTTAATCTAATTTGTGGGTCTCAACCTACATTATTTCTGCCTAACTTTAGGAAAGGAAAAAATAACCAAAAATTAATATTCCAATTACCTGACTACTAATTTGGAATATTACAAAACCTCACTGGGATCATTGCATTACCTTTCATTGAAAATTCCTTCCTTGATCCCTTTCTCCTCCCTGATTAGGTCAAGCACATCATTGGTTGCTCAAGCTCATTCCCTTGACCTAACCTCGGGTCCACTTGGTCCCGTGTGGTCCCACAACTTATTGAAGCCAATTTTAAAAAGATGAATTGGAATCCAAGTTTCCAGTAATATCCCAAATTGGGATTAAATAGTAATAAAAGGAAAAATAGACAAGAAACTAAGGCAAACAGAAAAACACCATCAAACACACAAACTGGAAGCCAATAAACAATGTTGAGCCATTTTATTATTTGCTGGAAAGGGGTACAAGTGAGGTGCTAAAAGAATTGAAAGAAAAACTCAATCCAAGAAAACTGCTGCTGGAATGACACTGTGTGGCTCAATTACTACGCTGCCCAGTCCAGAAAATGTTGTTGCTGGATGAACTTGGAATTTTGTTTGGGTTTCTTCCTTTGCTCAGAAAATTCGAGGATTTGGACACCATACTCTCCTCAAACTACTGAAAAAAACCCGCGAAGGGTTTGCTGAACTCTCAACCCCAAAAATTGGCCCTCTTGGGCTTGGAACCCTGCTCTGCTAGGGAAATTGAACCACTAGTGCAGTCTTCTGGAAAGTGCCTCTAGAATGCTGCTAAAAGCCCTGGTAGGAGGTGGCTATCCTCCCCTCTAAATCTCTTGTTGAATCTTCTCTGCACTCCTCACTCCCAAAACCCACACCAACTGAACTGCGCAATCACTGCACAGTCTTGAAGGGGATACGCTCTCCTAGATGATGTTGCTACTCAAATATACTTTGTTGCAATGCACCAACCTTCAAACTGAATTGAAATGGCACTGATAATATCACATATGAATTCTGGATGATTTCACCAAGGGGAGTTGGGCACTTGTCCAATTTCTCTCATTCACTCGAGGGTTTCCTTCCTGGGGATACCAATGGAGAAGAGAACCGGGTTCTCAACCTCACATACAAGGAATAATACCAAATCCAAGATATCCCTCAATGACCTCCTCCTCTTCTTTTATATATCTCATGGACCCCTCTAAAGCCTTCTATTTTATTATTATTTTAATCATGGAGCACTTTTCCCTCTTATTAAAATATTCTTTTTAATGTGGGAAAGATTAAATCGGCTGCCATGTCTCCTATGGTCACTGAAAATTATGTCCAACCATCCCATCATGTAGGTAATCTCATTCTGGTTCCAACGAGCTATTACACTAAGGTGTTCTATCATGTATTCCTCCAGGAATGACACCATGAGCGTAATTAATTAAGTTAAGCCCAAAAATAACTCAGTTTTTCGAAAGTTGTTGGAATGTGCCGGAACAAAAGGCAAAACTGTGCGGATGATGGAATATATCAAGAGAATGCCACTGGTCCTCATATAAACTCCTGAAAACTCCAATAATCCCTTATGCCCGCTAATGACACCAACCTATACCTATGATCTGTCTGCTCCCAAATCTGGAAGTCCATCCAAACCCTCTCATAAGGAACACCGAAAAAAGGAATATTAAATTTCCAGAAGTATTTTAGGGGCTAAGAATCTTCTTGACAAGTCATATACTCAAACCCTTGCTCTTATAATTCCCCTAAACCCTTCCTAGATAGCCTTTCATCTTGCTTTCAAAGCAAGTAGGCCATATATTTGAGCCTCTCTTGTGAATAGGATTTTAGGATCACCTCTCACCCTATCATTGATCCATTCAATTTTGTAATCCTGGTTATAACGAGTCTCCTCCCATCAGTGAAATTTCGTAAAGAGTAGGGAGCCTTAGCCAAGGTGACAGTGGGCTATTGCTCCATTGTTACCCTTGACCTGGTGGTTTCCCTTCAAGCATCCCCTTTTAGGGCCCCTGCTAGTTTGAAAGGTAACATTTCTAGCGCCATTTTCAGGGACACGAAATGTGTGTGTTTTTCCCCATACAAAATTTTGACATAACATTATTGGTGACTCCATTGGAAGAATGAAGCCCTAGTTCTTCATTGAACTTTAATTTCGATGCTTGTAGCATGAAGCAAGCATATTTCTAGGCATATTTAAATTCATCCTGGCGAATCCTACATATTTTTCATGTGTATCTCAAATAGGTTGTCTTTATTTGATAATTTTCTTTCTTTGGACATCGCTAGTATCCCTGGGCACCCTGATTATGTAGTAGGAAGGATGGTAGGTGGTGTGCACATGTTTGAATCCACTCTCCGCAATTGACCATGTAGAAATATTTAATGCACATGCTTCAAGAGAAAAGGTGGTTCACCAAGATGTCCTTATGTTGTTATTCATGGGACCTCTCAATGGTCATAACTCATGGTTGCATGATCATGAACCTAAGAGAATCTCATCTATTGAGGAGTTCGTTGATGGCTTTCTTAGACATTTTCATGTATACCCTACATAAAGCATTGAAGAGGAAGCCTTCATTGAGCATCATCAAGACATTGAGAATCTAAGTAATGAGCAGGTAGATGAGTCCTCCTGGGGTCCACATGCTGAAAAGTATGATTTTGAGAACACATGTGTTGGGAAGGATGAGTCTATGGAAGGTGAAGTTAAGACTAACCTTACCTTTCTCGAGTATATTACTCGTGATGATTCTCCTTTTGAGAACCTTGAGGAAGGAGATCCCATTAACCCCTTGGAAGATGACAGTGGTGATTACTTCCACATTGAAAACGAGAAATGGGAAGTTATTGGTCATCAATTTGATTGTGCTCCCATTTACGACACCAACAAGGAGGATGAGGTTGAGATTGGTCTTCCCTTTCTCTCAGGCACTATTTATGATGAAATATCCATTGATATCCTTGGGAAGGGGAATTTTTATTTTCCCTTGCATAAAGAGCAACAATTGGAAGTGATAAATTTTCCTTTTAGGAGAGACCCAATCTTTGATATCAAGGAAATTAGTAAGGCTCCCACTGCTCCTAATTATGATGCTATATTCAAATCCCTTGAGCCTTTAGATTATGATTTTGGGGAAGAAAAACCTGTTGGATACGACACTCCACCCTCCCCTTTTCATTCTTCTCTTGTTCATAATTTTGAGAGTGATTCCCGCACATATTCTCATATGATCTCAAGTGACCTTGATCCCTTTCCCATTTCTGACTTTAGCATCGAAGAAAAATCCTCATTGAGAATTCTTTATCTATTTGGGCACCCCCTCATGGTCATGATCAATCTATAATATCCCCTTTCCATTTTTATCACCATGGGCAACTTACTTGTGTTTCTCCATCCCATCAGTCTCCCTTTCCTACTAATCATAACCCTGTAGAAGAAATAAAATATGACATAAATGATAAGTACCATAATGGAAATAATATGCCTGAGGTTACCATCCATCAAAGGTTTATGAGCCTAATTATTTACATCTCTATATTTTGGTTAGAAGAGAGGAACTCATGGACTATATTACATCATTTTCCTACCTCTTCTCATGTGATCATCCATATGTGGGCATCATATTTTCCCACCTATCACCTGCTTCATCCTCCATATAATTGTATCCACATTCGTTTTGGGTTATTCTACATGATTAATCATACTAGCAGACACATGTATACTGATATGCTGCTATGTTGGTTGCATTGGCTTTATGATTACACTTAGTATTAGCATTACTACATGCATGTTAGAGTAGGATGCATTGCATGATGATTTTTGCATTAGAACTAATGTCATATGATATTTTTCATAGTAGATTAGCTGCATTTAGATTAAAATTTGCACATTTTATTGTTTGTTGATTTTACGGCTTGACATTAAGCATGGGTGATCATAAGACACAGTACAAACATGTGTGAAAATTCCTAGATCTGAAACAATTCTAAGGAATCCTACTGCAACCAACTGGATTACTTCTTCTATTATGTAATTTACTTTATGCAATTATTTTTGAATCATACATGAAATACTGAAGGAATCGCTAAAGCATCCTACACTATAATACTCATGATTCTGAAACAAGGAAACTAAACAAGGAAAACATTCACACATATGACACCTTTATTTTTGACTAAGTCCCCAGAAAAACCCAATGTGGGAAAACTGGTAGAGCAGATCAGATGGTTTTATTATTAAGCAGTAGCAATGTCTGAATACATCTCTAAATACCCCGAGGGTAATTCAGTTATAGAGAGAAATAATGGCAGAAGAATTTGCGAGGATTTACCTCACTCAATCGCTGAGTTCTCGACTGATCCGGATGAAGAAAACCCTACCCTACGGAGGCATTACGCAACCTCTACATAGTCCCAGCATTGGACCTTCCAACCTCTGCGTCATGCCCTTCTAGGCTCAGTGTTCAGCCCTAACCAAGTCATTTTGCCTCTATGGACCCTGAGGAACAACCTCCCAGTGTCACCTTCTGGATCCCAGCCTCCAAAACTGATCTATAGGAAAAATTATAGAAACTCTCCTCTACCTTTGCACTACCAATGCGTGAGACCTACGAAGTCACTACATTAGCCCTTATTCCTTCAGCATTGACTTGGTTAGATCACCTCTGCCTCTCTATGACTGATGCTTCACCGGCTCAGAAAATTTCTTCCTCTCCGAATGCTATCTTTGCCCCTCACTGCTCAGATCTCTAGCTTGAATTTCTCAGCAAACCCCGCCCCAGAAATTTCAAACTCTAGATCAATTCGATTTATCTTTCCAAATGGTCCTCAAGCCTTCCTTTATAGTCTTCTCATTGAAACATCAATGACCAAGATTAGATCCCTGATCAATGGCTAAGATTATAACATAACTTTATCTCCACCTTCTAGATCACTCTCATTCATGTTTTATGAATACCCTTTAATTATTTAATTTCCCTAGTTTTAAATTAGGATCTTCAATAAAATAGTTAATTATTTTAATAAAACATCAACCGAGTGGAATTTTCACAAATAGTTTCTAGGTTCTTTGGAATACGAGTGTCTAAGTCTCTCCACAAAATTTGACACTGAGAAATTTTTGATGCTTCAAAAATCAACACTCCCTCTTAGCGAGGAAAGTGCTCTAGCAATTATGCCTGTTGCATACTGCTCTAACTTTAAAGCATCCTATGTGCTGCTGAAATCAATCACCTCTATGCTATTGTTTCCATTGTACTACTGCCCATGACATTGCCACTTCCACTGCTGCATTTTTACTACAGCTCCCTCTCAAGTGTTGTATCTGCTATGCTGCTAACACTGCATCTGCACTGCAACTCGGCTACTAAGAGAAACAGTTGAACTCACCCAATACTGAACAAGTTTTCAGTGGATGCACCTCTGTGTTGAAGACTCTGACTGCTGATAACTGTTGAGAATTTGGGGTAGCATCGGGTGTACTCTAGCTCCGAAACTTTGTGGAGGGGCTGGAACACACGAGATCTCCAAGACTCAGAAAGCCTTTGGAGAAATTTCATCTGGTGTAAAAGTTATTCTAATAATTAAATTTTTTAATGGGGACCCTAAGTCTAACTTAGGGAAATTAAAAAATTAATGTGAATTAATTTACACATGTGATGAAATATTCTAAGTGACATGGATCAAGCATTCTTTTAATCTCAACCATTGATTAGATATTAGATCACAGGCGTTGATTTTCTAGCAAAAAAAGTATAAAGGAAGGGCTTGGGGTCAGTTGAAGGACACACACATTGCAGAAGCTCTTAAGCTAAGTAGAATTTCTAGGGCAGGGTTTTCTAAGGAATTCAAAGTGAGTTTGTAGTGTAATGAGGGGCAGAGATCAGCAAGGGATGATCTGATCCGAGGCTGAGAATACAACAGCAGAGAGGCAACATCGTACCAGGGCAGAGTAGAGGCCAGTAGGAGGATGAATCCCAGCCAAGCTGATGCAGAGGCCATGCATAGGGTGATGCAGAGGCCTTTAGAGTTACGCAGTGGCAGCCTGCGCTGGACTAGAGGGCTGACACAGAGGCTGGAGAAGCTACACTGAGGGTTCGAGTGGACCAGAAAGGGCTCGTTACCTGTAAATCCCGATTGAGGGTGTGATTCAACCATATTTTGTCTCTGAGAGATAAGGTACAACTACCGTGTAAATTCTCTATAGGGAAAACTATTTCTGGTGCCCAGATTGTTGTATTCAGATTCTGCATATTAATAAAACCCTCTAGAGTTGCTGCACCGGTTTTCTCGCATTGGGTTTTTTTGAGGACATTTTCCCAAAAAATTTGAGTAATTTTTTCATATGTGCATGATGTTCAGTAAATGATCTATAACTATGTAGGTTGCAGTTTGTATTTTCTTTAATATTTTTTTGAATAATTTAGTTAAATAACTTGTTAAATTAATCAAACAAGTAGGAAAATTAGATCAAGACACTACAGTAGGGTTTCTGTTTTGAAACTTTCACATGGTATGAGAGCATTGCAGATCAATTTTATCCATCAGCAAAGCGACTAAAGATATTTGCTACAGGAAGGGCAGTTGAAGCACTAGAGATCCAAAAGAATGCAACACAACACCAGAAGGGACGCAGACCCTGCAAGGGTGATGCAGCTCCCGAGAGGTGACGCAGAGCTAGTCTGATCACACAGAGGCTGACGCAGCCCCAAAAGAGAGACGTTGAGCCAGTCTGCTCACGCAGAAGATAAAACAACACCAGGAGGGTGACGCAGTCCAAGTGGAGATTTGTTGTGCATTTTACCAAGTCTGGAAGTGTAGATTTTGATCTTCAGAAGTTGTTGGCATGGCATGGGTTCTGTTGGTGCAGAACAATGCCTAGGAAAGGTGACAAAAGTAGGGGGAGAACAGTCACTCAACGTATTCTCTAGCCAAGGAATCTGCATTTGATCAAGAGGAATGATCATGGAGGACTGATTCATCAGATTTGGTGAAGGATTTCCGGGAGGGAAATCATTTGTTAGAGGGAGCACATCCTCTAGAGGGGTTATTTCACTAAGAAGCCCAGATCCAATCTTTTGATGAGTGTAGCAGCAACGGAAGGGAGAAGAGTTTGTGTTTGAAAAGTTTGAGCAGAGATGATTTCTCATGGACTAAGAGATCAGGATAGGTTGGACGGTGTGTCCAACTTTGTCATCTGGAGGGACATAATCCTAATAGTCCTGGATGAGTACAGAATCAAGGACCATGCAAAAAATCTCCTAGATGTGCCAACCGATGTAGATCCCCTATATAAATTCAACGATAATTAGGGGCGAGCTAAGCACTTGATAATGGATGGAGTAAAGGATCACGTGGTCCCTCATATTTCCAGAGAACGCGGCAAATGAGATGTGGAAAACATTGAACATGATGTATCATGGAAGCTCCATCTAGCGGAAGATGCTTCTGGAGAATTAGATGTGGTTGTTCCAAATGCATAAGGGAGAGGAAATCGATCCCTTCCTCTTTAGAATTTAGAATATCCGGGACTAGCTGATTTCCATGAATGCAGTCATCGATGAATGGAAAATGTTTGTCCAAAGTATCCTAGGCAGAGCAGTACTACCATCCTAGGTGGACATGTGAGCAATCCTCCATCAAGAGGAAATCAGGACAATAACCAAGAAGAAAATCAGCCGTGGTGGTGTAAAAGCAAAGAAATAGTAGGAGGAGGATGAAACCCTTGCATCTATGGGACATAGGAAACAAGGTAAGAAGAAGAAGGACCTCTCCAAGGTCCATTTCTTCAGGTTTGGTGAACTTGGACACTTTGCCAACACTTTTCCTAAGCGGAAGGACAAGGAAGCATATGATTCCAAGGTAGTAGCAGCAAAAGGGGACGATGGTAGCGACGATGACATAGCCATGAGTGCTCATGAATCAAGGAAGTGGGGCGATATTGATCTGTAGAGCAGCTACAGATGATGGTGGGATCCTTGAGGTCCCCAAACTCTTGGATCACATACGAGCTACAGGAGCCTTAAGATAGTAGCAAGACGACCGGAGCAGTGGGTGCTGAGGATCATGGGGAAGCATAAGTAGTGTTGGGACGCTAAATTTTGGAGTAGCACAGAGGAGAGGCAATTGCAGCGTGAAAGAAATAGCACATGGGCTGATGGGATTTCAGCAATGCAGAGGTAGTGCTTACATAGTTTAGTACAGCAGACAGCGCAATGCTTCAGAGAGATAGCACAAAGCAGCAACAAAGGGTGCTTCAGTGATGAGATGCAACCCGACTGACTTATCTTTCAATTGTGGGGTGATTTTCCTTTAGTTTCTTACTTCTTAGCAACTGAGTTGCAGTGCAGCAGTTAGCAGTGGCAATGCTATAGGTAGCATGATGCAGCAATTTGAGAGGGAGTTGCAGTACATATGTGGTAGTGTGAGTGACAGTGGCATGGGTAGTAGTACAGAAAGCAACAAAACAGTGGATGGCGGGTAACAAGCCAAGCATCAACAGCGTGGAGATCGATTCCAAAGATCAGGGAAATGCTTCAGTGTGGAAGTATTGTTAGAGTACACTCCTCACTAAGAGGGAGTGTTGAGATTTTGGGGTAGCATTAGGTGTTCTCTAGCTCCGAAAATTTGTGGAGGGGCTAGAACACACGAGATCTCCAAGACCCAAAAATAATTTGGATAAATTTCATCTGGTGTAAAATTTATTCTATTAATTAATTTTTTTAATGGGGACCCTAAGTCTAACTTAGGGAAATTAAAAAATTAAAGTGAATTAATTTCCACATGTGATGAAATGTTCTAAGTGACGTGGATCAAGAATTCTTTTAATCTCAGTCATTAATTAGAGATTAGATCACGGCCATTGGTTTTCCAACGAGAAAAGTATAAAGGAAGGGCTTGGGGTCAGTTGTAGGACACACACATTGCAGAAGCACTGAAGCTAAGTCAAATTTCAGGGGTGAGGTTTACTGAGGAATTCGAAGTGAGTTTCAAGTGCAGTGAGGGGCAGAGATCGGAAAGGGATGATCTAATAGGAGGTTGAGAATACAACAATAGAGAGGCAGCATTGTACCAGGGTAGCGTAGAGGCCAGCATGAGGGACGCAACCCAACCAAGCTGAAGCCTGACATAGTGGCCACATAGAGGGTGACGTAGACCCTTCTGGGTGATGCAAGCGCAGCCTATGCTCCGCAGAGGCTGTGCTGGGCTAGAGCACTGACACACAGGCTGGAGAAGCTGCGTCGAGGGTTCTACTGGGCTAGAAAGGGCTCGTTATCTGTAAATCCTGATTGAGGGTGTGATTCAGCCATATTTTTTGTCTCTGAGTGATATGGTACAACTTCCATGTAATTTGTATGTAGGACAAACCGTTTCTGGTGCCCATATTGTTGTATTTAGATTTTGCATAATAATAAAACCCTCTAGATCTATTGCACCAGTTTTCCCGCATTGGGTTTTTCAGGGGACATTCATCTGAAAAATATGTGTGTAATTTTGTCATATGTGCATGATGTTCAGTAAATGATCTATAACTGTGTAGGTTGCAGTTTGTATTTGCTTTAATATTTTTTTTGAATACTTTAGTTAAATAACTTGTTAAATAAATCAAACAAGTAAGCAAAGTAGATCAAGACACTACAGTAGGGTTTCTATTTTGAAAATTTCACAATAGCAACTGCATTTTGCCTCTGGTGCATTGCACTATTGCTACTCTACACTAGGTTGTTGTTGCTCTGCACTGCATAACACTGATCCGCACTGCACTGCACTCCTATGCATTGCGTTGCTGCAACTGCCTCTACTCTATGTTGCCCTAGAAATAAGCATTTTTATCTATTGAACTATCATCTCCATCACTTCTCATCTCTCACTAAAACTCCTCCATCCCGCTACTGCAAATATGGGTTCTTGTAGCAAGGTAATGATCCATGAGGTGGGATCCTCAAGGATCTTGCCCAACTGAAGTTCGGAGTGAACTATAGTTCAATATCACCCCACTTCTCTCCTCGAGAAGCATGGGTGCTCATGGCAAACTAATCCTCCTCAATTTTCGTGGGTGAAACCTTTGGGGCATGCTTCTCATCTTTGTCCTTCTTCTTCAAAGGACACTAAGATGCATAGTGGACCATCTCGCCACATATGAAGCACTTGACCTACGAAACATCACGCTTTGGTTTCCATTGCGCCTACTGTCCCTTCGATGCAAGGGCTACATTCTCCACTTTCTCAACAGATTTTGATCCGCTTCCACTACTGCCATCAAGTTTGCACTTGACGAGGTCTCTCCTCAGCTCTTCTTCCTGAAAAGATGACCACAACTACTCCTAACTAGGTAAGGATGCCCAGCCCAGTATGGTCTGGACAAACACTTGCCACTCCTTCGTGACACCGTTAAGGGCCATCCGTACCATGGTTGCAGCGGTAGGTGTAGCACCTACTGCCAACAACTGATCTCGAATCTCCTGAAACCACGTGAGGCCGTATGAAGCCACATGCTCCCCTTTCCACATCTAGATCCTATGGAGCTTTTTCTCTAAGTACAACTTCCGCTGCTTGAAAGATCCCTCAAATAGGTCATGCAACACTACCCACATCTCTCTGGCAGTAACCTTTCTGGTCACATGTGAGACAATGTGATCCTTGACACCATCAAGGAGCAACCTCTTTTCCTTGGCCATATCTGCCTTGTACTTCTTGAGTTGATCCACATCCATAGGAACAACTACCACATTCTCCACGAATACCTTCAGATCATGTTCATTCAGAAGGAACTGAGATCATTCCTTCCATATCATATAGTTGGAGGAGCCCTCTAATCGATCCTGATCACGAAGTCCATGAGATGCCATCTCAGCCAAAATCTATCGGATCTGCTCCCTCTTCCTCCATACTATGTAACTCCTGGAAGGCTTACACACTCCTTGATGGAGTTGTAATTTTTGTTGCTCCTCTACTACTCAGCAACTGAGAAATGTTGACTTCCTCGGCTAGGAAATCACTAAGCAATAATTCCCTCAAGATGTTCTCTTGACTCCTTCTGACATTTTTCTGCCCAACAAAAACTACAAAAAACTGCGTCCCTCTGTCTTTTGCATGGAGGCTCTGTGCTACTCCCTTTGCCACAGTAAGATCTCAATCTAGAAGCCCTTTCTCTCTATCAACTCACTCAAAGAGAGACTGCCACGAAAAATCTTAGCTCTCTTGGCTAGAACTACACAATCCTTCAATGGATCATTCTGCTACACTGCAGTAAAAATGGTCTCCACTTCAGAATTCATTAATTTTTACTGTTTCAAATCAATGCTCTGATACCATGTGAAAATTCCTAGATCTGAAACAAATCTAAGGAATCCTACTGCAACCAACTAGATTAATTCTTCTATTATGTAATTTACTATACACAATTATTTTTGAATCATACACGAAATACTGAAGTAATCACTAAAGTATCCTACACTATAATACTCATGATTCTGAAACAAGGAAAGTGAGAAAAGGAAAACATTCACACATATGACACCTTTATTTTGGAAAAAGTCCCCGGAAAAACCTAATGCAGGAAAATCGGTGCAACCGATCCGAGGGTTTTATTATTAAGAAATAAAAATGTCTGAATATATCTCTGAATACCCCTAGGGTAATTCAATTACAGATAGAAATAGTGGTAGAATAATTTGTGAGGATTTATCTCACTCAACCACTGAGTTCCTGACTGATCCGAAGGAAGAAAACCCTACCCTAGGGAGACACTGTGGAGTCCTAGCACTAGACCTTCTAGCCTCTGCATCACCCCATTTCAAACTCAGTGTTCAACCCCAACCAAGTTTTTTTGCCTCTATAGACCCTAAGGAACAACCTCCCAGTGTCATTTTCCAGATCCCGACCTCCAAAACTGATCTACAAGGAAAATTTCGGAAACCCTCCTTCACGTCTGCGTTGCCTTTGCATGAGCCCTACGCAGTCACTGCATTAGCCCTTATTCCTTCATCGTTGGTTAGATCACCTATTCCTCTCTTTGACTGATGTTCCACCGACTGAGAAAATTTCTTCCTCTTCGGATGCTATCTCTACCCCTCACTGCTAAGATCTCTAGCTCGAATTTCTCAGCAAACCCCGCCCCAGAAATTTCAAACTCTAGATCAATTCAGTGTGCCTTTCCAAATGGCCCTCAAGCCTTCCTTTATAGTCTTCTGGTTGAAAAATCAACATCCGAGATTAGATCTCTAATCAATGGCTAAGATTATAACATGACTTGATCTTCGCCTTCTAGATCATTCTCACTCATGTTTTATTAATACCCTTTACTTGTTTAATTTCCATAATTTTAACTTAGGGTCTTCATTAAAGTAATTAATTATTTTAAGAAAACATCAGCCGAATGGAATTTTCACAAATGATTTATGGATTCTTTGGAATACCAGTGTTTAAGCCTCTCCACAAAATTTGAGACTTAGAGCACTTTCTAATGCTACAAAAATCAACAACAGGTTGCCCTGTAGGTTTAGTATTTGATATGTGTAGGTAACAGGGCTACGGTAACCAAGAGATTGTTGGAGTTCTCATGACGTCCCTTTTGGGTATTTTCGCCCACTTTTCGAGAGATCATGACCCAATTGGAGCCAAATGTTAACCACCATTTTGTGGGTGATATCCCTAAGAGAAACGTTTCTCCAAGATGGTCTTGAGCCAGTAGCCAGCAGCCCCTTGCAGCCACAAACTAAGATTTTCATGCCATTTCTCCACCACCTAAGCAGTGATGTGGTCCCTTACCCATCTGTAATGATCGTATGTTTGAAGGTGGGCCTCCCGAACCTAAAGGTATTCCTTGTCATTTGGTAATTGAGTATTGTAGTTTTCTTATCATGGAAACTTCTTCACATGGATTAATGGTGGGATTTAGTGAAAAGAGTGGGCTAAATCTGTGCTTCTGTCCCCTATACCTATTTTTGATGTTACCCTTGGATCTTAGTCTTTTGGGATCTCCTTTACTAGACATTGGGTTTTAGGGTGTTACTACATGGGAAATCCCAATTTTGGTTGCATGGTCCCGTTTCCCCATCCACATATATCACTCCCATTTTGTTCATTATAACCCCATCCATCATCTTTCCCACCTGGGTACACATTTATCCATTGGGTCCACATAGGGTTATCTTCCCCTTCCCCTTGCCCACACCTTGCTTCAGGCTTGGAACGATGTGGCGGAGATTAATGCAGTTGAAAAGAAAAAGTAAAAGCATAATATGCCACATTCAATAGAAATATGTACCACAAGATGCAAAATATGGTCAGGAAAAACATATTTAGCACGTGGGAAAAATCAAATTCATGAGTTCTACCCCATACCCATGGCCATAAAGTTGGTTCCTATAGGTCCTAGATGAGTCTCCTTTGTCATTCTCGAACCCATGATGGTCCCAACCCCTAGTGGGCGATGAACCACCCTACCTTAAAGGGGGGTATCCACTGATGTACCTTACACATCATGCTCTTATCCTTGATCCCCAAGCATTTAATCAAAGAAGAATCATAAAAATAAAAATGAATATAAATAAGGGTGGAAAAATCAAGGTTGGGGTATTGCATGCACCACGATTTCTCCCTCATATACATTATATACCCAAGTGTGTGCTTCCCTTTACTAGCTACCCTTGTACCCTGACATGTGACCCTGGATTTTCCCTTTCATTCCCCACTCCATTCATCTCTTTATCACATGACACCACCATCTAAAGGATGTATCTTGGACATACTATCCCCTTTAAAGGTACAAACCACCTAATAGGGTACTTGATTAACTCCCTTTGGAGCTTGGAGATATTAATAGTAAATACATGCTAAAGGCCACTATGGAAGGGCATGCCATTATGAAGGGCCCACATGTTGTCCATGGTTTGTAAGCTCTTTAACTCAATTTCTTTAAATTATTTTTTTTACTAGAAGGCAAGGGGACACATTGGATCTTATGCAGGTCCTAACCCTATACTAGGTCCTAACCCTAAAGAGGGATACATTGGCACATGTAGGGTGTGTGTAAAGAACCATGGGCCTCCAAAACAATAGACAACATTCCATGGATCCCTATAGATGTTAAGATATTTCTCGAGATTCACCTATTGGACGAGGAAGATGCACCTAGTTCACCATTCCTAGTAGGCCCCATAGTTGTACCATGCGCTTGGCAGATGATCCAGGACTTGTATGCTAATGTGGCGTCACTTAAACCATCACTTGAGCCCTCACAGATGGGCTACAGGAATCTTTGACATACTTGGAGAACCATGAGGTTACTTTTGTGCCCTCACACCCATCGAGAGCACCACAGGCTTATTATTCGGAGAAAAAGGGGCCAAACCCTTGTCCACTACTTTTGGGAGTCTTATTCATCATTATGGAACTTTTGGACTTCAACAGGCTTCTTACAATGCCCAACAACATGTACCATTGATCATTCAACCTCTTGAGAGACTTATTCTTTTGTTTATGAGCTAGTTGGTGGGCTTGTCACCAAAAGTTAGTTATTTTGCACATTATTTTATTTTAGGGGCTAATGTATGCCTAATTAGCTAAATTGAACTCATTAAAAGTGTATAAATACAAGTGATGTGATTTCATTTTATCATCATCACTAGGATTGGATCATTCTCTTTTGTAAGATTTTCGTTATCCTTCTTGGAGGGTGAATTTTTGGAGCATGGAATGAATTTTGATGTTTGGATCATTTTCTTTTGTCTTGGAGCTTCATGATTGGAAACGTTTTGATGGTTGTATAAACTCTTAATACATTTAAGTGCAATTCAATGCTATTATTTCTTTCTATTTTGTCACAGACATTGTTGCTAGGATTTCACTATACTAGGGCTAATTTACAGCATCCATTTGTGCGAAGTTGTGGAAATTTTGTTTCTAGATTGTGATGCTTCGTGTATGGGCCATGTATTATGAATGATTGTTCCTAGAGATGTTTCATCATTGAAATTCATCTTGATAAGCCATCTATTTTGCAAAACAAAGTATAAAGCTCTTGAAGTTGCTCTTGTTGCTATCCTAATTCTATGCGAAGTTGTCTTTGAGGCCTCCTTGACCTAGAAAATCCATAATAGATATTTATAATTCTACTTGACTCCAATTTCCCCAAAGGATTAGACACTGGTCCTCCATAGGTGATCACCTCAAATATTGTTTCTTTCACCTTCCCCTTTTTTCTAGGACTAGCCTACATAGGTCACATAGGGCATCAAACACTTCGAATTTTGGTTCACAACTATGATGGCATGTCCTCAAGAAGCCCTCCAAATTTCATGATATTCCAATGGTGGGATCTTGAGATATCGCAAGCCCTAACTTGAAGACCGATTCTTGCCCTTGGTTTCCTTAGGCTAGAAACCTCACTGGGATCATTGCATTACCTTTCATTAAAAATTCCTTCTTTGATCCCCTTCTCCTCCCTGATTAGGTCAAGCTCATCATTGGTTGCTCAATCCTATTCCCTTGACCTAACCTAAGTTCCACTTAGTCCCGTGTGGTCCCACAACTTATTGAAGCCAATTTTACAAAGACTACTTGGAAGCCAACATTCCCCAAGGATTTTAGGAGCTAAGAATCTTCTTGACAAGTAATATATTCAAACCCTAGCTCTTATAATTCCCCTAAGCCCTTCCTAGAGAGCCTTTCATCTTTCTTTCAAAGAAAGCAAGCCATATGTCTGGGCCTCTCTTGTGAATAGGCTTTTAGGATCACCTCTCACCCTATCATTCATGATCCTTGTTATAATGGGTCTCCTCCCATCGATGAAAGTTTGTAAAGAGTAGGGAGCCTTAGCTGAGGTGACAGTGGGCTATTGCTCCATTGTTGCCCTTGACCTGGTGGTTTCCTTTCAAGGATCCCCTTTTAGGACCCATACTAGTTTGAGCGCTAACATGACCCACAAATTTTCTTCAACTAACTCGACCCAGAAAATATAATTTTCTTGAAAAAATAA
Organism: Pinus albicaulis; assembly: GCA_034641835.2. NCBI lineage: Eukaryota > Viridiplantae > Streptophyta > Pinopsida > Pinales > Pinaceae > Pinus > Pinus albicaulis. The sequence continues at coordinate 309,511,748 of CM076577.1, forward strand.
TTATTTTTTGGTCCCAAAGAATTTTTGTGACTTTTTCACCTTGGAATTGGGTTTGTCAATTTAATTCCTCCATGGAAATGACCACTTCTCCAAAATTCGTTTTTCCACTTGGAGAGAATTTTATTTTCTTTGAATTTTAATTCTTGACTATTTTCTAGCTAATATTTTTGCCACTTTTTGCGATAAAACCAAAAATAAAAATAATTATTTTTTTACTCAATTTTAATTAATTTATGGCTTAGGATTTTAATATAATTTAGCCAAAAAAATTAATTAATTGACACTAAAGGGTATTAATAATTTTTCCACTCTTAAATATTTTAGCCATGGTGTCTAAATATGAGGGAGCATGTACCAAAATAATTTTACCTCAAGATATTACAATTAATTCAACCCTTGAAAGGGTAAAACACCTTTATACATAGACCCTTAATAATTTTCCCAATTTTGCAACACAATATGATATTGTATAGAGCAAGTGTGTTTGTAATAAAATAATTTATCCTTATGTGCTTAAATTATTCCCAAACACACTTTTACAAAAGACTCGATATAACAGTAGGACTCACCTAAGACCTTGTTAATGAATTCCACCGTAGCTTTGGGGTTTAAGCTGGAAGAAAAACTTTACCGCTTATCTGTATTTAGAAATGCACATAATTCTGTGAGGTTGAAAAACTCCCTAGGATGAAATCCATTGTCAAAATAAAAGGCTTACCTAGGTGTTATTACATAATTAAACAATCATACTATCATCATTTACAATAAACCTGCAGAATTTGGGTTTACAACTCTGATAAGCTGACGAAGGATAATGATGAATGCTCGATATCTGATTGCTCGAACATGATGGAATTCTTTTGCAAAAATGTGTAATGCTATAGGGTAGTTGATAGGGAATGGTAAAAATCTAGCTCTACATTGGGACACGTTGCTTCACTGAAGGAATGTGAGAATCCCTAATATGCACGCAAGAAACATACAAGTTCATATAAGTAGCGTCCATCCAAACATAAACCAAAAAGTCATCATATAACATTAAGTACATGAAATAGAAGCTCTATTCCCAACAAAAATTCTACTAACATGAAATGTAAATCTAATCTAGAGACAAAAATGAGATTTAATCTATGAAATAACAAGGAGTATGGTTAGAATACAATATAGGGTATGCCCAATGGCATCAAATTTGTTCAATGAAGTCCATCTTGAGCATCTTCAGACTTTTAGGTAGATAAATGGGTTGATTGACTGATGTGCCATGTCCAATTCTAATCATCGTAGGACTCTGACTTATCCAAATGTCATGTTCTTCCTGGCCATCAGATGCATAAAACTTCTTTCCTTTTCTTTTTCGATTTTTTCCATGCAAAATCTTCACATTGTTTATCACTGAATATTTACCTTTTATATCTCTTTTCTATTTTTTACTTTTCTTTTTTTCCGATAGGTTGTGATGTCGATGATGTAGAACATTTTGCTTGATATTCAAAATTTTCAGATGAAAACTTTGAAGTATGCCTCTTTTCATTTTACATCCGCTCTGTTAAGGGGTGATGGATTAACCTTATATGTATTAACCTGATTTCCTTCAGTTTCTGTTTTATCTAGATCACCTTCAATTAGCCACTTTTCAATGGAACAAATGACCTCCTCACAATAGGATGGAGCTTGATTCAATGAACAAGGAGGCTTATGATCTATTGAAATTTCCCTATTCCGTTGCTACTTATTATCTGATCCGGGTTGGAACTTTTGTACTTGTAATCTTTCCATTTCTTCCAACTTATTCTAAAGGGCGCTCATTTGATTAGAATAATTATCCTCTATGGTAATAATTTATCAGGCATGATTTTCTTCCATGGTTTTTATTAATTGTACTTGCTTTTCCTCCATGGCCAACAACCTTTCCTAAAGAGATATTTGATTGGTTTCCATGTCCTTTATCATTTTTTTATGATTTACTTGAATAACACTCATTTATTTCTCATGATTTTTTCCATGGTGATCTGTAATATCCTAAATTGGGAACAAACATTAATATAAAGCACAATAGACTGAAAACTACAGTGAATATAAAACAACATCAAAACACAAGAAATAGAGCCATAAATAACTACTAAGCCACTTTATTAATTTATCAGGAAGATTAAAATAGTGGTGCCAAGAAAGGTAGCACCTGGGCCTGCTCAAGATAGGCTGAAGGTCAGCTCTAAATTTGGAAAAATATCACTTCTGAACCAGGCTCTGTGTGGCTCTCCCTTTGCACTGCCAGTGCCAAAATTGCTGCTACTGGCTGAATTCATACTATAGTTTGGTCTAGCTCCCATGCTCAAAAAATTCTGGGCTTTCAACCCTAGGCTCTACTCCAAAGACCCACAAAAACCTGCGTAGGGTTTCCAGAAATCTCGACCCTGGAAAATGGCCTCTTTGGGCTTCATACATTTCTCTGTTGGGGAAATAGATCTCCTGGCTAGAACTACTGGGAAATTCCTACAAAACACTACCAAAATCCCTAGTAGGATGTGGCTCGTCTCCCCTCCAAAAACTCCGGCTGAATATTTTCTGCTCCTACACTTCCCAACACTTCCTCTAGGTTGGACTGCGCAGTCTAGACTGCATCTGCGTTGTCCTGAAAGGTATACTTGTTGCTGCTGATATATATCTAAAATATCCTCATAAAATGGATGAAACTCCTCTCCCAAGTGGGCAGTCGAAGTCCCCTGACGTAGAGGTTGAGATCTCCACTCGGAAATCTTTATACTAAACAACACTGCAGATTTGGCTAAACAGCTCAAGTGTACTCATTCAATGAAGATATAAAATTGATAGATGAATGAATGTGGAATGAATTGCTCCCATTCCATTTTGTAAAAATTGAGCCTCCAACATTCCCTTGGGCCCACAAGGACTGTGCTGCCCCTTCTCCGGACTACCACTGCACTGCCCCCTTCGTGCCTCTCCCACACAGCCACCTAGGATGTTGCCTCCATTCGATGGGTGGCCACATGGACCCCACTAAAGCCGAAATATTTCCTTAGGAACTATAGGTAAGTGATTTTAGGTGCATAGTTATTATTTGTGGTTCCCCTTACCCACTTTGTTCCTGCTCAACATTAGAAAAAACAAAAATTATCCAAAATTAATATTCCAATTAGCTGACTACCAATTTGAAATATTACATGATCAAATGATTTTGCATGGCGGTTATCTGATTAGAGTGATCAACTTCCATGATTTTCATTTCCTCAACATGTTTTTTTTCTATGGCTAACAACTTGGTCTGGATAACACTCATTTGCCTGGCATGATCTGCTATTAATCTCGCTTGATTAAATTCTATGTTCTTGATGAGTTGATCCTAGTTAAAATCCATATTCTTAATTACTTTTTCTTGATTCATTTTCATATCCTTAACCATTTGAGTTAATTCTTTGATAAGATCATTTTCAACTTATTTAGTTTCCTTTACTCCAACTTTCGCTTTGACCTTTCTCTTATCTCCATATTTATATTCAAAAGCATCAACGATTAATCGCAATGAAGAAAAAGTGTTATCAGGAAACTCAGTAAAACAATACAAAGTATCTCCATATAAGGTGAGAACAAAAATCATCATCTTTACATCTTCATGGTCAAAATATGGGAGACACTTGTTCACATAGAGGTTGAAATTTTTAAGGTGAGTCTCATTACTAAAAGCATGGTCACCTTGAAAATGAGGAAATTCATCGATGGATTCACCAACTTTATAAGGATAATCATGCGGAGCTCCCTAAATGTTAGTAAAATCACAAGGATCAAACAAGTCATCCATGATGTCCTGCTTGCTTGACCTTTAAAGAGAAAATGGATACTAGAAAGAGCCTCATGTCCAAGATTAACCAGAAGTCTACAAGAAGAAAGCTTCATGCATAAATCCTTTCATAAAATGAAATAAGTGGAGTCGCCACTTGAATAGGAATCAAAATCCAAAATCCAAAATGCAAGAACCGAAAAGTTAGTCGGAAAAACAGGAACATAAAAACTCTATCCCAAAAAGAATATTAAACCAAAAAATTTAGTCAAAAACTAATGAAAGTACTGGATGAAATGTTGAAACATTGAGAACAAGAAACTCATCCCCGACAATGACATAAAAAAATGTTGTCGTTTGAAGTGTACACCAAATACGCAACACTCAGAATAGGGGTTGTCACTCTAAATCCATATTCAGTCCGTTTAGACTCTCTCCTAGCTAAGTCAAGAGGGGTAGTCCCTAAGGATGATAATGAAGGACATTTTTTTGGAACAACAAGTCTAGGAAATTAAGGGCAAGGCAATTATTATTAGTGTAACTTTATTATTAATTAAAGCAAGTGTGAGAGTTTATGAGTGATGTGTATTAAGACAAATGTAATTAGGATCAATAAGGAAGATACAAGATGTAAATGTAACAAACCAGTGCCTTTACAATGCTCAATGGAAATTTAGAGACTTGCAAATTACAATAACAATAATGTTGCAAGAAGAGTTATCACATATAATTAAAGACCAAGATAACCATATTTATGAGCAATGAACCTTAAAGAAAGAAAATTGCAAGAAAATATGACATTTCGAGATACAATAAACCTAGAAATTATAAATTTAGCCCACAATTCCAATCACCAATGATCAACAAGGAATGAATGCAAGATCTAATCTAATGAGAAATGAAAAATCTTGGCTGATTTTAATTAAGATGCCTAATCTAAATGAATCCTCCCTTCTAGTTGTTTTGAGGTTAGTCTTTAGAGTAAGTTGTGGAGATAAAGAAAGGGGAAGCAAGCTATGGCTTGATTAACGATCCCTCCCCTTGAGATCTAACCACCCGATGCCTTCGACGATGCAGAGACTGTCGCTCTGACGCTTGAAAGGTCATCATGTTAACCAGTAAAGAGGGTTTATCCTTCTCAAGCTACAAAAGAAAGGTGGTACTAATTTTCTTTCAACCCAGCTTAGGCTCGGAGGTAAATTTTAAGGATGCAATCTAAACTAGGATGCAAATGTAGATGATGAAAAAATAAACAGATTTAATGGCAATATGCCTCAATATAAAGATATAAATTACTTATAACCAAGCTTTATTAAGATACCAACTTAGATCACAAGGCTACAAGATTTCTAATAGAAACTCAATGAAGAAAACTTAAGATAATGATAGTGATAACAAGTTAAAAGTATTTAGTTATAGTGTTGATTAGAGCGTTCTTCACTTATGAGATATAGAGAATAAGAGCAAGTGAAATTTAATGACATCAACACAAATAACTAAAAGATAAAGAGATTGCTAACAATGATTTTCAAAACGATGAAATGCAACAAAAATATTAAACTATGCAATGCAAATAAAGTTAAAATGCAAATGTAAGTTAGTAGGCAGAATCAAATTAGTATGTTAGTTCTCCTTTTGAAATAGGGAGATGGAGGATGCCAAGGGATATAAGTCCCAAGCTCCCCAAGAGAAAAAATTATTTCTTTATTTCTTTATGAGAATTACAAAGAAGGAGAAGAAGCCCTTTGACAATCTAAGAGGCTTCTTCACTTAAGGATATTTACAATGATGATAAAGACCTTACAAAATGAATATTCTCCTCAAGAAATAAAGAAATCTACTTATGGTAACTTCAACAATTTCTCCAAACACGAAATTCAAATGTTTCAAACTTCTATCAAATAATAGCAAGGTGAATTCAAGAAATTTCTTGGCCTGCAAGACTGCAATGTTAGCCTTCAAAATATGGCAGATCCATTCAACATTCTACAAATGATGATAAGCCTTCTAGAAATCATTTTCTATGCCAAAACGTATGCTGAAATCTTCTTCAAAAATTTACTAGAACACCCGAAAATTGTTAAGAGATGACGAAATTTAATGAGAAAAATCAGGTATATTTTTTATTTGCAAATAACCAAAATTAGAAGAACAGTTTTCAAATTTTTTATTTCTCAACAATTTGATGACAGTGAGAAAAGTTCACAGCACTAGATGATTCTAAAGCAAGTGATTCTCTGCTGCCATGAAAGATCAATGATTCAAAGGTAATCCCCTCAGACCTTTATGAAGACTTGATGACAAAATTTAAGGAATAAGACAAGATTTGATGCTAAAAGAATGCACCATACTTCTGAAATATCACTTAGTCAAGATATCAATCCTCAACAAATATATACATTCAATGAGGTCAAGAGAATACAAGAAAAAATAGCCCAATATATATTATATTGTAAGCAATGCTTTACATAAACAACTAATCCAGTTAGATCTTAATCAATGACACCAACAAAGAGTGGAGAAGACTGGAATACAAATAGAAGATAAACCAAGAGTGCTTACTTTAGCTACGCAAATGCCAAAATATTGCACAAGTTTAAACGAGACATTACTGTCAAAATATATCATTCTACTGTAATGACGCAGTCACAAGTGAACAGTCACCCAAGAAGCAAGGGATAATAGTTTAAAATACTTATTAATTTTTTTAAGATGCCCAAAATTCACCTGAAAAACAGTTTTGTGAAGAAAGCCTTGATTTTTTTTTCAGATCTGAAAATTGAAAGAAATATATATACAAGAAAATAAAATTTATACAAAAAATTATATACAAATTTACAAATCTATTGGATCAAAGGACCATGAGTACAACTCCATTCCTTGATCAATAGAAAAATAATCTCTATATTAGCAGATCTATTCGATATGCATAAATAGAATTCAAATAGATGATGATTTTTTTTTATAGGTGAGAAATAGCCAGATCCACTGCAAAAAAAATCGTTACATAAGTGTCAAAATTTAATCAGATGGGCTTGTTGCACTCAAATTGTCATATTTCCAAGGAAGCGAAAGTGCCAATTTTTTTCCAACAAGATCGTATCACCTATCAACAATCCATGTATCATGGTCACCCCATTCTACAAGTTATATGATTAGATATCATTTTTTGGGTTTCAACTAGGTGAAGAAAGTCATCAACTATGACCATTTCCATGAGAGGTAGTCGTAACTGACTAATTTCTCATGATTTTTTAATAGTCCACTTAGCACTCATTACATCGGGTGATGCTCACAGGGGTGAAGAAGTGGGATTGAAACTAGTGAAATGAATCACATAGCATCAATCATAATTTCTGGGGCTTTCACCCAATAACCAGGACTTCCTCGGTGGTCACCCATCCCAGAACTCCTCTAGCTCAAGCGCACTTAAATGTGGAGTTTTCCCCACAATCAAGCCCACTTAGCTTGCTACCCCATTTGCAATTTGAAAGATAAGTGGGCTTGATTGTGAGGAAAACTCCACAGTTAAGCGCACTTGAGCTAAAGGAGTTCTGGGATGGGTGACCACCCAGGAAGTCCTGGTTACTGGGTGAAAGCCTCGAAAGTGATGATTGACGCTATGTGATCCATTTCACTAGTTTCAATCCCACTTCTTCACCCCTATGAGCATCACCTGATGCAATGAGTGCTAAGTGGACTATTCAAAAATCATGAGAAATTAGTCAGTTACGACTACATCTGATGGAAATGGTCATAGTTGAATGACTTTCTTAACGCAGTTGAATCCCAAAAAATGATATTTAGTATAATGCACTGCGGAAACCCCTCATTACTTAAGTTATATGATGTAAATGATCCTAGTAAGACCGTGAACCTATGTACCAACCTAGGTAATCCTATAATTTTGATGACGAATTTCATCCTAGGAGGTTTTTTAATCTCACTGATTACCTGTGTTTCTAAACATGACTAATCAGAAGATTTTTTTCCCCTCCAACTTAAACCCCCAAATTTGGGGTGAAATTTATTTTCCAAATCTTAGGTGATTCCTAGTGTTTTAGTCGAGTCTAATGTAAAAGTGGTTTGAGAATAATTTAAGCTAGTTGGATTAATTATTTTATTACAAACCACTTGGTCTACTAGATCATCTTGTGTTGCAAATGGGTTATGCATATTGACGGTCTATCCAAAATGTTGTGATATTCCCAATTAGTAGCAGCTAATTAGCAATATTAATTTGTGCCCAGATTTTTCTTTTCTAATGTTCAGCCATAAATAAAAAGGGTGTTGGGACCCATAACCCAACTTAGGAGAAATAATCTCCCTAAAGTGACTTAGCCAACATAATGATTTCAGCATGGGGCCTAGGGGGACCAAGTGACAGCGCAGAGTAGGCAGGGTAGCGTGGAAAAGGAGGACAACGCAGCACAGTGGGGCCCAAAGTGATGTTAGGGTCTCAAGCATAAAATGGAGTGAGGGCCTAGCTTCTCATTCATTCTATTATGCATCTTCCGATTTTTTTTCTAACAGATATTGAGCACGCTTACGCTATTTAGCTAAGTCTGCAAGTGTTTTTTAGCACACAGGTGTCTCCGAGCGGAGATCCCAACCTCAACCTCGGGGGACTTCGAGTGCCTGCTCAGGTGAGGAGCTTTACCTTCAATTTTCAAAGCAGAGAATGTAGAGCCATTCATCCAGTAGTTACGCAGTCATCAGGTAGCGCAATCACTCAGAGATATTACGCAGTCTTGGAGGAGAGCAGCTCTAGGATTGAGGGAGATTCAGTAGTTTCAATCCAGGAGAAGTGTGAGGGGATCAACCCTTCACAAGTTGTCTTTTGGAGCAGTGAGAGGCCAACATTTCCAGCGATTCACTTCAAAGGCCAATGTACACACTAAGATTGCGTAATTTTCCCAAGGGGGTCAAATTTTGGGGTCAGCCTATAGGAAATTCCTTCTTGGGTTTTCCGGGTTTTGGGAGGAGAGTTCATAGCCGGAGTTTCATCATTTTCTTAGTAGGGGAATAGCCCCAAAGAGCAGCTCCATTCTAGCCAGAATCAACACTTTCCAGCAGTAGCAGCAGCTCAGAGAGTTACACAGTCACTAGGAGAAGAAGCCATCCATAGCAAGGTTTGGAGATATATTTTAGCTTGCCTTGAGCAAGACAAGGTGCCATCATTCTGATCACCTTCTTGTACTCATTCCCTATTTCCAGATTTATAATTAAATCGCTCAAATTTTCTGAATTTTTTGCAATGATTTTTATGGTGCATCTCTATTAGCTGTAGTTTTTGTTTATGTTGCTTTGTATTGATGTTTATTTCCTATTCAGAATATTATAGTGGTATCAAAGCTCATATAATTGGCTTAGCCAGTGGAGCAGATCAGTCTATGACACTTGGAGATAAAGAATACATCACCTACCAGAAGCAGCAATACGGGAGTAGAGAGCGGAGGCTCGAGCCCACATTTGGTGAGGAAGACTGTGTTCTAGTAGAGGACACGGAGGAAGCACCTATAGCAGATGAAGTAGATGACGAGAAGGAGTTCAATAATCTCCTCTTGAATTCTATATAATAACTCTCTAGGAAAATAGATGAGATGGGTCAGAAGGTTGTTGGGGAGAACAGATAGTGTGAGACCACAAAGGGATTTCACATCAGAGAAGTGTCCGACACTTCTCATCACACACAGGAGCAGAACACAGCATAGCAGGTGGTGCTACACACTCCCTCACGTTCCACTATGCCCACATTCTTGAATGCAGGAATGGGAATGAGAGGATACCAGGAGTCGATGATGGCTCATTAAGTGGATTATTTTGTAGAGTATTAGCCATACGGGCGAGATTTTGGTGAAGTTATCTCTTTCCACGATTTATGCCAGCTAAAGAAAAACAACAGACCCCGCAACCAGAATAGAGGAGGTTGGTATATGCTCTAAGGTGAACTGCAATGTACGATGGGAAGATTTTTATTGCCAACATATAACGGGTCATCAAAATGTTTAGCAAAAGCTTGGGTGGAAAAGCTAGACATATACTTTCAACTGAACCAGATGGCAAAGGTGGAGGCCATCAAGGTGGCAACACTTCACCTTGAGGGGGAAGCCCATGACTGGTGGTTCCATGGGATGGCCATGATCGGTCACTTAGGAGTGACACCGTATGCAGAGTTCACCTGGACATTGGTAGAGATGTTTGACCGGAAGACCGGAAGGATCTGGAAGAGCATTTTTTTGAGCTGACCAACCTCAAACAGATTGGGAACCCAGAGACTTACATTTTTAATTTCTTGAGACTTTCAGTGATGGTGCCAAACTTGTCTGCATCCAGGAGGATTTACATGTTCATTAATGGGTTAGCAGAGCCTTTGCGTGGGTTAGTCAGGTCTACTAGGCCTGCTACACTTTAGGATGCAGTTAGGAGGACAAGGGATTTGCAAGATGCTTTGCCTAGGACTAGATCTCCTTCCCCCCAGAGACCAACATTTCAGCCAAAGGGGAAAGACACGAGAGTTCCACAGCCGAAGGGGAACCAAGATCGAGGGCCTTTGTACGATGACACCCAGAGATATTTTTGATGGAGAAGCTATGATTCACATGCCAGGATCCATGGGCATTGGATCATCGATGTGCCACAGGGAAGGCACATTACATCGAGGTCTTCTCTGACAGTGAGGGAGAATAATATGTGTATGAGGAGTTAGAAGGAGATGCCAGCGCTGAGACACCGAGAGGAGATCATCCACCACTACCTCCTCTAGGAGAAGGAGGGGCAGCGTTTCCACCCACAGGAGGAGTCCTTGCATATTTTCAAGGAGTTCTTATGTATATGACACTACGTGTCTAAGGCACCGTTCAGGGAAACTGTGTTTTAGTTCTGGTAGATAGCGGGGCCACTCATAACTTCATTGATGGCCAGCTAATGCAGAGGAGAGGCATACCAACAGAGATTTTTGATGGGTTCTTAGTGTTGGTTCTGGGTGCCAGAACCATGCCGTGTATGAGGTATGTTCTAGCATTGGCAGTGACCATGGGGACGTACATGATGAAAGACCACTTATTTGTGGTTAACATTCCAAATAACAATGTGGTACTGGGAGTGCAGTGGTTGATTATGCTAGGTAAGGTCACCACAGATTGGGGAGACACTGGAGATGGAGTGGACAAAAAAGAAGAGTGGGAAGCATGTGATGATCAGAGGCATGCACACATACCCTCCTCAAACAGTTTCAGCACACCGGATGGAGGTATACTTCTGGAAGGGGGACATAGGGTGGGCAGTAGAGATGCGTATTTTAGAGGCAGGAGTCACAGGGCAGTTGATACACCTTGATGTGCAATCAATATTGGACAAATACTCCACGATTTTTGGGGACATACCGCTGGGGAAGCCACCAGACCAGGGGTTTGATCATACTATCAAGTTTGATCAAGGGATCCAAGCAGTGATCACCACACCCTATAGGCACCCCAAGGCCTATAGGGATGAGATTGAGAGAGTTATCCATGAGCTCTTAGCACTGGGACACATCCAACCCAGTACTAGCCCATTTGCTTCTTCTGTTGTTCTGGTGAAGAAGAAGGATGGCACATTGCAGATGTGAATTAACTACAGGGCACTCAACAAAAATACCATGAAGAACCGATACCATATCCCCAGGAATGATGAGTTGATGAAGGAGATGAGGGGATCGAAATTCTTCTCCAAGATTGATCTGAGTTCAGGGTACCATCAGATCAAGATGAGGGACCAGGATGTCCCCAATATTTCATTCAGGTGTCACTTTGACCATCTCGAGTTTTTGGTGATGCTCTTTTGGCTAACCACGGACCGACCACCTTTCAGTCTTGCATGAACTACATCTTCCGTGGTTAGTTGAGGAAGTTCATGCTAGTGTTCTTTGATGATATCCTCATCTACAACCACACATGGGAGGAGCACTTGCAACAAATTGAGGTTGTGCTACGTATTTTGGAGGAGCAACATTTCTATGCTAAGCTCTTGTTGACCCCCAAAGATGTCCTTCTCTTTCACCAAATTTCACTTCATTTCCTTTGTCCTTTATCAGTTGCAGGCTTAAAATATCAATAGGATTGATTAAATTTACTTTAAGAATGTATATAATGACTGAATTGCTACACTTTTATGGTTTTGTTGTTGTAGTAATTTTTGAACTAGACTTAGCTACAGAATGCAGCCATTTTGTAGCTAGTCGCCTATTCCGCAGCTATCTTCATGTTCACACAGGTTACAGGTGTCACTTTAAGAAAAAATGCATATGGTTGAATTCCAGACCTCATCTACATCCTTCCTTGCCCTCTACGAAGTCTGAGCAAAAATCTCCAAGTGGTTATGCACATGGAAGAAATCAAAACTAAGAGGTAGACTTCTATCGGGACAAGAACTCTACAGATGTCTTCAACAAAAGTACGAGGCCTCCACAAGAGTTCTAATTTGATTTTAATTGGGAAAGACACTTATCCCTATTTCTTCTCAAGGGTAGTTATGTATTTCTCTTATAAGAATGACTCGGGAGACCGAAAGACAGTTATCTAGATTGATGTTTTATTGTTAAGTAGTCCAAGACTGTAATACTCTGTTTTTGAAGCATTTTCCTTTAATGAAAGAAGAACCACTTTAATACATGATATGAGGAAATATTGAGGAGATTCATATGCTAATCCAGTGGTAGAGGGCGCCTACTGCCCGAGAAGCTCTGTGCATATTGTTTAGATAAGTAACTTTAGCTCTGTTTCGTTCCTAATTTAAGTAGTTTTCTAAACTTCATGTTTTATGCCTACTTACACCGAATGTTACAGCCAGTCTTGTCCTTATGAATTGTTCCAAAATATCACTAACACTGAATGAGATGAAGCTGTAGCATTTCAATTCTAGTTCAGTTGTAGTATTTCAGAATTGCATATTAGTTCAGGTTCTGTTTAATGTATTTTAATTTTTATTAGCTAGTTGTATGCTAGTTCTGTTAGATTAGACTTAAAGGCCTTCATTATTTACAAGCTGTTCTTGTTCTTAATCTCTACTAATACATCATTATCATAGGAACAAGAATTGGCATTGTCATTTTGAAGTCTTGACTGTTCTGCAATTTCTCATAAGTTTACAAACTGCCTTTTTTCCAAAACTGTTCCAAAATATTTCTAACACTTGAATGAGGCTTAACAATGATATTTTGAGTTTCAGAATAGATTAATTTAATTTTCATAAGTTAATTTAGAGTAGGGTTTCTTACTATGTTGCAGATACTCTCTTCTAAATGTGTTCCAACAAATTTCTAACCAAGGATGGGATTTTCTCTGTGATTTTGTAAGTTTTTTTTTTCTTAGAAGAACCTCATTGCATTAAACTTATCCTTTTCTCTAGTTGTGCCAACATACTTCTAATGAAATGAATTGGATTGAGTCTATTTTATGAGTTATTTTTCTTGTCAAGTTTTGCAATTTGTAAGTTAGCATTCTCTGTTCTTAGGTGTCATACATAGTCTAGATTTTACTCTGTTTTTAGAGTGACTAATAACTTCTCTTTGCCAAAAACTTACTTTCCTCTTAGCATAAAAACACAAAACCCAAAAACACTAGAAAACACTAAACACAACGAAGTAGGAAGAAGATACCTAGGCACATATAGTGCACTTCACTTTAACAGTTTACTAGCCCTGGTTGACAATTTATGACATCAACTTAGGAACACTAGGTTGAGCAGACATTTTGGTGTCATTTCCGGGGAAGTGTAACTAGGTAGCCTTGTTTCTTACCTCCCAAAAACAATGATATGCATAGAGAAAGAGACTCAAGGGGTAGATTCATAAGAAGCAGAAGCTTGATTCCTAGAACACCACTTGTTCCACCAAGACCAAGAAGTAGCACACCTCCAACTCAAACCTACATTCCATCCTATACTAATCACAGACTTCTAGAAGGCTTAAGATCAGATATTCCATTATAAATACCTTCCACTTCATCCACTAAACCTGTTTCAGAAGAAGACTCAAGGACCCCTGCTAGAGACACAAACTTTTCCACTTCCACAGAAGAATCAACTATGGCAGAAGAAGGGGGAGGAGGAGTCTTTAATGGAGGTAGAGGTGTAGAAGGAGAAGGAGGTAGAGGTGCATAAGGAGGCAGAGAAAGAGGTAGAAGGAAAATGGGAAGTTCTTTTGGGTTTCCTACAGTAGATGAAGAAACCAATTCAACTATGAAAAATATTTCACCCTCTGTCCTTCCAAACTTTTATGGACTCAAAAATGAAGATCCTGAAACCTTTCTATTTGAATTTGAAGTCCTATGTAGAACCTATGATTACTTACAAGATGCTCAAAAACTTAAACTATTTCCTTAAACATTGAAAGGAGCAGCATTAAAATGGTTTATGAGTTTGATCAGCAGTTCTATTAGGACATGGGAAGACGTGAAACATGCATTTCTAGAGAGGTATTTGGATTACTGTATGCCAGTCAACCATAAGGAGGAAGTGTTTTAAATGTTACAAAAAGAGGATGAAAATCTTGAAGATTTGCTAGAGAGGTTCAACTACAACATCAAAAGAGCAAAAATGGAAAACTTAGACCAATACAATTTGAAATCTCTCTTGTTGAAGACAATTAGGGATGAATGGTTAGATATCCTTAACATGATGGGAAAAGGGGATATATCTCAACTCACATTACCTGAAATAGGCCGAATTATGTATCAACCTTTCAAGAGGGAAATTCCAAAATCGTAAAAGAACCAAGAGAACCTGCTCTTGCAAGGGCAAGTAAGTCTGCTTCTGGGACAGTGAGTAGGGCAGAAATAGGACATATGCTTGATGAATTCAAATCTGACATTTTAGGGAGTCTTAGTGAACAAATACACCCTTAAATTACATTACAAGAAAAAAGTTGAATCTGATGACTTAGCAATCTTTTGTCCCAAATGTAGAAAGAAGCATGCCTTGAGAGAGTGCCCTTTGGATGTAAAAGTAGTAGAGAGTTGTGTAATTTGTTGAGAAAAACATGAGACCAAGAGTTGTGCTTCACTTCCTGGTCTTAAAGCTGTCTTTCAAGAAGAAACTCCTACAAATTCCACAGAATCTCTCAATTTTTTTTCTAGAAGGCCTTGGCAAGGACCTCAAACACAAGGATTCCATGAGCAGTTGTATAATCAAACCCCAGCAAATTGAAATTATTGGCAGCAACCATGGCCCCAATTTCAAAATAAATCTCAAAATTGGGCACAAGGAGCACAAAATCCCTATGGAAGATACTCGCAGTACTATCAATACCCACCATCCTATCCACCATATCCACATTTCCCTCCTCAACAAAATCTTCAACAAAATCCTCAAAATCCAAAACATCAAAATCAACCACTTCCATTACCATTTCCTTAGAAAACAAATCAGTTACCTGCCCAACCCATACCAAAACCCAACAATAAAAATCCTCAGAACACATATATGATAGAAGACCAATAGTTTCCAACTTATTTGATTACTCTTTTAGACCTTAATGATGTTCAACTTAGTTCTGGAAGAATACTTGAAAAGAAGAAACCTTCTGTAATCATACAAGAACAAAACAACTCTGAGGAATATTCTCTATGGGTAAATAAAATTCTTGAAGAGAACACACTTTTCCAAGACCTAAATATTGAAAAATCAAAACAAAAAGAGCCAATAATTTCAACTCCTATATTAGAGCAGCCATCAACATCCACCTATACACCTCCCTTTCCAGAAAGATTAAAAATTTATAGGGGTGTAGAAAAACAAATTATGGTGCCTAATTATGATTTCCTAGATGAGCTGAGAAATGTTTGTATTAAGATCCCATTATTACAAGCTATCAAGGAAATTCCACTCTTAGCAAAGACAATAAAGGAGTTGAGCATGAAGAAAACAGGAACAAGAATAAGAGAGACAAAGAAAATTCAATTGGCAGGAAAAATAACAGATAACATGATGGGTAAGATTTCCATTCCAAAGTATCTAGACCCAGGAAATCCAGTTGTTAAAATACACATCAGTGGAATTGAGATCCAAAACACACTTATTGATTTAGGAGCAGCAATCAATATCATGAGTAGACAAATAATGGATAAACTGAAACTTCCTAATCTTCTTTTTACACCCACATTATTACAATTAGCAGACAGATCTGTGATAAAAAATGATGGGGTAATAGAAGACATTCTAGTGTCCCTAGATTCTTGGGAGTATCCTGTGGATTTTATGATCCTAACCCCCAAGAATAACCTAGGAGGGCATCCTATTATACTAGGAAGACCTTGGTTAGCTACATTTGATGCTTTCATTAGTTGTAGATCCGGTGATATGTACATCTCTGATGGTATTTCAACCAAGAAATTTACCTTGTATCCTCCAGAAAAGACAATTACAGAATTAGATGATACTCAATGGATAGAGGATGAAGAAGACTTACAACCTCTCTTCACAATTTCGGAAATTAGTGAAGGCCGCATTTCGAATACCTTAGAAAATTTTGAATCCTCTTCGAATACAAACATGAACAATTTCAAGAAGAATCCAACATTGAGTTAAGATCATCAAGACAAGAGGTCTCATGTCTCATGGATAATTGGCGCTTTCTACAATTGAGATATTTCTGTGCAAAACTTAAAACATAAACAAGAACCTAGAGAAATCTCAACAAGAAGAGTTAGTCAAGATATTTCGCAGACATTTCGTTATATGTATGGGAGCACATCGATATGAAAGGGATAAGCCCTAAGACTTGCATACATCACATCTATATTGAGGAAAACATTAGACCAATCAGACAACCTCAAAGAAGGATGAATCCAAATCTTAGGGAGATAGTGAAAGAAGAGCTCCAAAAACTTCTCAATGTAAACTTCATTTATCCAATTTCAGATAGCCGATGGGTTTCTCCTTTGGTTATAGTACCTAAAAAAAATGGTAAATGGAGAGTATGCATTGATTACAGGGAGTTGAACAAAGCAACTTTGAAGGATCACTTTCCTTTGCCTTTTATTGATCAGGTATTAGATACATTAGCCGGTAAAAAGTACTTTTCATTTTTGGATGGTTTTAGTGGCTATAATCAAATTCAGGTAGCACCTGAAGATCAAGATAAGACCACATTTACTTGTCCATGGGGAACTTTTTCCTACCGAGTATTTCCATTTGGACTATGCAATGCACTTAACATTTCAAAGGGCGTACTAGGAATTTTTTCTGCGTATCTAATACATGATTGTGTAGAGGTATATGGATGATTTCAAAGTTTATGGAAACACATTTGAAGAAGCCTTAGCAAACTTGGAAAAAGTTTTAAATAGATGTAAAGAAGCAAATCTTTCACTAAGTCATGAGAAGTGTTTTATGATGTTTACTGAAGGAATTGTTTTGGGGCATCACATTTCAGGGGATGAGATTAGAGTTGATGAGTCAAAAGTTGAAGTCATCTCTAACTTATCCGTTCCAAGTTGTCAAAAATATGTTAGGAGTTTTCTAGGATTTACAGGATATTATCGAAGGTTTATAGAAAACTTCACCAAGATAGCATCTCCACTTTTCAAATTACTTACCAAGGACTGTGAACTCAAATGGAATCTTGATTGCCAGTTAGCCTTTGAAACCCTGAAAACAAAAATCTCTGAAGCACCTATTTTAAGGGGACCTAACTGGAAGTTACCTTTTCATATTTCAACAGACGCCTCGGATACAGCTCTAGGAGCAGTATTGGGACAAAAAGACTTGATTCCTTATGCCATCTACTATACCAGTAAAAATTTGACTCCTTCAGATTTAAACTATACTGTAACTGAAAAAGAGTTTTTAGCTATTGTTCATGCCATAAAAAAATTCAGACACTATATAATAGGCTATGAAACTTTTTTTCACACAGATCACTCTGCAATTAGATATCTAATGAATAAATCAATAACTAATGGCAGAGTCATAAGATGGTTATTTCTTTTACAAGAATTCAACATCACCATTCTAGATAGGCCTGGAAAACAAAACACAGTAGCTGATTTCCTATCTAGACTCCAAAACATCCAAGACAATACCCCAGTTGAAGATCAATTCCCTGATGAATATCTTTTTGCAATTTCTACTCAGACTCCTTGGTTTTGCCGATATCGCTAATTATTTAGTTTCGTGAAAATTCCTTAAGTAATGAATGCAAGAGACAAAAGAAAAATCATTTATGACAATGCAAAATATTCATGGGTTGCTAATGAGTTGTACAAGACAAGTCCAGATTTTATCATTAGGAGATGTGTTCGGGAAGATGAGATGCCTGAGATTCTCAAAGCATGTCATGATGAACCTTGTGGCGGACATTTTGCTGATAAAAGGACAACCTATAAGATCCTTCATTTAGGATATTATTGGCCATTCCTTTTCAAAGATGCTAAAGAGTATGTCAAAAGGTGTGACAGTTGCCAAAGGGTAGGGAAACCTTATCCTTCAGGTGAGATGCCATTGCAGCCTCAGGTACATATTGAACCTTTTGGAGAAATGGGCTTTAGATTTTGTAGGACCTATTAGTCCTCCGTCAAGAAAAAGAAATATATATTAGTTTGCACCGATTATGTTACCAAATGGGTAGAGGCCAAGCCATTACTCTTACTGAAGCATCTGTAGTTAGTTTTCTTTTTGAGGATATTTTTACTCATTTTGGTGTCCCAAGGGAAATTTTTACAGATCAAGAAGCTAAATTCACATCAAGGCTAGTGGAACAAATGGTGGAGAGGTACAAAATCAGACACAGAAAATCTACTCCCTGTCATCCACAAGCAAATGGTCAAGTGGAATCTACTAATAAGGTTATTGAATGGATCCTAACAAAGACGAAGCACAACAGGTATATTCAGATCTGTTTATGGAAAACAAGTTTTGTTTCCATAGAGTTTCAGAAGGATCTAAACTTGAAAAGGAAGGCCAAATTAGACTGATCTAAATGTGAGGCACAAAAGCAATGCATTGGAGCATTAATGAATTTGAGAGAATGATAGATACAAATGAGAAAAAATAAGTCCAACATGGGTATTACAAGCATGATGGCAGAAAGAAATCTAAAGAAGGCGATCAAGTCTCTTGTTTGATCTTAAAGTTCAAAGATTTTCAAGGTAAATTCCAAACACATTGGCTTGGGCCATATGAAATTGTGAAATTTTTTGATA
This sequence comes from Pinus albicaulis, assembly GCA_034641835.2. Classification (NCBI taxonomy): domain Eukaryota; kingdom Viridiplantae; phylum Streptophyta; class Pinopsida; order Pinales; family Pinaceae; genus Pinus; species Pinus albicaulis. Next base: position 309,530,723 of record CM076577.1, read on the forward strand.
ATGGAGCAATAAAAATCAGGACAATAGATGAAGAAGAGGTTACTTTTCTTGTAAATGGTCATAGATTGAAACTGTATCACAAGCCACTTTCAAGAGAAGAATTTGTCAAGAGATTCCAAGAGAATAGTGATGTGAAGTTAATGAAGAAGAATCCTTCTTCTTCATCAACTTAATTGTATTTTCTGAAATCAGATGATAAAAAAATTAAAAAATAAATAAAAAATAAATAAAGTATAAACATGAAAACTAATCTTTGATTAGCATGTTTATATAGAAAAGGTAAAGTGAAAATCAGAATCCTTCTGACACATTACCTTTTCAAAATTGTTCTTTTTCCTACAAGCAGCTATCATAAAATCATAAGTGATCACATTCCACTTATGATCCATTTCACTCCATTCATTCATATCTCATTCACTCCATTCATTCATATCTCATTCACTCCATTTCATGGTCCATCTCATTTCCATCTCAGATTTCTAAATTTGATCTCTTTCTGCAATTGAGTATTACAAATCAAGAGTTGCAGACCACTTTTTATGTTTCATTCCACTTCACATTTGTGATTCATTCCATTCCATTATATTTCACTTCACTCATGCTCCATTCCACCATATTTCATGATCCATGTTAATTCATTTCACACAAAATTCCATCCATGTTTCAAATCATTTCAAATTTCAAAGCTTTCTACAGGTATATTCTACAGCCAGACATTCTGCAGCTAGATTCTGTAGCCAGACATTCTGCAACCAGATATCCTGAAGACAACTATCCAGTAATCACTTGCTCAGCAGCAAATTGATCCTGCACACCTATGTCAACGAGTAAAATCAAAGGGGATTATGAAGACTAAAAGATCAATGATTTTCAAAGGAAGACAAGGCATATCAAAACCACAAGAATCGAAAGGAAGGCTAAGGTAACTTGTGAAATTATTATGATGACAGATTATGAAAGTTATAGCATAGTTAAGTTATAAATATGTTTCATAAAGTTATTTTAATTATTCATATTGATCGAACCTATTAAGCCTGTCATAAAATTCATGGACAAATCCCTTCCATTCTGCCATATCAAATCATCATTTATTAAAACTTGATGGTTGGTACTTGAAGTGACCTATTAGGTCACGTCACTAACCGAAGTATTCAGTGATGATTTTGAAATTCACACGAGATTTTTCCGCAGTCTTTCACCCCATGATAGCTCTCAAGCTCATTTTTCATGTAACTCACCCTCACCATATTTCACTCATCCCATAACCTCTTCATGTCATCTTTCCATCGCTAATTCCTGCTGCATAAATAGAGAAGGCATCTTTGGGGTAAAAACAACTCTTTATAGCCATTTTTACCGTGAATAGAAGAGTAGAAAATTGAAGGTTGAGAAAAGAAGCCATGGGTCTCATTGTAAGGTCCGAAACAGTCGAAACCAAATACTTAGAGGGTTACCCACAGATTAGAGAAATGCTACAGTAGGTTGGGGGGTTACAGTTTTTGGAAAAGTTCAATGGTTTTCATAAGGAGGTAACTAAGACATTTTCACGGTCCTTCAATGGAGCAGAGGTTGAAATAGGAGATGTCTAGTTCACTATTACAGAATCCTTCATTGCAGAAGCAACAGAATTACCAAGGAAAGGTGAACGATGGTTCAAAAACAAGGAATTTCACAATGAGGCATGGAGGCAGATGCTCAAAACACCAGGTATGGATATTTCAGTTTTTAAGAAGGGCATTCCTAGCTCAGCACTGAAGAATAAATGGCGAAATATGTTGCTCATTTTGCAAAATTTTATAACTTGTGAGGGAAGGTTTGGTACCCTATATGTTTATCATATTCGGCTTATGATGCATTTCTTAGATGAAGAAATCAATTTACCCTTTTTCTTACTTCATTGCCTAAAGAGAATGGCCTCTAATGTCCAAAAGAGGGTTCAATTCTTGGAAAACACTTTGTATCACCATAGCCTAGTTAAAAAACTAATTGAACATAATTTGAGAAAGGTGGGAGACAATTGGGATGAGTTCCTAGTGAGGAATCACTTTGAAGAACCCAAGGAATCTCCATCTGAAGGCAAACTTGCAAGAAGAAGCAGGAGAGGGAAAATTTCTAAATTTGTTGAAATTAAAACTGGTAAGTCCATACAAGAGGACAGTGAGGAGATTATTTCTGAGAAATTGGCTAAAATTAAGAAACAACTTAAAAAGGAGAAGATAATAAAAAAGTATGCCAAGGAGAGAGGTGAGGGACCATCTAAACTAAGACGAAGCCATAGGCTTAGAGGCATATTGAAGAAGACAGGAGTTAAGCAAACATGCATCATAAACATTGAAGATGAAGAGACACCAGCTGATAAATCTCCTGAATACCAGGACAAAGAGGATCTTGATGAAGAAACTTCGGAGGTAGATCCAGCACAACAACAAATCTATAATTATGTTGAGTCATTGGAAAAAAGAGCCTCAGAAAGCAGAGGAAGAACTCCTAGCCCACCAGGATCTGCAATTGAAGTAATAAGAAGAGATAATATGAACTGGAAGTACTTAATAGGCACATAAAAAATGAAAATTAAATTCTCAAGGAACAAGTCAAGCTGAAGAGTAACATGAACACAAATCTCTCTCTGCAATTGGAAAAACGGTACAAGGCTAATGAGAAGCTGAAGAAGAAAAACAAAAAGTTGAGTAGGGCACTTATAAACCTGAGATTAAAATTGTTCATAAGGAAGCCTAGGAGGCCATTGAACATCAGGAAAAGCAGAAAAATGAAGTTGGATGTCCTAGCAGAAGTTTTAGAATACATGGATTAATTGCATGAGGACATGCAAAAGCTTTGTAGTGGGGGTATGTTGAGCCCCAAAGATGTCCTTCTCTTTCACCAAATTTCACTTCATTTCCTTTGTCCTTTATCAGTTGCAGGCTTAAAATATCAATAAGATTGATTAAAGTTACTTTAATAATGTATATAATGACTGACTTGCTACACTTTTATGGTTTTGTTGTTGTAGTAATTTTTGAACTAGACTTAGCTACAGAATGCAGCCATTCTGTAGCTAGTCGCCTATTCCACAGCTATCTTCATGTTCACACAGGTTACAGGTGTCACTTTAAGAAAAAATGCACATGGTTGAATTCCAGACATCATCTACATCCTTCCTTGCCCTCTACGAAGTCTGAGCAAAAATCTCCAAGTGGTTATGCACGTGGAAGAAATCAAAACTAAGAGGTAGACTTATACCAGGACAAGAACTCTACAGATGTCTTCAGCGAAAGTACGAGGCCTCCAAAAGAGTTCTAATTTGATTTTAATTGGGAAAGACACTTATCCCTATTTCTTCTCAAGGGTAGTTATGTATTTCTCTTATAAGAATGACTCGGGAGACCGAAAGACAGTTAGCTAGATTGATGTTTTATTGTTAAGTTGTCCAAGACCGTAATACTCTGTTTTTGAAGCATTTTCCTTTAATGAAAGAAGAACCACTTTAATACATGATCTGAGGAAATATTGAGGAGATTCATATGCTAATCCAGTGGTAGAGGGCCCCTACTGCCCGAGAAGCTCTGTGCATATTGTTTAGATAAGTAACTTTAGCTCTGTTTCGTTCCTAATTTAAATAGTTTTCTGAACTTCATGTTTTATGCCTACTTACACCGAATGTTACAGCCAGTCTTGTCCTTATGAATTGTTCCAAAATATCACTAACACTGAATGAGATGAAGCTGTAGTATTTCAATTCTAGTTCAGATGTAGTATTTCGAAATTGCATATTAGTTTAGGTTCTGTTTAATGTATTTTAAGTTTTATTAGCTAGTTGTATGCTAGTTCTGTTAGATTAGACTTAAAGGCCTTCATTATTTAAAAAATGTTCTTGTTCTTAATCTCTACTAATACATCATTATCATAGGAACAAGAATTGGCAATGCCATTTTGAAGTCTTGACTGTTCTGTAATTTCTCATAATTTTACAAACTGCCTTTTTTCCAAAACTGTTCCAAAAGATTTCTAACACTTGAATGAGGCTTAACAGTGATATTTTTAGTTGCAGAATAGATTAATTTTAGTGTCATAAGTTAATTTAGAGTAGGGTTTCTTACTATGTTGCAGATACTCTCTTCTAAATGTGTTCCAACAAATTTCTAACCAAGGATGAGATTTTCTCTGTGATTTTGTAAGTTTTTGTTTGCTTAGAAGAACCTCATTGCATTAAACGTATCATTTTCTCTAGTTGTGCCAACATACTTATAATGAAATGAATTGGATTGAGTCTATGTTATGAGTTATTTTTCTTGTCAAGTTTTGCAATTTGTAAGTTAGCATTCTCTGTTCTTAGGTGCCATACATAGTCTAGATTTTACTCTGTTTTTAGAGTGACTAATAACTTCTCTTTGCCAACAACTTACTTTCCTCTTAGCATAAAAACACAAAACCCAAAAACACTAGAAAAAACTAAACACAACGAAGTAGGAAGAAGATACCTAGGCACATATAGTGCACTTCACTTCAACAGTTTACTAGCCCTGGTTGACAATTTATGACATCAACTTAGGAACACTAGGTTGAGCAGACAGCTCTCCAAATGTGAGTTTGAGCTGACAGAGATGCTCTATTTGGGGCACATCATTGGTGTGGATGGGGTGAGATTCCATGAGGAGAACATCCAGGCCATCCGGGATTGGTCGAAACTGAAGAATGTGACAGAGCTCCAGGGATTTGTATACATCTGTACCTACTATCGTAAATTTGTCAAGGGGTCCCAACTTGTTCCACCCCTCACAAATCTTACCAAGAAGGGGGCATTTGGCTAGACTGATACTACACAAAGGGCTTTTGACAAGCTCAAAGAGGTGATGAGCAGTTGTCTGGTATTGGCTTTGCTGAACTTCACGCAACCCTTCATTCATGAGTGTGATGCTTCGGGGGAAGGAGTAGGCACAGTGTTGATGCAGGGGGGCCACCCTATAACTTTCAAGAGTCGGAAGCTACCGCCACATGAGAGGTTGTATCCAATATATGACAAGGATATGCTGCCCATTATGCATGCATTGGCCAAGTTTCAGTAGTATCTGGTAGGTAACAGGTTTCAACTGAGGACTGATCACAACAACCTCTGGTTTTTCCTTGATCAGAAGCAGTTGCAGGAGAGTAAATAGAAGTGGGTCAGTAATATTTAGGCCTACGAATTTGACATCAAGTATGTCAAAGGGAAGAACAAAGTGGTGAAAGATGCTTTGTCATGCAGGCCAACAATGTTATCCTTTATGAGCTTAGACGCAGACTGGAGGGCTCAACTGCTGGTGGAGTATTCGAAGGACCACTTTTCCTGTGAGGTGTTGGATGGCCAAATTACAGATGATGGGTACAGGGTGATGGATGAGGTCATCTATTACCAAGACAGGATCTTCTTGACCAGGAATTCCTAGCTCAAGGAGAATTTATTGTGTACATCCCATGATTCTCCGTTATCAAGCCCCCAGGGATTCACAAAGACCTACAAGGCCATCAGGGAGAGGTTCTCTTGGAGGGGCCTCAAAGAGGATGTACTCCGGCATGTCAAGGAGTACGAAGTATGTCAGAGGAATAAGGGGGAGATGGGCCACCCTGCCGGTTTGCTATAGTCGCTTCCCATTTTATAAGGAAAGTGGTAAAGCATCTCTATGGACTTCATTATAGGGTTGCCCACAGTGCAGGGCAAGGATTGCATCTTTGTGGTTGTTGATCAACTAACAAAGTATGCCCATCTCTTCGCCATATCAATGTGGTGCACAACTTCACAGGTGGCCAAGCTATTTTTTTGGGATTTTTTTAGATTGCATGGTCTTCCCAAGACCATAGTCAGTGGCAGGGACAACCATTTCATGGGCGAATTTTGGCAGAAAATATTACTTCTAGTGGGTACAGAGTTAACTCCTAGTACCAGCAATCACGCAAAGACAGATGAGAATATGGATATAGTGAACAAGTGGCTAGAAGGCCACTTGCGGAACTATGTCATGGGGCAACAAAAGGCATGGCTGTGATGGATTAACCTGGGAGAATACTGCAACAACACTACTTTCCATATGTCTATCGGTATGTCTCCATTCTATGTTTTGTATGGATATCATGCTCTGAATTTTGCTGATGTTATGTTTGAATCTAGCAAGGCTCCCAGGGCCAAGGACTAGATCCAAGAAAGCCAAGATATACTCCGGGCTCTTAAGAACAACTTAGCCACAACAAAAAACTAGCAAAAGCTTTATGCAGATAGAGGGCAGGTAGAGAGAAAATTCGAGGTAGGTGACTTGGTCTACCTCCGACTTCAGCCATACAAGAAATCTACGCTGAAGCAGAAGGGGGCTGAGAATCTTAAGCCCCACTTCTATGGGCCTTACAGAGTGATCCAATGGGTAGGAGAGGTTGCTTATGAGTTGGAGCTACCAGTGGGAAGTAGGATACATAAAATTTTCCATGTATCATGCCTGAAGAAGTCCTTGGGGCAGTAGGTGACTGCAACAGGGGAGCTCCCACCTACAAATGATGAGGGGAATTTGGTGTTACAAACAGAATATGTTCTAGACACTTGGGAGAGACATTTACGGAGTAGGACAGTCAAGGTTTATTTGGTGAGATGGAGGAACCTCCTGGATCAGGATGCCACTTGGGAGAGTGAGAAGATCCTGCAACACCCATCCTTGCATTTTCTTGAGGACAAGCAATATTTTGGCAGGGAGGACTGTAATATTCCTAATTAGTAGCATCTAATTGGAAATATTAAATTTTTCTCAGATTTTTCTTTTCTAATATTCAACCATAAATAAAAAGGGTTTTATGACCCATAACCCAACTTAGGAGAAATAATCTCCCTAAAGTCACTTAACCAACATAATTATTTCAGCGTCGGGCCTAGGGGGACCAAGTGACAGCGTAGAGTAGGCAAGGCAACGTGGCAAAGGAGGACAGCGCAACACAGTGGGACCCAAGGGGATGTTAGGGTCTCAAGAATAAAAGGGAGTGAGGGCCTAGCTTCTAATTCATTCTATTATGCTTCTTCAGAATTTCTATCTAACAAATATTGAGCACGCTTATGATATTTAGCTAAATCTGCAAGTGTTGTTCCACACATGGGTGTCTCCGAGTGGAGATCCCAACCTCAGCCTCGAGGGATTTCGAGTGCCCGCTTAGGTGAGGAGATTTACCTTCAGCTTTTAGAGTAGAGAACGCAAATCCATTCATCCAGGATTTACGTATTCATCTAGAAGTACAGTCACTCAGAGAGATTATGCAGACTTGGAGGAGGGAAACTTCGGGAGTTTCAGGAGTTTCAGGAGTTTCAGTTCGAGAGAAGTGTGAGGGGATCAACCCTTCACAAGTTGTCTTTTGGAGCAGTGAGAGGCCATCATTTCTAGCCATTCAGTTCAGAGGCTAGTGTACTCACCAGGAGCGCGTAATTTTCCCAAGGGGGGTCAAATTCTGGGGCAAGCTTGTCTGGAATTCCTTCCTGGTTTTCTCTGGGTTTCGGGAGGAGAGTTCATAGCCGGAGTTTCATAATTTCTGAGCAGGGGAACAACCCCAAAGAGCAGCTCCATTCTAGCCAGAATCAAAGCTTTCCAACAACAACAACAACTTAGAGAGTTACGCAATCACTAGGAGAAGAAACCATCCATAACAGAGTTTGGAGAGATATTTCAGCTTGCCTTGAGCAAGCCAAGGTGCCATCATTTTGATCACCTTCTTGTACTCATTCCATATTTCTAGATTTATAATAAAATGGCTCAGCTTTTCTGAATTGTTTGTAGTGATTTTTATGGTGCGTCTCTATTAGTTGTAGCTTTTGTTTATGTTTCTTTGTATTGTTGTTTATTTCCTATTCAGAATATTACAAATGTGTATTCCCCCTTTGAGGGTTGAAAATGTAAAATATTGTGTATTAGAGGGTTGAAAAAATATTAAATCCCCTCATGTGTGAATTAATTAATTTTTTCTGACAAAATCAAATGAAATCCTAATCCAAAAAATTAATTAATTAGAGTCAAATTTAAATTTTCTTAGGAAAATAAATTCTCCAAATAGAAAAATTTGTGGGTCTTAAAAGATTCAATTTTTAAGGGTCCTCTACCAAGGGAATATTGCAAGAAAAATTGTACCCTTGGGCCTTATTGATTTCCGCCTCCTTCTGGATGTTTCTCTTTCTATCGTGACTGAACTTTACATGGTTTGGGGCCTTAAAGATATTGAGAATACTTCGTTTCCTCAGTTTTTTGATATGACCGGAAATTTATCCTTAGGAAATTCATCTAGCTCTAGGTGTACTAAGCTACCTTAGGAGACTTCACACTCTCTACAACTTAGCCTCGAAAATTCCGTTTAACACCAAGATTACTTCTCTTTACCAGCCTTAGGAAAAATATGGCCTACTTTAGGTGAGTTTTCATAGGATATAGCATCCAAAACTATGATTTTTCCAGACAATTAACCTTAGATAGATTCATTAATGTCTCACACATTTACTTCAAGGTACCTCATTTCTCCATGAATGGTGAATTTCCTATTTTCAGAACAAGGAAGAAAGAATACAAAAAAGAGAAGTGACTAGGTAGGGTGGGATCACCTCCACCGAAGCTAGTCCAAGGAAAATGGGGTCTTAAAATCCTCAGAGCCTCAGGCTCAAAGAAAAACGAAGATGAATGATCCAATCCAATGATGCCTCAAGTGATTCTCATATTCTTGCATTTACAGATTTCCTTTAGAGGGTTTTCTCTTTAATTAATTGAGTGAGGGTCACATCAAACCCCAACTTTGGGATTTTTTCCCCAAATACCCTAATTTTCCCAAACATTGGGAATTTTGGGGTTTTTCCCTTTGTAGAGGACTATAGCCACCATGGATCAATAGGCCACTTCATCCTTTGGGCTAATTAATCCCTCGGGGACATTATATTCCCCCCTTCTCGACATTGCATGTCCCCAAGCAATGACAAACTTAAGAGCTGCCACTTTTTCTCGTCAACCGTTGAACACAAAAAATTTCCTTCAAACTTAACAATTACCATTATGAACTACCAACATTGCGAGAAGTTATTTGTTCCATTAGAGGTTTCACTCTACTACTTTCACCCATGTCTTCATTAGTTACTTGAATATGGTGACCCTTATATGCCTTAAATTCTCTGCTTCCATGAGGCACAAAATTCACAGGTTCCAATATACTAAAATTATGCTGCTAATATACAATGCAGTCGATTCCTCCATCAATGCTTTCAACAATGTAAAGGCTCCACCATTCTTCCTATTTTCTAGTATTCAATTGACCCATTAGACTTCCACCTTGCTACACAATTTCCCAAGAACTTCCTCCAACAAAATCTCTCTAAAATTTTTTCCTAATCATTTCCAAAAGTGATTCAAGATTAAGAAAAATTGGTTCAGAATATAGATAGCATCCACTATCTTCAGCCCCTTTCATTATATTATGCATTGTGCCCTCATATATTTTATGCTTCACACCAAGATATGCTTAGCAGGTAATAGGTTTCCTTTGGTTCAAAATCATGCCTAATAAATATGTTGCAGTCTTGTTTGACTATTCAACAACAGGCCAATCAGCATATGAAACATTAGTTTCAGCCAAATATTATGTTTGCATGCCTTTTTTACTTGTGTGGCTTTCTTCCCTTGTTGTTGTACTCAAATTCTCAATGAATTCATCTAGTTTTTTGTGTATCTCTAACGAGCTTTTCCTTAAGTGTAGATTCAGGGACAAAATATATCTCATTTTGTAGAATATGGTTTCATCTTCCAGCTTATACCTATCATCATGAATGAGTCCATCCAATATTTCGCAAGCAAATTTATTCTTGGAGTACTCTACCAGGAGGTGGGCTCTCCAATCTCTCAAGAATGTGTCATGTTCCCCATGCTTGAGGTCATTGGATTGTAAGTTTTGATGTGTAATTCTACAAGCTGACATGCAAGTGAAGTCTCCTTGTTTGGGTATAACCTCCATTTGTTGAGTTGCGACAATGCGGGGACCACCATTAGTCATGCCTCTCAGAACTACCTTGCTGCCCTTTGGGTCTCAAAATTCCATTTCCACTGTTTAGTAGTTCATCACAATTATTCATAGCAAGTACAACCACTGAACTCCTAGCACCATGTTAGTATTTGCCAATTCTATCACATTAAAACGATAAGTAAGCGTATACTTACCAAGAGAGATGCTCAATAGTGGAACTACCTGGGTGCATGTAATATGATATCCATCAGCTACCCTTACTTCGAATCCCTCAAATTATTGGATAGGGATGCCTCTCCTTACCACTATGGTTGCATCAATAAAAAATTTATGTTGCTCCGCCTTCTATTGATGCTATGACACACTGCCCTTATAAGGGCCCTTGATTTTAAATGTGTGTTATTTAGATACTCCTAAGAGAGTGGCAATATTACCTTCTTCAATTCTTAGAAGTGGCTTCCTCATTGCTTTTGGGGGTAGTGCTTCCTTATAGATGTTAAGCTCCTTTCTTTCCATTTCATTGTATCATTCTCACTATCGCTATCAGGGAGTACTTCAATGTAGTGAATCTTCCCTTTTCCCAAACATTGGTGACCTAGTTCCTATGGCTCTTTGCAAGTGAAACAAAGCTTCTTTCTTCTAAGCTCATTTCGAGTCTCTTCATCTAACTGGTCCTTCTTGGGTTCATTGTCCAAATATATCTTCTTTCCCTTGTCTTTTGGAATAACTGGAGTCATGGGTGAAGCCTTCACTTTTGTTGTTGCACCTCCCATATCTCAAGTATTCTTGATGGTGTCCTGTAGGGTTTTGGGGTTGAAAGCCTTAACCCAACCCTGTAAGGGTTCGACTAATCCTTTTGTGAAGTGTATGATCATTCTTTCTTCATCAATGTCAGTGACCATGACTGTAGTCCATTTGAATTATACGATATACTCCTTATGCGATCCAGTCTACTTGAGTTGTGCCAACTCTCTGAAGTGTATAGTTGGATTCTTAGGTCTACATAACAACTTATGTTTGCATGTCCTAATGTAACCAACCCATGATACCAACAATCATGTACTTCTCCTTCTAGGTGTAGCATGGAAAATTGAACATCATCTATTTCCTACATGGGATTAAGTCAAAAATAGGTGTCCAACTTTTGCACCCAAGCCCCGGCTGAGCATTTTGATGACTGATAAAAAAAGCAGATGGGAAGCTTCCCTACCTTGAGTGCCAAATTCAGATTTCGTTGTTCCCTAGGTCTATTATGATATCTGATGTTTCTAAATTCTCTTCTAGTGTTGTATACTCCCAAAAGTATTCATCAAAGAGCCTATTTTTCTTTTCTGCTTCTTGGGTCACTGTTGTTTATATTTTTGGGTAGCATCAGGTGCGCTCTAGCTCCGAAAATTTGTGGAGGGGATGGAACACATGAGATCTCCAAGACCTGGAAAGCATTTGGAGAAATTCCATATGGTGTAAAAGTTATTCAAATAATTAATTTTTTTAATGGGGACCCTTGTTGAGATTTTGGGTAGCATCGGATGTGCTTTAGCTCCAAAATTTTGTAGACGAGCTGGAGTACATGACATCTCCAAGACCCAGAAATCATTTAGAAGAATTCCATCAAGTCTAAGAGATATTTAATTAATTAATATTTTTAATTAAGGACCCTGAGTCTAACAAAGGAAAATTAAATGTTTAAAGTTAATTAAATTAAACATGTGATGAGAATGAATTAAGTGACGTGGATCAAGCAAATGTTGGCAATATGATGCAGAGTGCTGTCCTTGATGGCAACCCACTGAATGAAGATGAATACATGCGACTATTGACATGTGCTGTCCTTGATGGCGAACCACCTGATGAATTTATTCTTGACCTGATGGACTTGGTAAATGATGTAAATCTGATATGAAATGATGTTTGTTAGCAATATGATGCTAAGTGTTGTCCTTGAATGGCAACCCACTTGATGAAGATGATGACAACTTACTTGATGAAGCTGTGCTTGATAGAATATGTCTTGATGAACTAAATCTGATGTATCTACAGTGAGTACAGAAGGCAATGAAGAAAGGAATTCAGCATGTGCTAAATCTATGGTGAAAAGAGTATGTCTCTAAGCATACGCGTATTTGTCTAGGGGAAGTCGCGTATGCACGCGGAAAAGAACGTGCCAAGTCGCGTATGGGCAAAAGCGCTCAAAAAGTGCAAAACCAGGGGTAACCACCATGGTATTGACTCATTGTATT